>JAMPIV010020465.1:0-107895 GCA_024509875.1 Oreohelix idahoensis | reverse complement strand
ATGAGGCACCCATCTGATCAATTGTCGTTTGAGATCCTAGGACCATAAACACTGCAGTTTCATCCATGGCAATCATGTTGGAGAGTTGGTATTTAGAAAAGTCGATGCCATCAACAAAGTACTTGAATGCAAGTGCACGTTTAATAACTACAGTATCTTCCAGCTTGAACAGTGTTGTCGATTTTCTTAGAGACAGTTTATATCGCTGAAGGAAGCCATCCAGCCAGTGTTGTGATGCTTTGAATTCTTCTGGGGATATTTCTAAATGTGGTGCCATTGCAAGGGCAAATGCTTGAATATCAGCCTTGCGCACAACCAAAGTCTTTGCTCTCCTGTCAGCAATCCATTCACAGATGATGTCTTCAGAAAATAATGGTTGCCGACATGATCCACACTTGCGCTTCTTAGCATTTCCTTCTTCCACCTGTTGACTTAGGTTATCGTACTCTGCTCGCTATTTTCGGACCATTCGGAGATCAAGCTTCTTCTCTTTGCAGAAAGCTGTAAGATTCTTGCCCCGGGAGTCTTCAACGATTCCTTTCTTGTAATCGACGGAATAGCTCTTTCTTTTTGCACACATCTTGTCTGGGTGTCAAAATATTATTCCCTTAAGTCTACCATTAAATCAAGTGTTAATTGAAGACTTACGAAACAGGTGTGGCAACAAAAATTATGAGACTTAAGAACGATGGCACACAGAAAAGCGACGAGAAATTGCTGGCGCCAAAATTCTGCTTCTTAATTTCACACGAGTGACTTATTGAATTATGAACCACATTCGTTCATTATCAAGTGCGCACTAGTGGCGTCTGTACTCCGACTGGCCATTCGGCAACAAGTCTCTCATTCTAGCTGACGAAATGCACTAGGGCTTATTTTCGTTATTAGCTGTTGTTTAATAATGAACGTGGGCCTAGAATGTAATAGTTATTAGCTGTTGTTTAATTATGAACATGGCCCTAGAATGTAATAGTTATTAGCTGTTGTTTAATTATGAACATGGCCCTAGAATGTAATAGTTATTAGCTGTTGTTTAATTATGAACGTGGCCCTAGAATGTAATAGTTATTAGCTGTTGTTTAATTATGAATGTGACCCTAGTATGTAATAGTTATTAGCTGTTGTTTAATTATGGACATGGCCCTAGAATGTAATAGTTATTAGCTGTTGTTTGATTATGAATGTGGGCTTGTATGGTTCCGGGGGGTCTCAAAGGACACTGAAAGAATAGGACTACTACTTGCTCATGAAGGTCATTAGAGGTGACTTCTGTAACGTTGTACATGGGACTGGCAACCTCGTCTTGTAAAGTGAATAGCTACAACAACAAACACCACTGCAAGTTTGTGCCTGGGCATGTGCCTCTATCAGGCAGGGTGGCCATCTGTGGTGGTGGATCCATGCTCCATAAGGAGTGCAACAGAAGATCATGATGATGAATATCAATGTGAACTCTGATTTTCTATTTTTTCCTTAATCAGTCAGTTAGCCCTGTTGACCGGAAGATGAGTGCTGTTAAAGAGGCGGCTCACAGCTTTGTCGATTCCTTCTGTCCTCTGCTGGGAGAAAGACCTTATTGCCTGCCACCAATTAAGAGGTACTTTTTTTTATGTGGTGACAGTGTACAATATCTTGTTTCATTCCATCTGGAGGTGGTGGAATGGCTTCAATGTCTTCTGGAGACCAAATTTAAAAAAAAAAAATTTGGGGGGGTGAGGGGCTCTCCATATGTGTGGGGCTAAAATACTTTGCTATGCTTCTGAGCTTTATTAAAGGATTGCCATTCATTTAAAGAGTTGTGTTATGTGTTACCTGTTGCTGGATAATGGTACCAATATTTTGTCAAATTCTAATCCATCATAAAACTTGCTGGCGAAAAATCATCTTGAAAAACACAGTGCTTTTGCCTTTTGTGAAACACTTTTAAATATGCAAAATTGAAATAGTGTGGGACCCAAAGATGCAGCAATAGAGAATGCAGTCAGCGACCCATAGGTTGATTGCTTGCATCAGAGTCAGCGAACCAGAGCTGACCAAGACCCTACTCCACCTCCACGTAGTGGTCCTGGAAACAGGCTGCATCACTGCAGTCTGGCTGCGAGAGTAGGGATCGCAGAGGGAAGGCAAACCCAGTCCAAAAAATGCTGTGCTGAAGTCGGATGTGTTGACCGAAAGGTGCAGATATCACAGCTCCGGCGTAAACAGACACAACGCAACCAACGTCCTTTTCAGGACGAACGAGGAAGAAGAAGAAGAAATAGTGCGATATAAAAAATATTAATAAAGTCTCACTTTGTATGCAAAATTTGAAAGAATGCAATTCTAGAAAAGTCCAAAAAGAATCGTGTATTTCAGAACTGGCAGGCTGAATGTGTTTACTCTCTTATCGTATGACAGCAGAGCAACTGATTGGCTAAGCAGTTAGAACTCTTTCCTCGCTCAGCACAATTACTGGGTTCTGTGTTAGAAACTGAGTAGTGTCCTGCTATAGTCTACCCAACTGTAAATGGGTACATGACTCTTGCTCTTGAGAATGAGAAGGCAAGGGTTGCTAGCTGGACTTAGTGTAATGAAGTCTCTAACACTTCACTGCCCGATGGCAGTATCTATGATGGGACAACCTTTACCACATGGTGGCACCACTTTAGCTTGTAAACAGAAATACATTCCATCTTTTATCGGTATAGTGTGTAGCACAATGTTGTTTAGATGTATTGGAAGGAATGCTGATTGATTTCAAAATAAGACGGGAGAGGGGAGGTTAAGAGATTTGTCACATCACACAAAGGGGTGGGGGGGTCTGGGTTTTTTGTGATGAAGTGTAGACGGGGGGGGGGGGGATTTTAAAATGTCCAAAATTGTTTGACGTCATGTGGACGACCCCTACGCCTGCTGGACTTCTCGCTCTTTAGCAGCCAATACCAAGTTGAAGACTCCTTGGTATTATCTACACTGTAGATCTAGGCTTTTCCTGTTGTTTTTCTGCCATTCCGAAGCATGTGGAGTTAAAGCCATGAACTCCAGCTTGGGATCCATTTAAAGGATCATACCATCTGGTCCCAAGTTTGAAGGAAGAAGCATATGGCAAACTATGCATGCCCCTCCATCCAAGGGGGCTCTCTACATATGCAGTTCTGTTCTGTCCCAAGGAATTGTCACATCCTACACAGAGCCACTTCTCGGATCCCCTTGCCTATCATGGGTCCATAGTGAGATCCTCCTGCACACAGCCAGAGATACATTTGAGGCTCAAGTGACCCCTCCAAGCTAAGTTGCAATGCTGGTTTCTCAACAAGTTTCACCACAGGGGGAGTACCTGGACATGTGTGCTTGATTTTAAGAGTCAATGAGGGTGTAATTAACCTCACAGACAGAGATTCACTTCCACATCTGTTTACTATGGCAATGTGCTTAGCTGGTGGGCATATAAGGATGACACTAGATATGCTTCCAAGCATGTCTCCTGTATAAAATGTGATGCACTGTACATTATTTTTTGTCTTTTTAATTAAGCAAATTCTTTCCCCCCAGGTCTCGGCATCCAGACAAATCCATGAAGCAGCTGGCTGTTGGAATGGAAAGTGAAAAACGGGTGTTGGGTTCATTTGAGCGGTTCTTTGCAGAACAGCAGATTCCAGTGTTGATGCTGTGCCACTATCCCACGTCTGGGTTTATGCTCGTTTACAATCGTGAGACTTCAAGTCCTATCAGGTGACTTACTTGCATCATCATCATCATCACGATTATTTGGCAAGCTGTCTCATTACTGGCCAGTTTTTTTACCAACTTTAAAAAAAAATTCTACATACCATTAAGACACGCAAGACGTATGTAACATATATATGTAGCAGCACTTTGTACTGTCATTCATTCATCACCCTTTACTCCACAGGGAGAATAGGCCATCTACTGCCTGTCCCATTACTATCTGCTTAAGGTCTTCCTCATCCCTTTCATGTCTGTGTCCAATTCCCTTCTGCATGTTTTATGCAAGGAGACATATCTGGAGCCATCATTATATGACCACCAGCTAAGCACAATGCTACAATAGGCAAATGGGGAAGTGAACCTCTGTCTGTGAGGCTAATTACACCCTCATTGACTCTTGTAATTATCCACACACTTCCAGGGATTCCCAGTGGTGAAACTTGTTGAGAGCCCAGCATTGCACACTGAGCTTGGAGAAGTCACTTAAGCCCCAGACGCGATTCTTTGGCTTTGACCTGGTTGACTGCATGCAGTAGGATCTCACTGTGGACCAAGTGATAGGCAGGGAGAGCTGAGAAGTGTCTCTGTGCAGGACGTAACAATTCATTAGAAGAGCCCACAACCAGAGCACAGTATTTTAGTTCTGCGTAGTTGGAGAACCCCCTTGGATGGCGTGGAATGCACAGTATGCCATGCGCTTCTTACTCCTAGCTTGGGACCTGATGTGACAATCCTTTAAATGCAAGCCAAGCTGGAGATACTGGAGCTCAAGACTTCAGCTCAACGCGTTTCGGAATGGCAGAAAAGCCACAGGAAAAGCCTGAAACTACAGTGTTGATAATACCAAAGAATTTTCAACTTGGTACTGACTACAAAAGAGCGAGAATCTCAGCAACCCTAGTTAAACAACAACAACTTCTCTGTTTTCTTCTGTCTTACCCTGGGGATTCCAGAAGGGCTGCCCCTTAAAACTATCAAGTATTTCCTCAGTGTAAGTTCAATCAATCGCTAGCGTCTGCTTCGCATCTCTCATTCCACTGGCACTTTGGTTTGTGTCATTAGTTTCACGTTAGTGATTTTGTCCCCATCGAGGCCAGCTCTTTGACGTGGAGATGGAGCTCAAGTACAGCCACCAGCGGCCAAAAAACCAAGACTGGCCAGGCCCTCCTACACTCGGGTAAGACCACAGTCTGCCTTAGCAAGTCAAGGTGCTGAAGACGGAGGCAACCAGCCAAGAGGGGCACCACAGCAATCAGGATGCCACGCACACGTGCAATGGAAATATGCCTATATCTACAAAACATTATGGCACTCGCCCTGTGATGGACACCCAGGCAGACGCAGTGCCGGGCCCTCTGCCTCAAAAGGGCCCAACCGCTACTACTGGGGGTCCTTCTCAATTGCCCCATGGAGCCAGGAGGCATGAGAATAGAGCTACTGGCCAAGCAAAGCAAAGACCACTTAAAATATTGCACTGGAATGCTGAAGGTGTCAACAGTAAAAAAGACAGCTACAGCAAAAAATTATAGCTCGAAAATATCTTCCAAACCTCTACACCTCACGGTAGAAGGGGAACGACTAAGTAAGTAAGTAAATATCTTGAATGAAGAGCAAGAAAATGTATGCTGTTTGCAAGAAACCCACCTCAACAAGGACATAGCCTTCAAAATCAGAGGCTACCAGTGCTAACGATCATCCGACCGAAGAGACAGGTGAAAGGGTGGAATACTGACACTCGTGAAGAATAACATCAGTGCATGTCAGCTTGGAACATGGAGGGGGCGGAATACCAGATGCTTCATCTCAGGACAGAAAGTGCAGGATTCCACCTGCTCAACTACCACTGTCCGAGCGACTGCCCACTGGCACTAGACACAATCCCAGGAAAAGAAAGACTGATTGTGTACAGAGACCTCAACAACCACTTACAGAGCTGAGGCTATGATCACATGGACAGGAGAGGTGAGGAGCTTGAAAACTGGCAGGATGACAATGGGCTTATCCTGATTAACCAGCCAAGTGACACACCAACCTTCTACTCGAGATCATGGCACACCACCTCTACACCAGACCTGGCATTCCACTCACCCGGCCTGGAGTGGAACACCACATGCGTTGTAGGGAAACAACTTGGAGGCAGCGACCACCGGCCAGTCTTCCTAATTGTGGAAAATGAACTTGTCAAGGAGAGCAGCACTCTCTCTAGGTGGAACTACAAGAAGGCAGACTGGACAATGTACCAGCACCGTACTAGTATACTGGCTAGAGATCTGACTGTAGACAAAGACATCAATAAGGTAGTCAATTAATTCAGCAGATGCTTACTACAGGCTGCGCGTGAAACAATACCTAGAGGGGCTTGTAAGCACTACAAACCATATTGGAATAGTGAACTAGAGCAACTGCACAATGACGTGGAAACATCTCAAAAGCAGGCAGAGACCAGCCCATGTCAAGAACATCACAATAACTACCAACATGCTATGGCCAAATTTCAAAGGGCCAAGTTGCAGGCCAGGCGGAGAAGCTGGAAGGAGAAAACAGAGTCCTTGAACTTTGAAAGAGATACAAGGAAACTGTGGAAACTGGTAAAACAACTTAACGATGAGTGTAAATGGAGAAACTCAAAGATTGCACTGTATAAAGATGGAAATATCCTCACAGGAAAACAGGCAGCTGATCACTTTGCAGATACCTTTGCTAAAGACAACAACATCAAAGTTAGCCCAGAGAAGCAACAGGAGATTCGTGAGCAACGACAAAACGCAGGACGAGATGGAACCATACCTGAAGTTATGGAGGCGTCAATCACATTCAGAGAACTGGAGCTTGCAATATCAAAATTGAAAATGAGAAAGTCACCAGGAGTTGATGGAGTGTCCAATGAAATGATTAAGAACTTGGAACTGCAGCAAAAACAAAGCTGCTGCAGATCTTCAATAGCTGTTGGAACTGAGGCAGAGTTCCACAGACCTGGAGGGAAGCAATCATGATACCACTCCTAAAACCAGGAAAAGATAGTTCCATGGACTCCAGCTACAGACCAATCAGCCTTACAAGCTGTCTCTGCAAAACAATGGAACGAATCATCAACCTCAGGCTGCAGTGGTACCTTGAAAGTGAAAACCTTCTTGTACCACAGCAGGTGGGTTTTAGGCAGTGTTACGCTACCGAAGATCAGGCAACTTACCTTTCCCAAGAGATTGAGGATGCGTTCCAAGATAAGAAACTGGTACTAGCAGCATAGATAGATCTAAGGAAAGCATTTGACAAGGTTTGGAAAGAAGGGCTTTTGAAGAAACTGAGAAATTGCAAAGTGAATGGCAGGATGTACAAATGGGTGGAAGCATACTTGCATAACAGAAGAGCCCAAGTACAACTAGATGGCCTCAAGAGCAAGAAAATTCTACTGCGTCATGGCGTCCCTCAGGGAGGGGTTCTGTCCCCCACACTTTTCCTAGTCTTCATCAACGACCTGGTTTCTGAACTACCACATGGAATGAAAGTGGTAATGTACGCTAATGACCTGGTAATATGGTGCACAGATGAGCATGCAACAGTGGCCACCAAACTGCCACAAAGAGCTATAGATGCCTTAACCTCATGGGCAAATAGATGGTGTGTCAACATCATTACAGACAAGTGCAGCGCCACGCTCTTCACCCTCTCTCGAAAACAAAAAGCTGGTGTCATCAAGATAAATGAAGAGCTCCTGAGAGAAGATAAACAACCCACCTATCTCTGAGTTACATTTGATAATAGGCTGACATGGAAGCAACAAAGGTCTGGAAGAAGCTAGCCATCCTTAGAAAACTAAGTGGAACCACATGGGGAGCTAGCGGGAAAATAGTTAGTAAAGTTTACCAGCAGGGCACACGACCACACCTGGAATATGGGTCAGCTGCATGGTGTCCAGCATCAAACACCACATTACAAGAGCTAGATAAGGTGCAAAACCAGGCGCTTAGGGTCATAAGGGGGGCAATGAAATCAACGCCTATAGTGGAGCTGGAGAAAATGGGGAGGATACAAGCACTGAGAGAACGCAGAGACACGAATGTGCTAACACAGGCAGAAAGTTCTTCTGTATGCTGAGCCATCCAATGAAGGACAGATTCCAAAACCTAGCAATGGGGCAATTGAAAAGAAACAGTTTTATCCATCACGCCATACGACTTCATAGACAAACCTTAGACTTGCCTGAAGTTGACAGCCCCCTAAAGTCTGTGCCAGAACAAACCCCTTTGAGAGAGGAGACTGGACTACCAGTATACATCCAAACAAAAGTGAAAGGAATACTCGACAAGGATGAACAGAACAGCGTGCAACGTAGGACAGTCTCTCTCAGTTTCCTGGATGATGAATACCCACAGGACCTCTGGGTCTGAGTATACACAGATGGGTAAGCACAAAATGCAGTAAAGAATGGAGGAGCAAGAGTGTACATAGAATACCCAAACAACACTAGGGATGCGGTCAGAGTAGCAACGGGGAAATTCTGTAACAACTATGATGCAGAAATCCAGGCAATCAAGGTGGCAACCGAGAAACTGTTGAACACCAATCTCGGTATACAGCCTGTGGTATTCCTGACAGATGCAAGATCAGCACTTCAAGCACTTCGGTCCAGAAAATTACCAGGTATACAAGCCCTACTGTCTGAACTGTGCAACCAGCGCAAGGTCGCCATGCAGTGGATACCGTCTGACTGTGAAATACCAGGAAACGAGAGAGCAGACCGATTGGCTAAAGAAGGTGCTGCAGACGAGCAACCGGATGTACCAGTTACATACCATGAGAAGAAAAAGATCAAATCAATCAGAAAGCCACCAACGCCAACACAGGACGACTACCAAGCTATGAACAGATCAGAACAAATTGTCATTCTGCGCCTCAGAACAGGACACAATCAACTCCGCAGCCACATGTATACAAAATTTAAGATTGGCAATTCAGCCATGTGTACATGTGGATGGGCACCCCAGACTGCAGAGCACATACTTCAAGACTGCCCCAAATATGATATATTGAGGCAAACCCACTGGCCCAGAGAAACAACACTGGAAGGAAAACTATACGTACCTCTGTATGGACTACAAAAGACAGTGAAGTTTATACAAGAAAAAACATTGCAGATATAGACAATATATTTCACGCCAACGAAAGAAGAAGAAGTGATCTTGTCATACCAATACACTTAAAATTCTAATAATATGAAATGTCTGTTTTTATGTTTGATTTAAATGACCGTAGCATGTTTTTAAAAATGTAAATGACTTAAACTGCATTCTTTAATTCATGCATTATGGAACATTGAACCACCACTACAGCTAGCTCCCTTACAAGCATCACAGCATATGCTCTTGCAACAGTGCTGTCTGTTGCAATTTCTTTTACATGATGAGGTTGCTGGCTCCAAGCACAACTTAATATTAGTCTGTTTAACGACATGAGCCTCAGTGGTTTGTGCACTGTCTTCCTAGCTTGGTGGTCCAAGGTTCGATCCCCAGTTGAGGTGGGATTTTTTTTTAGACCATTAATAGCTCTGTGGTCGACCCAGCCTCATGAATTGGGTACCAGAGCAACTCTGGGAAGGTTAAGGCAGCTGGCGTGATGCTGACAACATCACCCCTAGTGTCCCGATGGTCAAGAAAATATGGGCCTAACACCATATTCCCAATATGCAATCAATGGGCGTGCAACGGGATCCTTTACCGTTTACGGTATGCCTGCGTAAATATTAGTCCTAATCTCTCTTAGTCGCCTCAGAGAACTATATGGGACTAATTTATTATGGCACTGATGTAAATTTGCTACATTTCAGGGAATTTTCAACCTCACACAGCAGAAAACGTGGAGACACCCTGACACTAATGTTGCTGTCTGATGTATTCGCTGTAACCATAGTGACAGTTAGCATCATCGGCAGTAACTCGGACTTTGCCTACATTCAGCGGGGTGTGCAGAACGCAGCTTCACACATAAAGAAATGCAGTGCTACTGTAGCTCGGTGGTTGACCTTTCTTGGGGTTATACCAAAGGTTAGGCAGGTCATTGCCTTTCCCAACTTAAAGAAAGCCATGATGCAAAGAGTAACTAAGGAGAAGGTCAGTAGGTTTATGGACATACAGCCTCGATAATGTGAATGTCATTGATAAAATAATGTCAATCTAAACTAGCCACCTTTTTTTTCCCTTTAATGCTGGCACCAGAAAGTGGAGCGTCCGATTGACAGAGTGGTTAGTGCGCTGGTCTCTCGCGGCATAAGTGCTGAGTTTTGATTCACAGTGTTAACTCGCTCCAGTCTACCCAGCTGTAAATGGGTACCTTACTTTACTTGTGTTAGGGAAGGAAAAAGCAGCGAGGAAAGGAACTGAACACTCCACCTCTTGATTTTGGACCTGGTACAGAGAAGTCTCTAACACTTCACTCCCCTGTGGCAGTATCTGCCATCTTCTTCTTCTTTGATCCATAACCTTCAAAGCAGTCAGCGGCCATCACGCCTGGTGGTGTCCTGTAGGGCAGCAACAAATTGATTCCACTTTGCTCAGTCGGCGGCCAGCCTTCGTACAGTGCCCCAACTCTGGTTCATTCTTTGCATCTCGGCTTCCACAGTTCTCCGCCAACTTGTTTTTGGTCAGCCTCTCTTTCTCTTTCCCTCGGGGGTCCATAGCATAGCTGTTCTTGTGATGGTATCAGGGTCCCTTCTGAGGACGTGGCCAACCCAACTCCAGCGTCTGCCAGCTATGATGGTGTGCATGTCCCCCTGGTTACTCCGAATAAGTAGTTCTTGGTTGCTGATGGTTTTGGCCAAAAGATTCGGAGAATTTTCCTTAGGCAGATTGTGTGGAAGGAGGACAGTTTCGACATTTCCTTCTCTGTTACTCTCCAACATTCTGCACCACAGAGAAGCACAGAAAGTACACAGCTCTCATACAGTCTTAATTTGGTGTTTGTGCTGTACTGGGAAGACTTCCAAATGTTGTTGAGAATAGCAAAGGCTGTTCTCGCTTTATTCATTCTGTTGTTAATGTCCAGTATCTGACATGGGACAAGTTTTTTACCAGAAAGTAACGAGTGTGCCTGAGCTAAACTAAATGTGTTCTTAACAGTGAGTTATAGTGGTCAGTCCATCACATTGCTTAGTGCAAGTGTGATTGTCTAATGTTTACACAGTTTTATTGTACCATAGGGCATTTATGGTGTTTTTTCTAAAGGAAATTTTTAACAGTTGAATAGATGGTTGAGATCTTTAAACAGACTGTCAGTGGGAGAGAGCTGGTCTTTGTTAGCCAAATTTTGAGGTTGGAAATTAAGCGTAACAGATATTAAAACAAGTGAAAAAAACTTTATTCTGATGATGGAATTCGCCATGCTGAAGAATGCAATGGCTTTATACGAGCAACAAATTGAATGATATCCAAATCAATTACTGTTGCGTAGGATCTCCGGTGAGGCTCCCAGTGTGTGTATACAGGAAGCACACATTCTATAAATATTTTTGTGGTACGCAGGTTTCTAATTTATTATTTTTTTTTTTGCCATGGCAGCAGTCCCATGGCCTACTCTTTACGATTTCCAACTGCCGAGGGATTTTTGACATGCGCAACTTGCACACAAGACCTCCTATTTTTTCACCATTATCCAAGAAGGCTATGCATCTGATCTCACTTCCCAAGAGATCAAGGGAGAGTATGACATCATTAGGAACAGCCAGTTCAGAAAAAAAAATTTCACTCACTTATTTTCCCTGTACTTGGAGCTAACCCATAACCCTTAGAAGTAGAGGTGGATGCCATATCTCTTGGCCACTCCTACCCCTAAATGCGAAAGTGGGAGCACATAATAATTATAACGAAAGAGTAATGGGGAAATGCGGCAGTGGAACAGTAAATGAGAATGGGGACAAATTAATAAGCTTCTGCAGTATTAACAACCTAGTCATTGGAGGAACACTTTTTCCACACAAGGAAGTGCACAAGTTAACATGGGAATCACCAAACAGACGAGACAGAAACCAGATAGATCACATAATGATCAATGGCAGATGGAGACATGCACTACAAGACGTGAAAGTAAGAAGAGGCGCAGATGTGGGAAGTGATCATCACCTAGTAGTAGCAAGACTGAAAGTGAAACTCAGAGCTGCTGGACCAGTTGCAGTCAAACAGAAATGATACAACATCACGAAGCTGAAGAATCCCCTCACCAGAAAAGCTTTCGTGGTCGACGTAAAGAGAAGATATGAGATTATCAAAAGCCAGGAAAGAACAGAGACCGATGATGTTGACCAGAGATTCAACACCATCTCAACAATATACAAGGAAAGCAGCAAGCCATGCTTGGGATTCCAGGAAAGAAAGAGCCAAGACTGGATAACACCAGATACGCTAAACACCATAGCGAAGAGAAAGGAAATGAAAAGAAAGAAAACAGAAGCTAAGTCTCCCAGGTTAAAGGCAATATATAGTGAACAGTACAGTCAGCATGACAAGGAAGTTAAACGTCAACCCGTGCTAACAAAGGGACATTTCTGGATGACCTTGCAAGACAGGCAGAAGAGGCAGCACTGAGAAATGAACAAAGCACAGTATACAAAATAACTAAAATCATCAGTGGAAAACGAGGTGCAAACAATATTACATTAGTAAGAGATAAGCACGGAAATCTCATCACGACATTAGAGGGACAGGAAACCAGATGGGCAGAGCATTTCAGAGAAACTCTGAATAAGGAACCGCCAGAGACACAATTGAATGTTCCTGAGGCTGAAAATGATCTAGATGTTAATACAGACATCCCACAAAAAGAAGAAATCATCACAGCAATCAAAGGGTTAAAGAATGGAAAAGCTCCTGGTCATGATAACTTAAATGCAGAGCTATTTAAGACAGACCCAGAGCTAGCAGCAGAACTATTAGAACCACTATTTGCACAAGTCTGGAAAACAGGGACAACACCAACAGAGTGGAGAAAAGGAATAATTGTCAAATTGCCCAAGAAGGGAGATCTTGCAGGCTGCAATAATTGGAGAGGAATAACTCTTCTCTCAGTTCCCAGCAAAATACTAGGCAGGATAATTATACAGAGAATCTCAAAAGCAGTAGACCACAAACTGAGGAAAGAACAAGCAGGATTTAGAAAGAACAGAAGATGTGTAGATCATATATTTACCCTCAGGAACATTATAGAGCAGTGCTCAGAATGGCAAAGACAGCTGTACATTAATTTCGTTGATTTTGAAAAGGCTTTTGACAGTATACATAGGGACAGTTTATGGAAAACACTGAGGGCTTATGGAATTCCAAGCTGCATAGTGTCAATCATAAAAAGCCTTTATGCCAACTTTACGTGTAGCATTGGGCAGAGCAACCTAACCTTTGAAGTGAAGACAGGAGTATGACAGGGATGCCCCTTATCAACCACTCTATTTTTAACAGTCATAGACTGGGTGATGCGCCAGACAACAGAGGGCAATCCAAGAGGAATAAGATGGACTACATGTTCTACATTGGAAGATCTGGAATATGCAGATGACATTGCACTGCTAGCACATTCACATCAACACATCCAGGAAAAAACGGATAGACTTAATAAGAATAGCTAGCAGGTGGGCTTGAACATCAACCTAAAGAAGACAGAGGTCATGACGCTCAATGTGAGCAACCCTGAGCCCATATCAGTAAGGAATCAGCAACTGGAACAGACAGATGCCTTCACATACCTAGGATGCGTAGTAACACCAGACGGCGAAGCAAGCAAAGACATCAACAACAGAATGAACAAAGCAAGAACAGCCTTTTTTAGTCTAAACAACATCTGGAAGTTCTCTGAGTACAGCACAAGCACAAAATTAGGATTATATCAGAGCTGTGTGCTTTCTGTGCTTCTCTATGGCACGGAGAGCTGGAGAGTTACAGAGAAGGAAATGTCGAAATTGTCCTCTTTTCACACAACATGCCTAAGAAAAATTCTCCGAATCTTTTGGCCGAATACCATCACCAACCAAGATCTGCTTACTCGGAGCAAGCAAGAGGACATGCTCACCATCATAGCTGGCAGACGCTGGAGCTGGGTTGGCCATGTCCTCAGAAGAGACCCCGATGCCAACACAAGAACAGCTATGCTATGGACCCCAGAAGGAAAACGAAAGAGAGGCCGACCAAAAACAACTTGGCGGAGGACTGTGCAGGCTGAGATACAAAGAATGAACCAGAGTTGGGGCACTGTAATGAAGGATGGCCGCCGACCGAGCAAAGTGGAATCAATTTGTTGTTGCCCTACAAGACGCCACCAGGCGTAATGGCCACTGACTGCTTTGACGGTCGGCGGCTAAGGATCAAAGAAGAAGAAGACTCCTACCCCCTTACTTACTCTTGCTTGAAAAACTAAGAGACCTGGCAGCAAAGAAACGAAGTTGGAAAATGATACTTACTTAGTCGTTCCCATTCTACCGTGAGGTGAAAAATGATACGGTTGAAAATTTGATTTGGCCTGTGAATTTAAAAAAATTTGGTTAAGTATAACTCAGGGCTGTTGTTTCTATAGTCTTCAGAACAGAATGAAAAATGATGCCTATCATCAACTGTCTTGGCGAGACCAGGTCATCATTTTCTGGCTATGCACAGGACACAACAGATTGAGGTACTATCTATACCACAAGTACAGTATTTGTACATCAGATCTCTGCACCTGCGACATCAACCCCATGACAGCCAAACATCTGCTGCAGTCCTGCCCAACTTACAGCAGTAAACGGAATAGCATAGGGCAAAAACCTACTTCCCTCCACAAAAGCTGATTGGAGATGTCAGGAACCTTGAGCTGACTACTTCCTTTATTAGAGTCATAAATGTGGAAGTCTGAGGGCGAATGTGGAGGAAGAAGAACAGTATTTTTGTTACACTAAAAAATCCAAACAAACTGGAAACTCTAACTACTACCTGTCTCAATTAGTTCGGATTATTGAGGTTCTACTGTATCACATCTTTTGGCTATTTTTCTATTTTGCATGATTTTATTCTTGTTTGTGTTTCTTAAGATAAAAAAACTAAGAAACACTGTAAGGCATTTGACATTGTTTATCTTTTAAAACCAGGTGCTGTAATAAAAAATAAAAGCACTTTAGGCTTAGTGCTAAGATCCATGAAAATCCATACATCAGTAATTCTAAACTTCAATAATGCAAATAAGCCAGCATTATTTCTTCTTCTTCGTACACTCTCAGACGTCTGCCTGAAAGTTTTCAAAGAAAGCAGTGCTCAGTTTGAGGCTATTTGAATCTCAGTAGAGCTTTTTCCACAAATGGTGCTGGTGACGGCAGTGTGCGCTTTCTCTGTTCCGCAAATGTTGGGCATCTTTGAAGTAGATCATTTTATCAGTGCCACAGTTACACTGATCGGGAGTGCTGTTTTAATAGTGGTGCCAGAAAGTGAGGAGAGTACCTGACCTTAAACATAATGTATCCTTGTCATTGAGAGTTGTAGGTGGGAAAAAGTGTCTACTCTTACATTCATCTGGTCAGTATGCTTAGTGAGAGTGTGATTGTCTAGTGCAGTAGTTCTCAAACTTTCTCAGACAGTAGCACATTTGACGATGCAAATTTCTGTCGTGGCACACCTGTGTTCTTAATGCTGGACTTTCATGTAATTAACCGTAAATTTATAGTATTTTACAGTTTACACTACATTGACTATATTCAAATTCTATTACAATAAAAATTTTTGTAGTAAGACATGACAAAAATGAAAAATTTGAGAGGGATTTTAAATTTACTATGCAAGTGCCTTGTTTTCAATGTGAAATGTGAGCCTGCTTGGAGACACAGATCTTCTTTATTCATGGAGAAATATTGGATATATTTTTTTACTATCTAAATTTGGCGGCACACCTTTGGCACTCTTGCGGCACACCTCGGGCACTCTCATGGCACACCATTTGAGAAACACTGGTCTAGTGTTTTTATACTTTTACTGTACTATAGTTACACCATCTTCTACAAGCAGCTGAAATTTTTAATCAGAGATTGAGATTTTAAAACTAACTTTCAAAAGAAAAAAAGCAGGTCTACGTTAGTCAATTTGGATGATGTTGGAAAGTCGGCCATAACAAGTATTAAAAATAACAAGAAAAAAGTTTACATCAAAACGTGATTCAGATGATGGACCTATGCATGCAGAAGTATTCGCTGCACTAGAGACTATGATGGCTTCGTGCAAGCAACAAATTGAATGCTGTTTAAATCCACTACTTTTTCTGAAAAGAGTGAGATTTAGCATCAAAGAAATAAAGTCAAAAGTTGTGCTGTTGTAAGTTCCATTAGTCTTGTTACTAATTAATAACAATACTTAAAGTACAACTCCATATATTTTTTATTGCTGAACCCTTTTTTTTTGTTAAGTGTCCAGAAAATCCAAACAAAACAGAAATCCAAACTATCCCTGGTCCCAGTTAGTATGGATTATCAAGGCTGTACTGTACTCTGTAATTAAGCAGTATTGAAAACAAAAGAAGCAGGGGGGACTAGGGTTTTCTTTCACTTCCTGGAGTAAGGTTTGTGCCCTAACATGTGGAGTGCTGGTTCAATTTCCTGTGCAGGAAGAAAAATTATCAAAGTGAGCCTGTGCGTGTCTTTGCTTTTATTCCCCCCAACCCCTTACAGTGAGTGTAAGGAAGATTAAAGGTCCAACAATTACCAGACAATCCCTGTTCTGGAATCCCCAGGGTAAGAGAGGTAGAGGAAGACCAAAGAACACATGGAGAAGAGAACTGGAGGCAGACATGAAAGACCTTGAGCTGATGACACGGGACAAGAAAACTTGGCATAAGTTTGTTGAAAGCTTTTGCTCCTTTGGCAGTTGAAAGGTGAAAGAAGAAGACTGGTGGAGACGAGATGAATTGGACTAAGAGACAAAACACTGAAATATGCTTCTGATGATCAGATTATCCTCTGTTATAATGTCTGCGTAGGGTTTCATATCTGTCCCTTGTGTGGTCATTAAGGAGCATGGGGGCCACCTTGGCAATTAGGCCCCCTTGCTCCAAATCACTTTATGTATATCTTGTAGAGGTGGTTGCTGTAACAGTTTGTTTGACATAATGAGCTTGTTAACTCCTCACACTTGTCCCCCTTAGCTGCCTTTTTACAACAAGGTTGGTAGAGTATGGTGGTCTTGTTCCTTAGTCCTCATTATCAGGTTGGGAATGATATAACAAATATTGATAACTGGACATCCTTCAATCCTTCTATTCTACACAAACACCCATTTATGAAAGTCTGCTGCTGTTTTTGTTGTTCTCCATGTTTCAGAGCCACGCTATAGGACTGACGTGACATTTGTCTGCCTTTCCAACTTTGTCTATATTGCTGCCATGATATGTGTATAATATTTAAAATGTGACAAATATATACGATGTTGATTTTAAAGAAAAGTGGTTAAGAACACATAATTGTGTGTATACCCATTTTTTTTTTTTAAATGTACACAGATCGTAGTTTGTAAGTAAAATTTGAAGTATAAATACAATTTTTAAAGCTTGTTTGGATATTTTTTATTAATGTTCTTAATTTTATTAATACCTCATCAGCAATTTCAGCAGAACTTTGGCTCTTTGTGCACTCTGAATGTTGATGATTTGTCAGCCCCATTTGAGGAGGAGTGGTCAACCCCAGTATTTAAACATCTTTTCAGTGAATGGATGCAGACAAATGTCATGTGTCACAGCCCTGCACTGACAAGAGAGGAACTCCATCTTGTTGTAGGAGCTCTTTTGTCACCAAGGTATGTAATTTCACACATTCAAGTTTTCAGCAGACTTGTTAATGTTAAAATCTAGAATAACTTTAGTATTTATCACTGTACAGTGATGACTCACTGTATTCTTAATTGTTTCTGCGTAAGCTTTTTTGTTTTCTAGAAGTTTAGAGTAATTCTATTCATAAATTATTAGCAAGCATAAAAAAATAACTATATTTTTGTTTAAATTTGTTTTCTTTAATAAGAGAGGAGCAGCCTACAAGGGAAGGAATAAATTTTGAAAATGAGGATTGGTCTGGTTTCTGATAATTTATAATCTGAATCTAAATATGTCAAAATCAATTGTCAGAACACATTCCAAGCAGCTGTATTTTGACTTTGAAAATCGAATTTTCTTAAGAAATTTTGCTTGTCCTATGAAGAAACCATGAATTTCTCAGAACCTTTTTTTAATGTTGCTGATTTTCTAATGGACCACTTTTCAAAGTCCATTCTTCGGAATATCCAAAATGGATGGCTACAGCATGAATAGAAAAACTTCCATAGAAGCTGCAAATCTTCAAGAACTGGTGTAGATCTACTGTCCTGGTCATGCATGGGTATTCAGCAATGAAAGAGATGACAGACTAGCTTCAAGAGCACCAAAAGTAAAGTGCATTAGATGTGGATAAGGGAGAGATACTGAGGACAATTAACAATTACCTATTAGAGAATGACACTGCAATTGATGAATCATCAAGGCTAAGATTGCTGGAATTTGACATCAAACGTAAGACTAGCAGGAATGGACGTATGAGAGGATGCATCCATGCAACCAGTGGGCAACAGGAACAATTAATATTCATACCCTTCAACATATGCTGAGGGAGACTGGGCACCTATGGGTTTGCCTAGAGTGCAATGACATCGATTTTGATCAACAAAAACAACAATAAAATAATTTTCTTATACAGACAAAACTGTAGGGACAGACAATGATAACAGTATAAGAATACCTGCTGTAATAATTTCTTGGAATATGCTCACATAACACAATGCAAACTGAAGGAGGCTATCGTTAATATGATTATGATTTTTTTTTTAAACCACGTATGCAAAGGCATGTTGATGGTTTAGTGATTAGATTGTTTGCCTTCCAACCAAATGTTCTGCGTTCTATTCCCAGCACAGGCTTTTACTTACTTACTTACTTACTTAGTCGTTCCCCTTCTACCGTGAGGTGTAGAGGTTTGGAAGAGAGAGCGCCAGACCATTCTATCAGCTGTCTTCTTCCTGGCCTGGTTCCATTCTAGTCCTCGGTCCTTCAAAAATTGTCTAATGTTGTCCTCCCAGCGGACTCTGGGTCGTCCTGGAGGTCTGGATCCCTGGCTCTTTGTTTCCCATGCTTGTCGTGGTAGCCGATCTTCTCCCATTCTGCAGACATGGCCAAACCATCTTAGTTGGGACTGTTCTATTTGGGTCTGCAGCGGATGGGATTTTAGGCCTTGACGGATCGTCTGGTTGCGGACCATGTCTCTTCTTGTTACTTCAACCACTTTCCTCAGATACCTCATTTCTGAGGTTTGGATCTGGCTTTTGTGGGTTGTAGTCATTGCCCACGACTCGCATCCATATGTCAAGACTGGGACATAGGTGGAGCGGTATACAGCCATCTTCGTTTTATTACCAACCTCTTTCTTGCTGAGGAATCCACGATTTATGGCCTGAAAAAGTCTCCCAGCCGCTGCTTTTCGAGTGGCCAACTCTTCTTTGAGCCTCCCTTTCGGTCTATAATAGCTCCGAGATATCTAAAGTGGTCGACCTGCTCCAGGACCTGTTCTCCCAACTTAATCTGATGTTTTCTTTCTTCTCGTGATATCACCATGGATTTTGTTTTAGAGCTGCTTATGACCATCCCTCTCTTCTCCAGCTCTTCCTTCCAGACTTGCAGGTTGGATTGGAGATGTGCCTCTGATTTAGCAATCAGGGCAACATCATCAGCAAATGCCAGCTCCGAAATATAGACCTGTCTCATCTTCCAGTACCCCACTGAATACTTTCTTGTTCTCTCCTTACATGCCTTGATGACATCGTCCATAAGGAGTATGAAGAGGTAAGGTGATAGGATATCACCTTGTCTTACACCAGTGGTGGTCCTGAACTCTTCTGACTTATGGTTTGCTGTCCTCACATAATTTCTGCAAGACTTGTAGAAGCTCTGTATAGCATGAATCAGAGGTGCTGGAATATTCTTCCTTGCCAAACAGTCCCAAAGTTTGCTCCAGGGGACCCTGTCAAATGCCTTTTCCAGATCTATGAAACAAAGATGGATCTCACTCTTATACTCAAGGGCCTTTTCACTCAGCTGTCTGAGTGTGAAGATTAGGTCTTGAGTACTTCGGTTTGCTCGGAATCCGCACTGGACCTCATCCAATTGTGGCTCAGCTAGGCGTCGGAGTCTCTGCTCTAGGATTCTAGAGTAGATTTTACCAGGGACACTGAGAAGGGATATGCCTCTATGGTTTCCACACTGTCGATTGTCACCCTTTTTGAAAATTGGTGTTATGATGGCAATCTCCCAATCCTTTGGTATGGTCTTGTTGCACCATGCTGCCTGTAGGACCTTTAAGAGTAATAGGTCGCCTGATGCTCCCATGTACTTAACCATTTCTGGTGTTATACCATCATGCCCTGCTGCTTTGCCCATCTTGATTTTCTCTAGTGCTGCCCTCAGTTCTTCCATCTTTATGTCATCTTCACCATCATTGGTTTCCTCTTCTGTGTCAGTGGTTATCATTTCTGATGCTTCATCATGCTCACCATCCAGGAGTTCTGAGAAATATTCTTTCCATCTTTCCATTACTTCCTTCGGGGCAGTAAGCAATTTGCCTTGCTTGTCCTTTATAAATTTGAGAGGGCATTGTTTTTCTTTCCTCATGTTCTTTAGGGTCTTATAGAACAATTTCTGGTTTTCTTGTGCATCTTTTTCTAGCTTTTCTCCAAATTCTTCCCAGGACTTCTGTTTTGCTGCTAGCACTTTGTTCTTTGCTTCTGTTCTGAGTGTCACATATTCTCTATATTTTTCCATTTGTCCTGTTGTGTTTTTAGCTCCTAAGTATTGTTTCCATGCCATTTTCTTCTCTCTTATTTTCTCTTTGACTTCCTCTGTCCACCAAGGTGTCCTCTTTCTCTGGTTCCCAAGTCGGACTTCACCGCATGCTTCTGCAGCAGCTGTCTTTATGATATCCTTGAATTTATTCCAGAGGGTTTCCAAGTCATCAGGTCGTTCTTCTGTATTGCTCACTGCTGTAGCAATAAGCCCCTGATATCTGGTCTTAATTTCTGGCTCTCTCAGCTTGTAGGTCCTAATGCTCATTTCTCCTGTTCGTTTACTTTGTTTCTTGCGTGATGTTGGGCAGTTCCTAGGCTGAGCAACTCTTTCAGTTGTTCGTTTGATTGTTAGCAGGTAGTGATCACTTCCAATCTCTGGCCCCCTCCAGACTCTTGCATCTCGGACATATCTGAATGAGCTTCTCCGAACAATGGCATAGTCGATCACTGACTTCTCATTCTTGGTTGGTTCACATCTAGTGTATGCATGTATGCGCTTATGGGGGAACTTTGTGTTTATAATGATCAGATTCTGCTCACTGCAGAATCTAAGGAGTCGCTTTCCATTGTCATTGAGAGTATCTTCTCCATATCTTCCGATAACTCCACCCCATCTAGCATGGTCATTTCCAACTCTGGCATTAAAATCTCCGAGCATAATAACTTCATCTAGGCAGTCATCCACTGTCCTTTGAAGCAGCTCGAAGAATTCCTCCTTGACCTCTGCTCTCTCATCCTCATTTGGCCCATACACTATGACCAGGTTGACTATGGTTTCTCCTTCTTTTAGTTTTACAACCATAATGCGCTCCGAGATAAAGTTCCATCCCTTGATACTATCTTTTTGATTTTGGGCCACAATGCAACCCACGCCCCCTTTAGCTCTTTCAGATATGGGTACACCACTGTAGAGCAACGTGTTGCCATCGAGATCCATGACTCCTTGTCCTTTTTTCTTCGTTTCCGTTATAGCCAGGATTTCTAGTTTTGCTTTCCTCATCTCAGCACAGGCTTTTTTTAATTTAATCATCTCTGTTCAGTTTTTATAAGTGTGTTTTTTGTTAATTATAGTTTACAAGTGTCATTGTGTTGACATTGGAAGGTGAATGGTGGAAGGAAAAAAAAAACTGAATACAGGATAAACTGTGCTGTTCCCAGTATGTAAGACAGAAATTGCACACCATAATTCTTTACCGTCATTTCTTTTTTTGTTACTTGCTGGTTTATACATTAAACAACAACTTGCAAATTTACATGAAATTGTTTTAATTTTTTACGGTTCTCAGTCTGTTTATTATTTTTGTGAAGTCTCTTTCTTTGGCAATATTTGTTTCGGGAAATTTTGTTTGGGTAATATTGGAAGCTTTTGTTTTATATTTTATACTGCAGGTTATCACAGGTTGATTTTGTTCAGGACAAAATACAGATCTTGCCTATTTCTGAGTCTATGAGACATACAGATACAATAGAGACCATTGCAGAGGTAATTGTTTACACTGTTCATAACCTTTAATTAATTATTTGTTTTTCTGTTATAGCAATGCTTCTCAGCCTCTTTTAGAGCAGGGCTTCTTGTGCTCTCAGGGATTGGACAACCAAACCTCTTTTGGGGGGGGGGGGGGGACATGCCAGATATTTTATAAGGTGAATCATCATTAGCAGAATATAATGTACAGAACTTGAATATATTTGTACAAAACAGAACATAGACAAAGTAAATTCAATACCGAACGTAAGTCAATTTTTCTAATAACATTTTCTCGAGCATAATTGAAAAAAAAAAAAGCAGAAATCTTACTGATCTAAAGAACATTTTAAATATATTGAAAAAAAAAATTCTGTGTCATCTTTTTGTTATGAAAATATTGTACTTAAAATGTAAAAGTTCGTTTAAAAAATTTTGAGTAATGGTATAGGCTATGTTCAAAATAATTATTTTCATTATGATTACATCTGTATGAAAAAATTCTGAAAGTTACTTGTAAAGGCACTTCTGATTCATATGCCTGTAATGGCTGGTGTCCCATTTTTTCAGGCTCACTACATGCACTAAATATATGAATAAACTGATATATTACTTTTAATTTCTATGTCTATTTCACATTTCTGGCATATTTGCAAGCTAGAAGATAAAGTTGTGCAAGGCTTCTTAAGATGCTGTAAATAGGTGCCAGACT
Source organism: Oreohelix idahoensis (assembly GCA_024509875.1). Classification (NCBI taxonomy): domain Eukaryota; kingdom Metazoa; phylum Mollusca; class Gastropoda; order Stylommatophora; family Oreohelicidae; genus Oreohelix; species Oreohelix idahoensis. The sequence goes on along the minus strand of JAMPIV010020465.1, from coordinate 85,163 downwards.
CGGAAAGGTTAAGCAGCACTGTTTTAGACACTGAATGTCAAGGACTGTCAGTCCTGTCTAATTTTTAGCTCATCCAGAAGTGTGTTTTTAAAAATTATATTCTGACTTTCTTGTTTATTAAAACCTGCTATTTGACAGTTCTGTACATTATATTTGACAGTAAGTGTTTCTGATCTATGCCAAAGAATGGCAAATGAAAATAGTCATGAGAGATGCTAATGCACAAGTTGGAATAGACAACCACAACTGTTGCTTGACTATGCCAAAGAATGGCACATGAAATAGACATAAAAATAGGGAAACTATTCTGTGATTACAGTGAACTGGCTATTGGAGGAGCCATATATCCACTTAAAATTGTACGTAAAGCCACATGGACCTCACCGAATAGGCACACATAAGACCAAATTGACCATTTCACGCTAGAAAACTGAGAGACTGCCTACAGGATGTGAAGGTAAAAAGAGCTGCAGTAGAATTTTCTGGTCACTGCCTTTTCCTAGGCAAATAAAATTGAAATCTTTCAGTGTTACAGGAATTTGATAAGGCTGGCAACCTCATCATGTAAATCTAATTGCCATAGAAATAACTGCTACGAACGCATGTGAATGCTTGGTGAAGGCTTCCTGGGTCATGCTGGAGTCCTAGCTCCAAGATCCATAAGGATGACAGAGAGTTGGTGCATGCTCCCTAGGAACAACTACAGCACTAGCTCCAGGATCTGTAAGGAGCAACAAGAGTTGGTGCACGCTCCCTAGGAACTGCTACAGTGCTGGCTCCAGGATCTGTAAGGAGCAACAAGAGTTGGTGCATGCTGCCTAGGAACAACTACAGCACTAGCTCCAGGATCTGTAAGGAGCAACAAGAGTTGGAGCACGCTCCCTAGGAACAACTACAGCACTAGCTCCAGGATCTGTAAGGAGCACAAGAGTTGGTGCACGCTCCCTAGGAACAACTACAGCACTAGCTCCAGGATCTGTAAGGAGCAACAAGAGTTGTAGCACGCTCCCTAGGAACAACTACAGCACTAGCTCCAGGATCTGTAAGGAGCAACAAGAGTTGGTGCACGCTCCCTAGGAACTGCTACAGTGCTGGCTCCAGGATCTGTAAGGAGCAACAAGAGTTGGTGCATGCTGCCTAGGAACAACTACAGCACTAGCTCCAGGATCTGTAAGGAGCAACAAGAGTTGGAGCACGCTCCCTAGGAACAACTACAGCACTAGCTCCAGGATCTGTAAGGAGCACAAGAGTTGGTGCACGCTCCCTAGGAACAACTACAGCACTAGCTCCAGGATCTGTAAGGAGCAACAAGAGTTGGAGCACGCTCCCTAGGAACAACTACAGCACTAGCTCCAGGATCTGTAAGGAGCAACAAGAGTTGGTGCACGCTCCCTAGGAACAACTACAGCACTAGCTCCAGGATCTGTAAGGAGCACAAGAGTTGGTGCACACTCCCTAGGAACAACTACAGCACTAGCTCCAGGATCTGTAAGGAGCACAAGAGTTGGAGCACGCTCCCTAGGAACAACTACAGCACTAGCTCCAGGATCTGTAAGGAGCAACAAGAGTTGGTGCACGCTCCCTAGGAACAACTACAGCACTAGCTCCAGGATCTGTAAGGAGCAACAAGAGTTGGTGCACGCTCCCTAGGAACAACTACAGCACTAGCTCCAGGATCTGTAAGGAGCACAAGAGTTGGTGCACACTCCCTAGGAACAACTACAGCACTAGCTCCAGGATCTGTAAGGAGCACAAGAGTTGGAGCACGCTCCCTAGGAACAACTACTCCAGGATCTGTAAGGAGCACTTGGTGCACACTCCCTAGGAACCAGGCTCCAGGATCTGTAAGGAGCACAAGAGTTGGAGCACGCTCCCTAGGAACAACTACAGCACTAGCTCCAGGATCTGTAAGGAGCAACAAGAGTTGGTGCACGCTCCCTAGGAACAACTACAGCACTAGCTCCAGGATCTGTAAGGAGCAACAAGAGTTGGAGCACGCTCCCTAGGAACAACTACAGCACTAGCTCCAGGATCTGTAAGGAGCAACAAGGAGAAAGTCAAAGACGAATTGTTACAGCAAGAAGAATAAGTCTCAAATACAACACAGAATCCTACAAACAATTATGCAAAGTACAAGATTAAACTGAATTTCGTAAACAGGTTTGAAACACTGCAGAATACGTAAAGGAAACCAGTGGTGAAAAATCCAGGAAACATTTCAGAACATTTGTGAACACATTCTGGGCATCAGAATTAGCAGCACAAAGAATTGCTCAAGACCTTTACCAAGAGGCCATCTTTAGAATTGTCCACAAAAGAATTTCTCAAACTTTATAGTAGACACTGTGGCCAGACAAGAGTCTGATTTCACCTGTGATCTTCATCCTCAAATAGTGGATGATGAGACTGACAACAAGTGACATTTGTCGGCTGTATCTCTTGTCATTTTCTCATTGCCTGTCAGCATTTTTCATCTTTGTTTCCTGTTTTTAACTGTGGCTGACAAATGCTTTTACTGAAACATCCCAAGTTTCTGGTATATTGTTGCTATGTGATACTGACTTCAAAACCAGTTTTTATTTTGTTTTTTAACTTTCTTTCTGATGTATGATAATAACATTGGATGATGGTATTCTTCTTTCTTTGGCTGTTTTGATTGTTGTTGTTGTTATTCTGGGTCCCATTGCTTCCCATTGTATGAATCTTTTCTGTGCTTCTTTAGACAGTATTAGAGCCACTCATTGGAGACAGGAAGCTGTGGAGAGACTATCTCCTACACCACTAGGCATAGTACTTGAAGAAGAAGAGCCACTCATTCAGTGTGGTGAGTCCTGGGGGGAGTCATGAAAGAGACATGGAAAGACATTAAGCAGATGGTACAGGACAGGAAGACTTGGGCATAAGTTTGTTAGAGGCCTATGCTGCTTGGGGAGCTGAAGGTGGTGAATGAATAGAAAGAAAATTATATTAAAGAAAAAAAAAACTGCTTTTGAATACAGTATCTTTAGGATGTCAGTTATGTGAAACTACATCTTTACTTTCTGTCTAGGATGTGAGCCAGCTGAAACTGACAATTGATGGCGTGACAAAGCCATTTGATGACTTCATGGATGAGTATGTCGCATGTTATTATCCTAATGTGGAGGAAGTGACATATCGTGTGCCACCTATCAATTTTAATATTCAGTCTTTAAAGAAGCCGCCTGAGTATTTGCAATCTACAAAAAGTGACTCACCCATGGGGAACATTTCTCTTGCTGCTTCAGAGACATGCAAGAATGGAACTTGTGAAAACCAGAACAGTAAAGTGACTGTGGAAGAGAATAGCGGGAATGAAAACAATATCAGCAGTCGCTCAGAAGGAAGGATAAAAAACACCATTAGCAGGGAATGTGTGCAGCCTTCTCCCCCTGATAAAGCCTCCACTAGTAGACATGGTGGTTGCAATGGTCAAGCAGGTCTTGAAGAATTGTCTGTTCTGTTTGAGAATGTCCATGACCCTGTTGTCCATGACCCTGTTGTCCATGACCCTGTTTTACATGACCCTGTTTTACGGAGGTTAGAAGTTTCAAGCCCAGTCATGAATGATGTAGTAAAGTCTTTGACAATCAGAATACAAGATGGCAGCCAAGATTCATCAGAGAGGAGCATTCAGAACCAGATATCAGCTTCTGTGATTCAGTTAAACCAAAATCCAGGATCCAAAAGTTCTGTGACAACCCCGGGATCATCACCCACCTTCAGCATCTCACTTTCACAGTCATCAAATTCATCATCAAGCAACAGAGTGAAGCTTTCAAATGAGCAGCCCCCTCAGAACAGACCTGTGCCAAGTACCCTTCTAGAAGCTTTGCAAGATGTGGATATCTTATCTGCAGTCATGACCAAAGATGTTAGGGCAGATGAAGGTAAGGCTTATCCAGATGACCTGGAATAGCATATTGATACAAATGGTTGACCCTACTACATTCCAACCAGATATCTTGATATTTTCATCTTCTGCTTCTTTGTTTATCTAAATCTGTAACTATTTTATCAGCTCATAAAGAGATCAACTCTATAACTAAACTTTTAGTTCAGAAACATCCTTGGCAATTTCATTGTGTACAACAATAATATTTATTTTGTTCTGTGTCTTACTAGCCCATTTTCTAAAATATCTCATTTTTCTGAAGTTGAAATGTTCTTATTTCAACATTGTTTATTGTCTGAGGTTTTGCATGGGCTGGCTACCTCATCATTTAAAATGAATTACCACGAAACCACCACAGCAAAAGCATATAACGGCTTTATGCAGGATCAGCTGTGGTATTGGCTCCATAAGGAGCACTGAGGAACATGATGATGTTGATGAAATATGATTGCTACAGAAGCTACCACTACACATGTTCATCCAGCAAGGGAGCCTACTGCAGTGGTGGCTGTCTGCTCCGTAAGGATCAAAAACTGAGTTGATAAATTGTCTGGCATGCTGCTGTCCTGTAAGTAAGGACATAGGACTCTGTAACTATTTTATCAGCTCATAAAGAGATCAACTCTATAACTAAACTATTTTATCAGCTCATAAAGAGATCAACTGTCATTCATAACCCTCCACTCCCAAAGGAGCATAGGCCTTCAACAAACACATGCCAAGTCCTCCTGTCACGTGCCATCATCTCAAGTTCTTTCCACTTTCTCCTCATCATTTTCACCTCTGTTTCCAGCTCTCTTCTCCATGTGCTTCTTGGTCTACCTCTGCCTTTTTTGCCCTGGGGGTTTCAGAACAAGGACTGCCTTGTAATGCTATCCACAGGTTTCCTCAGTGTGTGTCCTATCCATCGCCATTGTCTTCTTCTCATCTCTTGTTCCACTGGCACGTGTCTAGTTCTTGTCATCAGTTCCACGTTGGTAACCTTGTCACACCATTTTAATCCCTCTATTCTACGCAAGCACCCATTTATGAAAGTCTGTAGTTTTTCGGTTGTGTCTTTGTTGTTTCTCCATGTCTCAGAGCCATACAATAGGACTGACTTCACATTTGAGTTGAAGATTCTTATTTTCGTGTTGGATCATATTTCTCTTGATCTCCATATATTTCCCAATGCAGTGAAAGCTCCTCTTGCTTTTTATATTCTTATTTTGATATCACTGTCTGTCCCTCCAACTTTGTCTATATTGCTGCCAAGATATGTGTACGATTCTACATCTTGTATTGGTGTTTCTTCAAGTTCAACCCTGTTATCATTACCTGCATTTATTCTCATTATTTTTGTCTTTTCCCTGTGTATTTTCAGACCCAAGTGCTGTGACCTCTCATTGAGTGTTTTCAATTTGTCCTGGATCTGATTATGGTTATGGGACAGAAGAGCCAAGTCATCAGCAAAATCCAGATCATCCAACTGCTTAGTCAGAGTCGACTGGATTCCATTTCTGTTGTATGTTGTCTATGTTCTCATAACCCAATCTATTGCTAGTAAGAAAAGAAATGAAGACAAGAGGCATCCCTGTCGCACTCCCGTTCTTATCCCAAACAGTTCTGTAAGCTGTCCTTCATGTCTTCATATGTTTTCTTTATTAAATTAATGATCTTCGGGGGAACTCCAAATGTCAAATGCCTTTTCATAGTCCACAAATCCGATGTATAGTGGTGAATTCCATTCCAGACTTTGTTCAACTATTATTCTCAAAGTGGCTATCTGGTCTGTACTTGATCTGTTTTGTCGAAAACCTGCTTGTTCATCTCTCAGTTTCTTGTCTATGGACTCTTTTAATCTCTCGAGGATATTCCTGTTTAATACTTTTCCTGGCACTGATAGTAACATTATTCCTCTATAATTTGTGCACTCTTGTAAATTTCCCTTCTTAGGCAACTTAACCAGATATCCTTCCTTCCATTCTGCTGGTATCTCTTCCTTTTCCTAGACTTTACCAAGTAATTTATATAACATCTCTGTAGCCGTGTTGATATCTGCTTTGATGGCCTCTGCTGGAATGCCATCAGCTCCAGCCGCTTTTCCATCTCTTAAAAGCTTTATGGCTTTCTTTATTTCTTCCTTCGTTGGTCTTTCACAGTTAATTAGTAGCTCTTCTGCTGGCTGGATGTCTGGGGGGTTTTGTGCAGCTGGTCTATTGAGAAGGTTCTCAAAATATTCTGTCCACCTCTTCAATTGCTCTTGTATATTGCTGAGAAGTTTTCCATTCTTGTTTTTTATGAGGCAACTTGTTTGCTTGTATTTCCGTGTTAGCTTCTTTGTGCTGTTATACAGTTCTCTCATATTTCCTTTGGCTGCAGCATCTTCTGCCTCCTGCCAACTCCTCAATATACTTCCTCTTGTCTCTTTTGATACTTCTTTTTACTTCTTTGTTTGCTTCTGTGTACACTTCTTGAGCCTTGGCTTTGGAACTTCTGGTTTTGCTTGTGTTTAAATCTGCTTTCTTGTTTTTTCTGTCTTTTATCTTATTGATGGTTTCTGTTGTTATCCATGCTTTTTGTTGTCATTCCCTTTTCCCCAGTATTTCTTCACATGTCTTATTCCATACCATTTTGATTTGCTGCCAATAGGCTTATGTATTCTCTACATCTTCCAGCTGTTGGAGCACTTGGAATTTGTTGGATATTGTGACCGCATATTTGTTTCTTTATTTCTTAGATGTCCTACATTAAATTGTTGTCTATAATTTTGCATTGTTGCATATCTCTTGAGTTTCATTTTTACTTTGGCTATCAGAAGGTGGTGATCTGATGCCACATCTGCTCCTCTATATACCTTTACATCCAGCAATGATGATCTAAACTTCTTGTTTATGCATATATGATCAATCTGATTTTCTGTTTTATGGTCTGGTGATATCCATGTTGTCTTATGTATTATAAGTTTATAAATTAATAAAACGGTATTGAATCAGTTTTATTAATTTATAAACTTATATTTCTTACCAGTTTTACAGCAGCCCCTTAATTTATGTCTTATGTATTCTCTTATGTGGAAACATGCTTCCTCTTATAGCCAGTTGATTTGAAGCACAAGTTTGAGAATAGTTCCCCATTTTCATTCATTATTCCTAGCCCATGTTTTCCCATGACTTCTTCAAAGCTGGTGTTGACTGCATTCATGTTACCCATCAAAATTGTGATGTCTCTTCTTTTTACTTTTTCCATAATTTCCTACAGTCTAGTATAAAATGCTTCTTTCACAGACTCTTCTTTGTCATTAGTTGGTGCATAACATTGGATGACATTTACATTTATTTTCTTTTTAGCTGTTGTAAAAGTAGCTGTTATGGTCCAACGGCTTCCCATTCAATGAGTGCTTTCTGTGCTTCTTTAGATAACATAAGAGCTACCCCTTTACTGTGGTGTGAACTTTCGTCTTCATGTCCTGAGGACAGCACCAATTCACCTGTGATAAGTTTCTTCTTGTCTACCCCCTTCCACTTTGTTTCACACAGTCCCAGAACCTCGATTTTATATTCCCTCATTTCTGCTGCTACTTGTGCCACTTTCCCTTGTTCGTTTAATGTTCGAATATTCCAGGTGCCAAATCTGGAGGTTCTCCTAGAAGAAAGAAGGTTAGTCAGTAACACAGACTCCTTTCGGCTTTCTCTGTGTTGCATCATACGCCTCCCTGCGAGAGGACCTTCCCCTGTCTTGGATGGCTGTGTTTGATTTTCCTTAATTGACTTGTCGAAGTATAAATGGGAAGGAAGAGGAGCTGGTGGAAGAGATGAGGAAAGCAAAACTAGAAATCCTGGCTATAACGGAAACAAAGAAAAAAGGACAAGGAGTCATGGATCTCGATGGCAACACGCTGCTCTACAGTGGTGTACCCATGTCTGAAAGAGCTAAAGGGGGCGTGGGTTGCATTGTGGCCCAAAATCAAAAAGATAGTATCAAGGGATGGAACTTTGTCTCGGAGCGCATTATGGTTGTTAAACTAAAAGAAGGAGAAACCATAGTCAACCTGGTCATAGTGTATGGGCCAAATGAGGATGAGAGAGCAGAGGTCAAGGAGGAATTCTTCGAGCTGCTTCAAAGGACAGCGGATGACTGCCTAGATGAAGTTATCATGCTCGGAGATTTTAATGCCAGAGTTGGAAATGACCATGCTAGATGGGGTGGAGTTATCGGAAGATATGGAGAAGATACTCTCAATGACAATGGAAAGCGACTCCTTAGATTCTGCAGTGAGCAGAATCTGATCATTACAAACACAAAGTTCCCCCATAAGCGCATACATGCATACACTAGATGCGAACCAACAAAGAATGAGAAGTCAGTTATCGACTATGCCATTGTTCGGAGAAGCTCATTCAAATATGTCCGAGATGCTAGAGTCTGGAGGGGGTCAGAGATTGGAAGTGATCACTACCTGCTAACAATCAAAAGAACAACTGAAAGAGTTGCTCAGCCTAGGAACTGTCCAACATCACGCAAGAAACCAAGTAAACGAGCAGGAGAAATGAGCATTAGGACCTACAAGCTGAGAGAGCCAGAAATTAAGACCAGATATCAGGGGCTTATTGCTGCAGCGGTGAGCAACACAGAAGAACGACCTGATGACTTGGAAACCCTCTGGATTAAATTCAAGGATATCATAAAGACAGCTGCTGCAGAAGCATGCGGTGAAGTCCGACTTGGGAACAAGAGAAAGAGGACACCTTGGTGGACAGAGGAAGTCAAAGAGAAAATAAGAGAGAAGAAAATGGCATGGAAACAATACTTAGGAGCTAAAAACACAACAGGACAAATGGAAAAATATAGAGAATATGTGACACTCAGAACAGAAGCAAAGAACAAAGTGCTAGCAGCAAAACAGAAGTCCTGGGAAGAATTTGGAGAAAAGCTAGAAAAAGATGCACAAGAAAACCAGAAATTGTTCTATAAGACCCTAAAGAACATGAGGAAGGAAAAACAATGCCCTCTCAAATTTATAAAGGACAAGCAAGGCAAATTGCTTACTGCCCCAAAGGAAGTAATGGGAAGATGGAAAGAATATTTCTCAGAACTCCTGGATGGTGAGCATGGTGAAGCATCAGAAATGATAAACACTAGCACAGAAGAGAAAACCAATGATGGTGAAGATGACATAAAGATGGAAGAACTGAAGGCAGCACTGGAGAAAATCAAGATGGGCAAAGCAGCAGGGCATGATGGTGTAACACCAGAAATGGTTAAGTTCATGGGAGCATCAGGCGACCTATTACTCTTAAGGGTTTTACAGGCAGCGTGGTACAACAAGACCATACCAAAGGATTGGGAGATTGCCATCTTAACACCAATTTTCAAAAAGGGTGACAATCGACAGTGTGGAAACCATAGAGGCATATCCCTTCTCAGTGTCCCTGGTAAAATCTACTCTAGAATCCTAGAGCAGAGACTCCGACGCCTAGCTGAGCCACAATTGGATGAGGTCCAGTGCGGATTCCGAGCAAACTGAAGTACTCAAGACCTAATCTTCACACTCAGACAGCTGAGTGAAAAGGCCCTTGAGTATAAGAGTGAGATGCATCTTTGTTTCATAGATCTGGAAAAGGCGTTTGACAGGGTCCCCTGGAGCAAACTTTGGGACTGTTTGGCAAGGAAGAATATTCCAGCACCTCTGATTCATGCTATACAGAGCTTCTACAAGTCTTGCAGAAATTATGTGAGGACAGCAAATCATAAGTCGGAAGAGTTCAGGACCACCACTGGTGTAAGACAAGGTGATATCCTATCACCTTACCTCTTCATACTCCTTATGGACGATGTCATCAAGGCATGTAGGGAGAGAACAAGAAAGTATTCAGTGGGGTACTAGAAGATGAGACAGGTCTATATTTCGGAGCTGGCATTTGCTGATGATGTTGCCCTGATTGCTAAATCAGAGGCACATCTCCAATCCAACCTGCAAGTCTGGAAGGAAGAGCTGGAGAAGAGAGGGATGGTCATAAGCAGCTCTAAAACAAAATCCATGGTGATATCACGAGAAGAAAGAAAACATCAGATTAAGCTGGGAGAACAGGTCCTGGAGCAGGTCGACCACTTTAAATACCTTGGAGCTATTATAGACCGAAAGGGAGGCATCAAAGAAGAGTTGGCCACTCGAAAAGCAGCAGCTGGGAGACTTTTTCAGGCCATAAATCGAGGATTCCTCAGCAAGAGAGAGGTTGGTAAGAAAACGAAGATGACTGTATACCGCTCCACCTATGTCCCAGTCTTGACATACGGATGCGAGTCATGGGCAATGACTACAACCCATAAAAGCCAGATCCAAACCTCAGAAATGAGGTATCTGAGGAAGGTGGTTGAAGTAACAAGAAGAGACATGGTACGCAACCAGACGATACGTCAAGGCCTTAAATCCTACCCCCTGCAGACCCAAGTAGAACAGTCCCAATTAAGATGGTTTGGCCATGTCTGCAGAATGGGAGAAGATCGGATACCACGACAAGCATGGGAAACAAAGAGCCAAGGATCCAGACCCCGAGGACGACCCAGAGTCCGCTGGGAGGACAACATTAGACAATCTTTGAAGGATCGAGGACTAGAATGGAACCAGGCCAGGAAAAAGACAGCCGATAGGATAGTCTGGCGCTCTCTCTTCCAAACCTCTACACCTCACGGTAGAAGTGGAACGACTAAGTAAGTAAGTAAGACTTGTCTATGTTTGTTGAAGTTTTTTGTGGTTTAAATTTTTTTTCCAGGATGGGGTAACCAGCCCCATGCCCAACCCTCCTTAGGCGCTTTCTAGGACATGCATGGCAGGGAACAGTGTTACTATTCTTTGCTCCCCTTTTGGGCCCCGGTAACACACGGGTGGAGATCAACTGTACAACTAAATTATTTTATCAGCTCATAAAGAGATCAACTCTATAACTAAACTATTTTATCAGGTCATAAAGAGATCAACTCTATAACTAAACTATTTTATCAGCTAATGAAGAGATCTACTCTAAAACTGAACTATTTTATCAGCTAATGAAGAGATCAACTCTGTTACTATTTTATCAGCTCATAAAGAGATCAACTCTATAACTAAACTATTTTATCAGCTAATGAAGAGATCAACTCTGTAACAATTTTATCAGCTAATGAAGACATTAACTATTTTATTACCAAAGAAGAGATTAACTCTGTGATTATTTTATCAGCCAATGAAGAGATCAACTCTGTAACTATTTTATCAGCTAATGTATAGATCAACCCTGTAACTATTTTATCAGCTAATGAAGAGATCAACTCTGTAACTATTTTATGAACTCATAAAGAGATCAACTCTATAACTAAACTATTTTATCAGCTAATGAAGAGATCAACTCTGTAATTATTTTATCAGCTAATGAAGAGATCAACTCTGTAACTATTTTGTCAGCTAAAGAAGAGATTAAATCTGTAAAAATTGTATCATCTAATGAAGAGATCAACTATTTTATCAGCTAATCAAGAGATCAGCTCTGTAACTATTTTATCAGCTAATCAAGATATCAAAAATTGTGTGCATAAAGAAATGCATGATACCAAGCAGTAGTTTATGGTCAGCCGATGCTGAGCAAGAAAGACGGCTCCATACCTCCGATCTACTGCATTGAGTTAGCAGCCTCATCATGTATAACACATTGCAACATAAACAACCCCTGCAAAAGCTCATGAATGCTTTGGTGCACGTTTTCTGCCAGGGAACGAGCTTCAGTGGTTGCTGCATGATCTAAAAGGTGTGAAAAGGGAAATAACAATGATAATATTATTATTGCTTGAAATTACTTTTTTTTCTTGATACTGGCCATTTATTGAACAGGTGAGAATCGTGTGATAGGAGCCTTGGAAAAACTGGGCCATCAGTTTGGTCCAATGTTTATCATCTGCGACTACCAGTATAACAATTACCTGAACAAGCTGAGAGAGGAGATGTTCTCCAAGAGAGAGACTAGGCGACCAATAAGAGCTTTTGGGCAGACCTTGAGGGCGGAGCATGATTGTCTTATTCTTCACAAGGTAAAAGATGGATTTTCATTTTAAAGCTCATTTCGTAGCTGCTGGATTTTCTTTAATTTCATTGTCAACAAAGGCAGGGCTGGTCTGAGGCAAAATAACCTATTTGACTCAATCCGACCCTGTGCTCACAAAGAGGCCCTGCCTCCAGCTGTGAAAAAAAAATGGAGATGAAAATTATTTCAGATCAGCTATCAGGAATACATGCTGTTACATTGTATTAAAAATGAAAAAAATATGTATATTAGTTAGGCATAGGCTGACACAAAATGTGTTATAACAAATATATAACCTTAAGTCCAGCAGGCCCCACCAGAATGGTCCTCATCAGGCCTCGCAATTACTAAGACTGACCCTGTGTAAAGGCATGAGTATTTTTTTTAGGTATTTTTATATTACGTTGTAAATGATGTGTGTGTGTCAGATTTCTGTCAGTTATCATGAAGAAATATCATCATCATGTGACGTATTCTCTCCAGAACGTCGTCTCCATTACAGTCTCTCTGAACGAATCATGATTCTGGGTAAGTCGACCTGCATCATCCAAATACAAGTTCAGACTCTCTGTGATGTCCTGGATCCACCGTCGTCCCCTTCCCCTTTTTCCAGGGACCATGCCTTCCATTACTAATTTTTCCAGACTATTATGTCTTTTTATATGACCGAAATATTTCATCTTCCTTATTGCGATGGTATTTAAGAGCCAATTCTCCTCTACATTTAGTGAGTGCATGAACTTCTCTGTTGGTCTTTTGTTCTGTCCAAAGTATTCTCAACATCCTTCTGTAGTATTTCATTTTGAATGATCTAATCTATATCTAGATTGAAGAAATCTATTTATTAGAATATTTATTAGAATAGATTAGATTTTTGTAATTATATTGCAAATAAAAAAAAACCACAACCAAGAAGTTCAGACTTTCACAAATAGGTGTCTGCGCAAAATAGCAGTATTGAAAGTAGGACATGTTCTACTGTTTGTTTGTCTTCTTCACACGAACATATATCATGTGTGCCCGATTGTTTTTTTTTTTTTTTTTGCTTGTTTTGAGCTAATTGTATTTAAGTCTGCAGTGGCCAGTTCTCAGTTTGAAAATTATCACTATCTCTGTATGTGATAAGTCTAAAGAAAACAAATGTTGCTGTGTCAGGATGTGGATGTTGCACCAGTTATCACTATCGATAACTGTGAGTTGGCGGTGGTGCACCACTTCACTTACCTGAGGTCTACCATCAACAGCAAACTCTCTCTGGACACAGAAATTGACAGCCGCATTGGAAACCTGCAGCCGCCTTTGCCGGCCTTACAGTGCGTGTTTGTGGAAACTCACAATGAAGACCAAAGCTGCGATATATTACGCCTGCGTCACCAGCACACTTCTATATGGCAGCGAGACATGGACAACCTATGCTAAGCAAGAAAGAAGGCTCATTACCTTCCATCTATGGTGTCTACGCCATATCAGCGATATTTCGTAGAAAGACATAGTGACAAATGTCGAGGTGTTGTCACATGCTGTCCTTCAAAGCGTGCATACACTTCTTAGATAGCACAGACTACGATGGCTTGGCTATGTCCACCGCATGAAAGATAGTCGCATCCCGAAAGATATTTTCTGCGGACAACTGGCATATGGCAAAAGAGCAGTTGGGTGACCGCAGCTGAGATTCAAAGATGTGTGCAAGAGACACACGAGGGCACTGGATATAAATCCAGCAAACTGGGAGGATGAAGCTGCCGATCGCACTAAGTGGCGATGCTCTCTACAGCGCCACCTCAGATTGGGCAAAAAGAAGCTCTTATGGCATGCAGAAGAGAGGAGAAAATGTCGAAAGGAACACCAGGAAAATAAGCAGCTGAAGGCTGTCACCTCAGGGGCGCATTCCCATAGTCATCTATGACTAATGGGGCAATTATCTGTATGTGAGTGATGTTGGGTATGTCCTTTTTAATATGTCTCATGTGAGGCCTCTGCACTGCCGTCATGTTGAGTAGCTAACTGGTTGGTCAACAACATACCACCATAATGTATTCCATAACTGTATGCTTCTTTCTGCATTCATTTGGCTGCCTTTTTTTTCATAACTTTTGGTATGTTGTCCTTCAGATATGTAAATCTTTTTCTCTTCCATGGTGGGATTGTACAGCTAATTGTTTTGAACTCTGCCATTTTCTGCATTTGGTTTGATATAACTGGGGCGCATTCTTTTGCTTTCTGTGCAAAGCAGCTTTTCTGGAGTCTACACCCTAGCCATGTCTTTTTTTTTTACTTAAAAAATAACTTGAATAAAGTGCAACAAGCACAGAGATCCAAGTTAGTCAACAACAACAACAAAGCCAGGTCCCTTCAGCTTCCGGACATTGATCCTGTATCTTCAGGACATCAGCTTCAGTACCGGGTATCTCAGTGTTCTCAAAAGTAGACAAGTTGACATAACTTATTTTGTAAAGATAATTTACAAATGCAGATTTTTAAAATAACTGTAAGTGAGTGTTTTTATTTAACAATTCTAGCTCTCCTTTGGATTTTAGTCTGATATTTACTTTGCTCATCACCCATAAGCTTCCCTTGGAGCATAGACCATCAACAAACTTATGCCAAGTCTTCTTGTCCTCTGCCGTCTGCTCAAGGTCTTTCCATGTCTTCTTCACCCCTTTCATGTCAGTCTTCAATTGTCTTCTCCTGCTCTCTTCTCTTTGTCTTCCAAGAAGAAACAAGGTTTGTCAGCAACACAGACTCCTTTTGGCTTTCTCTGTGTTGTCTAATGCACTTCTCCGGAGGATCTTCTGTCTTGTGTGGCTGAGTTTTATTTTCATTACTAGATCTGTCTATTTTGTTTGTTGAATTTTGCGTTGTCGTAAAAATTCTACAGGATGGGTTAACCAGCCCCATGCCCAACCCACCTTAGTTGCTTATTAAGACATGCATGGTAGGTCACAGTGTTACTATTCTTTTTGCCCCTTTCGAGCCCTGGTGACATACAGATGTATGTGGACACTTTATACTTGAATGTTTGTTTATTCTTAGTTTTTTTTCCTTCAGAAATATGGGGCTAAATGTTTTTCTTTTTAATTCTTAATATTTCAGAAATATGGGGCTATTGTTGTGTGTATTAAGGCTATCGGAGACAACTTCAATGATTGGGGAGCTTCAGAAGAGCAGAAGCTCATCTCCACCAGTAAGATCCTAGAGAAGGTTGTGAAACAAGTGGAGCGGGAAGAGAAAATGCTTAGACATGTGACCTCTGACCTGCACCCCAAGTTGACGTGTCACAGACTGATGGCCTTGCCAAATATGACCAGAGGAAATGTGGAGAGAGCACTGGACAGGGATAACAAGCTGAAGAAGGTTTGTCATTTCTTTGCTGAAAGTTTACTGTTTCCCGTCAGCTTTTGTTTTTGTGTTTGAAGTAACAATAAAAGATATGGTCCGCAATCAGGCGATAAGGCAAGGCCTCAAAACTCAGCCGCTGCAGACTCAAGCAGAACAGTCCCAACTATGATGGTTGAACCGTGTCTGCAGAATGAAAGATCGGCTACCACGACAAGTATGGGAAACTAAGAGCCAGGGATCCAGACCTCCAGGTCTACCCAGAGTCCGATGGGAGAACAACATTAGGCAATCTCTGAAGGGCCGAGGACTAGATTGGAACCAGGCCAGAAGGAAAACAGCCGATAGGAGAGTACGGTGCTCACTCGTCCAAACCTCTACATCTCACGGTAGAAAAGGGATGAGAAAGTGTGACATTTGTATAGCTTTGAAACATGGATAACAACAAAAACAACCAGAAAGCTACAGACTTGGGTGCTTTCACAGAATAGAAGGATTGAAGTGGTACAACAAGATCACTAATGTGGAACTGATGACAAGAACCAGACAAGTGTCAGTGGAACAAGAGATGAGAAGAAGACACTGGAGATGGATAAGACACACACTGAGGAAACCTGTTGATAGCATTACAAGGCAGTCCTTGTTCTGGAATTCCCAGGGTAAGAGATGTTAGAGGGAGACCAAGGAACACATGGAAAAGAGAACTGGAGATAGACAAGAAGGGGACGAATAAGAAATAGAAAGACCTTGGGCTGATGGCATGGGACAGGGAGATTTGACATGTTTGTTGATAGCCTATGCTCCATGGTAGCTGAAGAGTGATGATAATGGTGACATCTGTAGAAATTTCTTGCTGTTTCCTACCATCGTTTCAGCATCATCGAGCATCAGACTACACTTTTTTTTTAAATTCCTTCCAATAGTATTCACCTTTTCATGAGCCAACCTAAATTCAAGCGCCCGATTGGCTGAATGGTTAGAGTGCTCCGATTGGCTAAATGGTTAGAGTGCTCTGATTGGCTAAGTGGTTAGAGTGCTCCAATTGGCTAAATGGTTAGAGTGCTCCGATTGGCTAAATGGTTAAAGTGCTTGCCTGTCGCAGCAAAGTTACCAGGTTCCAGAATCGAAATCTGGTAGCATCACACTCCAGCCTACCAAGGTGTAAATGGGTACCTGCTGTAATCTTGAGTTAAGGAAGGCAAAGGCAGCTATGAAGGGAACTAGTCACCCCCACCTCATAAAGCTGTACCTTGTATAGTGAAGTCTCTAACACTTCCCTCCCCTACAGCAGTATCGGCTATTAGACTTACCTTTAACCTGAATCTCACTCACATTCAAAATACAACACTTAGCTCGAAATATTCTCAGGTTCATCACAACCATAAATACACCCTGGGCATGTCGGTAAGTCTATAACTATCAAATAATTTACAGGGTAATTGTAAGGTTACTTGAGTAGGGCATGATAGAATGTATCTTTGTGTTCAAACATTGGGTCTTGTATCTCCGTACACAGTGTGACCTTATTTACGTCTTTTTATTGTTCTTGTTGTATGTGGTGTCCAATGAGAATGGCGAGAACACAAATGCTTTTATTCACAGAACTTGTTCATACTTAAGTAAACTTGCTCACACATATACAAAAGTTGCTGACATATTCATAGAACTTGCTCACACTTTCAGTAAACTTGCTCACATGTTCACACAGCTTGTTCACAGAACATGCTCATGTATTCACAGAACTTGCTCACACATTCACACAAAACTTGCTCACACATTCACACAAAACTTGCTCACATGTTCTCAATAACTATTGTAAAAGTCTTCTTTTTCTTAATGTTTCTTTGTACACTGTCATTGATAAATCTTTTCCTATTTTTAAGTTGTTATTTCTTCACTCCTGGCTAACTAATTTGCATGAAACAAAAGTCAAAATGAAATAATTCACTCCATTTTAATACATAAATTGCCGTGTCACATTAACATTACACTCAGTATCTGTTCAGTACAAGATTTCAAAGCAGGCATCAATTTCTGCGGTCTTTTGTAATGCCAGATTTTTGACAATGTTAGTTTTTTTTTTTTTTCTAGGTTTGGTTTGGTTTTAATGACTATCTTCATTGCACACGGACAACTCTATTAGTGCCCTGATCTCCTCCCTTAAATCATACAAGGAGGATCTCAGCACAGTGCACAAACTCTGGCGAGATCCCAATGTGTGTGTATATAGGAATCACACATTCTATAAATATTTTTGCTTTGGGTAGGTTTCTAATTTTTAAATTTTGCCAGAGCAGCAGCCTTATAGGCCTACTCTTTACGATTTCCAACTGACGTGGGATTTTTAACAAGCACATCTTGCACACAGGACCTCCTATGTTTTTCGCCCTTATGCAAGAAGGCTAGGCATCCGATCTCACTACCCAGGAGACCAGGGGGGAGTATGACATCACTAGGACCACTGGTTCTGAAAATATTTTTCCATAAAACATATTCCCTCATCTGGGAATTGAACCGGTACCTCTAAATTTCAAGGCTGGCGCCATACCTCTTAGCCACTCCGACCCAGCATGATGCTGAATGCAAAACAGCCAAATACACAAATGAGAGTTGCAAATACTGCAATAGAACTGCTAACAGCAAACACTCTAGAGACCGCACAAAAATTAGGAGTTTTTTCTGGGAATAACAAATAATACAATACAGTTGACATTCAAAAATCCGGCCATCGATAATCCGGTTCCTTCAGATTTCCGGCATGGATTTTGGAGCGCATTTTTAAATTTACCGCGTTGGCGCGCCACTGTTTTCTGGAGCAGTTTATGTTTTGATGCAGCTGTTGGGTCTTGCTTGCACGTGTTAACAGGCATTCCTGCTCATTCCTTCTCATTTTATCATTTATTTGCTGCTGTTTAGCCCCATTATGGATTCAGCAAATAAAAGAAGTGGTGTAAAACGTAAACATCGTGCATTGTCTATCGCAGATAAAGTGTACAGGTAGTCATTTTCTGTTAAATATATACAGAATATATAACCATAAAAAATCCGGCATTTTCAAAAATCCGGCACTCCTCAGGTCCGGAGGTTGCCGGATTTTTGAATGTCTACTGTACAACGTTTTGTCATATGGAAATTACTGTTCTTTGTTCTGACATTTGTTTCGTGTATACCCAATATAGTTCATGATTTTTCTGTCACCCTGTTGAATAAATGGTAGATGTATGTTTTATATTGTTCTTGTAGCTGGAGAAAATAATAACAGACATGTAGCAGCTTTGTTATAAATATTTTATTTTCTTCTTAAAGAAAATCAGAGAAACATTTGGCCACGGGGCAGAGCTTTTTCTTTGCTCAGATGAACTGCCTCCGAAATTCCAGTCAGTCTGGGACCATGAGGGTCAAAGTGTTTCGAATAAATTAGTCAACTGGTGGCAGCAAATAGAAAGACAGTTCAAATCTCAGGGAAGTGAAATGACGTCCAAAGTGTATCGACAGATTATTGGAAGGTATATTTTGATTTTTTTCATGTTTGCTATGTTCCCATCTACTATGTTCCCTTTCAACCATTTAGCATGAGCCTGGATCTGACGGTTATATCAGGACACCTTTTTATACAATATACATTTTTTCCAGATAGTGTCAATGTAAAATTTGATTTTCATTTTTCCTCCAATCCGTCAGTCTGCACCCTTTAACTCCCCACGGAGCATAAGCCTTCAACTGACACATGCCAAGTTCTCATGTCACGTTCCATCAGCTCATGCCAAGTTCTCATGTCACGTTCCATCAGCTCATGCCAAGTTCTCATGTCAAGTTCTCATGTCATGTTCTCATGTCAAGTTCTCATGTCAAGTTCTCATGTTAGGTTCTCATGTTAGGTTCTCATGCCAAGTTCTCATGTCATGTTCTCATGTCACGTTCTCATGTCAAGTTCTCATGTCATGTTCTCATGTCAAGTTCTCATGTCAAGTTCTCATGTCACGTTCCATCAGCTCATGCCAAGTTCTCATGTCACGTTCCATCAGCTCATGCCAAGTTCTCATGTCACGTGTCATCAGCTCACGTTCTTTCTATGTCTTCCTCACCATTTTCACTTCTGTCTCCAGTTCCCTTCACCATGTGTTTTTTAGTCTACCTCTGCCTCTCTTATCCTTGTCATTTCAGAATAAGGACTGCCTTGTAATGCTATATGCAGGTTTCCTCTGTGTGTGTCCTATCTATCTAGCGTCTTTTTTTCTCATCACTTGTTCCACTGGTCTGGTTTTAATCATCTGTACCACATTGGTGACCTTGATGCACCATGTCAACCCTTCTATTCTACGCAGGCACCCATTTATGACAGTTTGTAGCTTTTTGGTCGTTGTATTTGTTGGCTTGACATATGACTTAAAAGATTTATATTTTCACTTTTCTTTTGATCTCCATACATTTTCTAATGCAATGAAAACTCCTCTAGAGTTTGTATTTTTATTTTGATATCTGTGTCTGTCCCTCCAACAGTGTCTGTACTGCTGCCAAGGTATATGTATGATTCCACATCTTGTAGTGGTGTTTCTTAAGTGCACTCTTGTTATCATTTCCTGCATTTATTCAAAAGAGTTATGATAGAGTGAATCCCATGTCTTTGCAACATCCCTGGCAGTGAAGAGGCTGACAGATTGGCAGTTGAAAATGGAAAACTACCTCAACTCTGAGGAGGCAAAGGAAGGACAGGACATCTGCTTCTACCAGGCATGTTATAAGGGGAAACTTATGTGAGGCAATACCGGAGGCTGGTATCCTCATCATGTAAAATGAATTGCTACAGAAACCACCACTTAAGAGTCTGGAAGAAAAAGGGAGGCAAAGAAGAAGAGGACCATTTGCTACTTCTGTAATATATACAACAATTGGGCAAACAACAACTTTCCTACATTGTGGTAAAATCTTTTTTTCCCTGTAAATTATAATGTAACAGATAAGGAGGGGGAAAAAGGGTGCAAAATGAAAATGTCTATTATACTAGGCACATTTATCTTTCTCCGTTCAGTAATATTTGTATTACTTTTCCAGGTACTGTGGTCTCCTGTCAACTGTTGAAGTGTGGAGCCCAACCAGCCCTCGTGTTGAAGTTCGAAATATGTCACAGGCAGTTCATTTGTGCGCTGAACGTTTTCACAAAATGGTTCTCCTGCCATGTCAGTTAGATGCCCTTTGTTCCAGTGACAGACGGGTGTTTTTGTGTGGACCACCTGGTTGTGGGAAGACATTGGTCCTGACTTTGAAAGCCAGGGAGTGGCTGCTGGCTGGGGAGACAGTGATCCTTGTGAATGCAAGACCAGGGTCGCCACTGGGTTACCCATATGCTTATGGTGTTTTAAAGCGGCTGCAGCAAATGATGATGAAATCAAAAGTACAGAATTTTAAGTTATTCATGATCAGATTAGATTTTCTGCAGTTCAGAGCAGATGATCTGGCTGGTGTGATGCCATCATGTTGTATCATCATGGATGAAGTGTCGGCTTCCTGTCATGAGATCATTGAGCACTTTAGTTGTCTGCAGGTCAAGTACATTTGGTGTGCTGGACTTTTTGAGGAAGACAAACCAATCACAGCTCACATATTCACAACTCACAAAATGGACAAAATAATCCGCTGTCCTCCAGTTATTCAGTCCATCATGAAGCACACAGAGCAAGAGGTAAAGCTGCAGATGCCATATGGAGACATGTATCAGAGCAGTGTCCTTGAAAGAATATGTTCAGTTGTTCGGAGAAAAAATGATTACATCTCCAGTAATGACAGTGGAAATTCTGATAAAGAAAACAGATATTTCTCATCTGCAAAGCCAGAGCTCAGAAAAGTGCATCTGTTAGCAGAGTCAACTGGAGTAGTACTACATGAGCAAGGTGAAATGAACTTTTCTGCCAAGAGGAACAGTTCAGCTTGTTTGTCTAATGGTACGCAGATCAACGAACACCTTACTGAGCAAATTGACTTTCCAGAGAAACAGAGTATGAAGAGGGAAAGCAAGACAGAAGATTTAAAGTATGACGCAGAGGCACTAAACACAAGGCTTGCAGAAAAGTATGCCAGAATGTCTGAGAAATGCGAAGAACCACAAAGCTCAAGCCCACTACGGACCATTGATCCATCCTGTTATTGTACCAGCAGTGCAGAGACTGGCCTGCCAACTGATGGACCAAGGCCTCACATCATTGACCACAGGTCTCATTCACAACCCGGTGACCCATCAGACTGCTTTACATGTGGCCAGAAAGTGGCAAAGTTTTTAGAAGGTATGGTAAGGCCTGAAGACATGCCTGCAGCATACAGCAGACATCAGCCACAGAGCAAGAACAAGCATGCTTTTAAGAGCACTGGCTCAGATGGAAGCAGGCCGCAATCTACAAAGACTAGTGATTCCAACCTCTTCTCAATAACTTCATCCCTTCATACAAAATCATTGTCTTTTGCATCCAATCGGAAGCTGCTTGACAGCAGGGCACTAACATGGTCTGACGTGTTGATTGCAGCCAAAGAAATGCCCAAGAACTGTGCCTTTGTTGCAGGCCTTAGAAGCAGAAATGTTCCTGTAGAGGTGATCATGAGTGGTGAAACCTTCCAGATTGAAGATACCAAGGAGAGAAAGGTGTTCATCACCCAATATAAGGAGATGACAGGCTTAGAAAGAGCCGTCATTGTGTTTGTGCCATCTTCTGCTCCAGACCAACTACAGGAGACCATGAATACATCAGATCTCCTTGACATACAGTTGGGAAACAGTATCAGCCGTTTCACAGCCGAGGACAGGATGGCACTGTGGCATGTGGCTTCACGGAGTCTTTCTTCTCTTATTCTCATTTTGCCTTGAGACAGAGGTTTACATATCTCAGGAAATGATGTCCACTGTGTTCTGCAGAAAGTGATGACACGATATCTTTATCTTGTACATTCCTGAAGTTTGTTACTTTAACAATAATGAGCTCATGATCAGTGGCCTAACTGTAATGTATGAGGTCCCTGGGTGTAAATTAAGTGAGGGTCTCCTCACATAATGGGCTCAGCAACTATCAGTATATATATATATATATATATATATATATATATATATATATATATATATATATAAAAATATATATATATATATATATGGTGTCATATATATATATATATATATATATATATAAGGGCGAGGGTCCCTTTCAGTCACTGCTTTTTGGGGCCCACATTTTGCTGGGGCCCCCAGGACATGCCCAGCCCATCTGGGCGGTAGTTATGCCACTGGTCATGATGTCATTTATTTTAATTCTGCTGGAATCTGAACTATTTTATCTGTACAGTCATGGCTGTCTTAACTATGTTATCTGTAAAGTCTTGGTTATCTTAATTATTTTATCTGTACAGTCATGATTGTCTAAACTATTTTATCTGTACAGCTATGGTTGTCTGAATCATTTTATCTGTACATCCATGATTGTCTTAATTATTTTATCTGTCCAGTCATGATTTTCTAAAATATTTTATCTGTACAAACGTGGTTGCCTTATCAGTTTTATGTGTACAGTCATGATTGTCTTAACTATTTTATCTGTACAGCCATGAAGTTGCAAGATATTTTATCTGTACAGCCATGATTGTCTGAACTATTTTATCTGTACAGCTATGATTATCTGTACAGCCATGAAGTTCCAAAATATTTTATCTGTACACCAATGGTGTTTTAAAGTTTTATTATCATCTAACACATGAAGTATTTTATCTCCACTGTCTTGAGTTCGCAGAGACTTTTTATTTCCTCTTCCCTTTCTTCATTCCGTAACCTAAATGATCATTGGGGCACAATTTTCTGCAAAGTTCTTTATTAAAAAATAAAAATAATAGTGTCTTACTGACACGGATCAAAGAAAATTACTTATGTTATGACCACAAGGACTTCATCAGTGACATATTAAAAAGAACAGAAAGGAAAGAATGCAAGAACTAAGTTAAAAACTTGAAAAATAAATAAGAACGATGCAAACCGTGGCTAGTTTCATTAAGCTGAATACCTTTATGATCCATTTCCATTCTTATGTGTCTGGTACTTTTATATAGATCTCTCTTCCATTTTTAAAAATTGTCTGCCTATTTGTCTTTTGTCTGCCTGTTTTCCTCATTTCAGGCATTGTTTCTTTGCTGTAAGTATGGTCTGTGACAGTGTATTTGACCTTAACACGTTTTATTTTGCATATTTTTATAATTGATAACATATTTTTATAATTGATAACATATTTTTATAATTAATAACATTTTTTTTTTTTTTGGTAGGTCTTTTTTGTCTCTAAAAATTATGTGATCTTTCGTCTCTAGAGTCATAAAATCCTGAGATCATTCATCTCAACAATCTAAAAGTTCTTAACCCATTTATCTCTATGCCTGAAGTCTTTTGTCTGTATGTTGCTGATGCTTTGAGGTCTTTAACTTCTGTTTTTCCATAGAACAATGATTGGAAAAAGCAATATTAAGTACTCCAGCTGAAAAGATGTCCTCCATTGTTTCATTTTTGTGGCCCATGTGGATAAGGAAGATTATTATTTTTTCTCTTCTTTTGAGTTGGAGAAGTATAATCTTTCTGTTGTCCTGGATGTTCTGTTTCTGCATCTACTTTTGATAAAGTCTTTTGGCATCTTCATACTTTACGTTTGCATTAGTTAGAGGTTGTTGTTCATTTGAATTTGCTTGCAAAAGTTGGGATCACTTTGCTGAGAGTTGTTGCTCAAACTAGTTCTGTCACGCACTGTTTATATCTGTTACAGTGTCAGTAATGAAATTGTATAATGTCATTTGAATTTACTTGTAAAAATTGAGGATACTTTGTTGAGTTCCTACTCAGCCAAGTTTCATCACACTACTAATTTTCAATATCACTCCAGACCTAAGGGTCTTTTATATTTGGAAATGCGCCCTAATATAACCGACTAGGTTGAACGGGGCGCGCCTCGCCAAAACGAGGCAAAAGTTTTACAATTTAAAAAAAATCACACTACTATGTATGTCTGTTACAGTATATTTTTTAATGCTATAAGTTTATAATTTTGTTTTAATTTTCTTGCAGAAGTTGGGACCACTTTGCTGTGAGTTGTTCCTCATATTAGTTTCATCAGCTGTTACAATATATTTGTCAGTACTATAAGTCTATGATGTCATTTGAATTTACTTGTAAAACTTGAGGCCACTTTGTTGAGTTACCCACACTAGTTCTCCCATTCTGTTAATGCCTGTCCCAATGTATTTGTTAGTATTATAAGTTTGTAATGTCATTTGAATTTGCTTATATAAATTGAAGCTATTTTCCTGAGAGTTATTACTCAAACTAGTTTCATAATGACACTATGTCTGTTACAAAGTATTTTGTACTTACTTACTTAGTCGTTCCTCTTCTACCGTGAGATGTAGAGGTTTGGAAGAGAGAGCGCCATACTATCCTATCGGCTGTCTTCCTCCTGGCCTGGTTCCATTCTAGTACACATAAGGAAGGGAAACCATGAGGCCTGTAAACAGTAAATTAATATGAAACAAATATAAAGGTATGTTATAAGGCACTCGTAGGATGCGTAGATGGCAGGGAGGACAGTGTGATTCGCTTGCATAGCTAGGCAGTGTTGTCGCACAGAAGGTCCAGGGTTCAAATCCTGGGTAAGCCACTCATGTCTGTTGTTTTTCTGTTGTCTAATGTTCTACTTCTTTATTTCCTACGAGTGCCTTATAACATACCTTTATATTTGTTTCATATTAATTTTCCATTCTAGTCCTTGGTCCTTCAAAGATTGTCTAATGTTGTCCTCCCAAAGGACTCCGGGTCGTCCTGGAGCTCTGGATCCTTGGTTCTTAGTTTCCGATGCTTGTCGTGGTAGCTGATCTTCTCCCATTCTGCAGACATGGCCAGACCATCTTAGTTGGGACTGTTCTACTTGGGTCTGCAGGGGTTGGGTTTTTAGGCCTTGACGTATCATCTGGTATCAGACCATGTCTCTTGTATTTTGTAATGCTGTAAATTTATTATGTCATTTGAATCTGTTTACAAAAATTGAGACCACTTTGATGTTACTCAAACTAGCTTCATCACGTCGTTTATATCTGAAACAATGTATTTGTCGGAACTATAAGTTTATGACCTTGTTTGGAAAAATTGAGGTAGCTTTTTTTGAAGCTGAATTTCGTGTCTGTTACAGTGTACTTGTTACATTATACGTGTATGATGTCAATTGAATTTGCTTGTAAAAATTGAGACCACTTTGCCGAGTTTCTTAGTTTCATCACACTATTGATATCTGTTACAGTGTATTTTTGAATGCTGTAAGTTTATAATTTTGTTTTAATTTGCTTGCAAAAGTTGAGACCACTTTTTTTAGAGTTGTTCATGGTATTAGTTTCATCATTATCTGTTACCGTGTATTTGTCAGTAACTAAATTTTATAATGTCATTTGATTATGCTTGTAAAAATGCGGCCACTTTGCTGAGTTGCTACTCAGCCTAGTTTCCATCGCACTATATATGTCCATACAAGATATATTTTAGTGCTATAGTTTTATCATGTTTGAATTTTCTTGCAAAATTTAGGAGCACTTTGTTGAAAGTCATTACTCCAGCTAGTTTCATTGTACGGTTTACGTCTGTTACACGGTAATGTTCCAAAATTTGATAGACAATAATGCTGCTAAGCATATATTGTTTATGTAAATCACCTATGATCAAATGTTTTGTCACTGAATAAATTTAACAGCTGTTTTTTTTTGCCTGTCAATTGAAAGATGGCTATTAAAAAAATCATATTGATTTCTGCATTTCCAAAAGATGGTACAAGAAAGCCACACAAAGATATTGTTTTTTTTAAATTGTAAATATTAAATATGATAGAACACTTTATACAGATCAGTGGTGTTTTTATCTCCTTTGCACTGTCAGAGGGGGTGAGCCAACTGGGGTCATGACTCTCAAGTATTTTAAATAATAAATAAAATAATAAATGACTTACTTGGTTTATTCCGTAAACAAGATCGATGAAGTTGTTGAAATTGTGAAAATACAGAAGTATGTAAGAGGCCATGTTGCAGAGAAATGAATGAACTTTACTTTCAAAGTGTTGAGAATTGAGCATGATGGCCCATCTTACATTCTGTCCTTCCTTTCTCTCATCTTTTGTACTGTATCCACTCATTCTCACATTTACTTTAAGTATTAATTTAAAGGCATGCAAAGTTATAAAAAGTACTGAAAATATGCCATACTCACATTTATAAAAGCCCCTTCAGTCATAACTGACTATGGGAATGCGCCCATGAGGTGACAACCCTCAGCTGCTTATTTTCCTGGTGTTCCTTTTGATGTTTTCTCCTCTCTTCTGCTTGTTATGAGAGCTTCTTTTTGCCCAGTCTGTGGTGGCGGCGTAGATAGCATCGCCACTTGGTGCAATCGGCAGCTTCATCCTCCCAGGTTGCTGGATTTATGTCCAGTGCCCTCATGTCTCTCTTGCACACATCTTTGAATCACATTTACAGAATCCAATCATAATCAAGAAATTAAAAATGTTTTTTTTTTAAAAAAGGCCTCCAGGACGACCCAGACCAGAAGGAAGACAGCCAAAAGGATAGTATGGAGCTTTATCTGGCAAATGTTTACACCCCCGGGTAGAAGTACACCCCCGGGTAGAAGTACACCCCCGGGTAGAAGTACACCCCCGGGTAGAAGAGGAATGACTAAGTAGTAAGTAAGTTAAAAAAAAAAAGATAGCAAAAAATCATCAGATCCTCCATACAGTATATTAGATAATGATTTGGTAACATAATCAGATTATCGCCATCGTTATTTCTTTGTGTTGCTAATGGAGCATGAAACCACCACAGTAGCCACGTCTGCAGGCAGGAAGCCTGAATCCTGCGTCAGTGGTTTCTGTGGCAGTTTGTCTTACATGATGAGCGTGCATCAGGCCTGTTCTTTCTTTGTCACTTCTGAAGCCACCTTGGGAGCTACAAGGGACTTAATCAGATTAGGGGGCATAATCATATAATCAGCACTCATGGAATAATATAAAAATCAGGAAGCTTACTGCATTCACCTCAAAGAGACAGACTTCTTGCACTATGCATGTTAAATTGGAACAAAAAAGTTGTAACGCATAGTGGCAGCACAAGTAACACAAGACAGATGGCAAAGAGGGACTTCATAAACAACATGGCCTTAAAAGGGCACTGTATAGCTGTTTTTGGTTAACTAAAGGAAGAGTGGTGGTTTGCCAAAAGCATGAGTTTATTGTGAACATTTTGTATGTTGCGGAAAAAGTGAGAATTGTATTACTTGTTTGGAAGATTAAGTACCGGGTAGTTTTTCCTGTTTATTTTCTATAAAGATTTTGAGTGATTTGCAAATGTACTGTCAAAACAGCAACAGTAAAAGAATCAAAGCCAACATTTTAGCATCTGCAGCACATTTAGACAACTGAGGATCTTGCTCGGAACTCATTTTGTTGACTCTAAGGTTATTTAAAATATTTGTAAAGTTTTGGAAAATAATTTTAATTTTGGCCTATTTTTTTCAAGGGGTGTAGTTGTTTCCTTTTCTATCTGTCCAAGGGACACAATCAAACCCTAGAAAATATTTGTAATTACGTGACATTTTACTTATAAAGTAAGTAACCAACTATCTGTTTTTGGGTGCAGTTTTAAGAAACAATGACAAATTATTTGTACTTTCATACACCAATGAGTTAGCTTGTATTAAATATGAAAAGTCATGAAATCATCACTGTTCATTGCTTTGGCAGCTGTGTCACCCTCAAACATCATGGTTTTAGTTGTATATTTGAACAGTTTGTCACATTGTTTGTAATGTGAATTTATTTTAAAATTAATATTTCAGAGATTTTCCTTAATCCTTTTTTTTAGACATGAATTTGGATGGTTTACTTATCTCTGGGTGGTTGACCAGGTTTTTCCATGTAAATTTTAATTGTTCAACATATATTTTGTTTTTAAGATTTGAATGTGGAGGATTTTGTTTGTTTGTCAAACTTTCAGGGATGGTGGTTGAAAGTGGGTGGTAGTATGTTACAGAGGGTTCACTCATGCTGGGAGATTCTTGTTACATTCATGCTGCTGAATATTTTATTCAAGTGCGTTAATAGCTTCCATGCAACATTGTTGCAATCGTGCTCTTATTTATATGCCATTTATAATCGCCATGTACACCTGGCATGGTATTTTACTGTACCATCCAGCATAGATGTGTAACATTGTTTTAATGACAGTAATTTGTATTTTCTCAAGTAATGTATTTACACACTTTTTTGTTAAGTTTTGTGCCCACAGGCAAAAACAGCATTCTATAAAATGAAAAATATTTTAAGCAACAACTCTTTGTCAATGGAAGTAGGAGAGAGAGTTCTTCAGTGTTACATAGAACCAATCCTGTCGTACTGAAGTGAGTCATGAACAATTAGTAAACAAGTAGGAAAGATAGTTCTTCAGTGTTACATAGAACCAATCCTGTTGTACCTTTAATAAACTTATGCCAAGTCTTCTTGTCCTGTGCCATCAGCTCAAGGTCTTTCCATGTTTTCTTCATCCCTTTCATGTCAGTCTTCAATTGTCTTCTCCTGCTCTCTTCTCCTTGTGTTCCAAGAAGAAACAAGGTTTGCCAGCATCACAGACTCCTTTTAGCTTTCTCTGTGTTGTCTAATGCACTTCTCCAGAGGATCTTCTGTCTTGTGTGGCTGAGTTTTATTTTCATTAGTAGATCTGTCTATTTTGTTTGTTGAATTTTGCGTTGTCATAAAAATTCTACAGGATGGGTTATGAGTTATGAGCAATAGTAAACAAGTAGGAAAAGCACTAGAGGCCATAAAGTTTTTCAGAAGAATGTTAAAACTGCCATCGATAACTAAAAATGAACGAACGAACGAACTTTATTTTCGAAAGGTTTATAATTGGGCACGCAGGCCCGTCTAACATTCTACTCTTCCTTTCTCTCATCTTCCATACTGAATCCATTTATTCTCACATGTATCTTGAATATTATTCTTTAAACAATAAAATAAAATCCCGACATTGTAACAATACAATAACAGTTACACACATTTACAGGACCTTATCAAAATCAATACTGAACAGGGCAAAATTTTCCTTAAGGCCTTCATATGATATTATATAATGATTTGGGAACATAACTAAATTAGGGTGGCATAAAATATGCACCATGATTTATTGGAAAAGTCTGCGTTTGTATGAATATGGACTAAGCATGCTTTTTAGGTCATGTGGAAGTGTGTTCCACAGATGAGCAGCAGAAAAAGCTAAACTTTTCTTGAATAAGTCAAGCCTTGGTTTGGGCACGTGTAATTTGTTTAGGGGTTAGCATCTTCTTCCATTGTATTTGAAAATGGGCCACAGAAATGTTGAAGCATTCTGTGATAGGATTTTTTGAATGAATTTGGCTTTTGTTGAAGAGAAAGTGCTTTCTTAGAGGTAATATGTTAAGATATTTATACAGATCTACACACTGTTTTAGGTGTTGGTCAAAAATTATACCCACTGCATGTTTTTGTAATGAATAGAGTCTCTTTGTGTTGGACATGGAGCAGTGTTACGTACATTTATTACCTAAGGGGGTAGTCTTTGGTCCTGCCAAATGTACGCACCAGTCTTGTACCTAAGGGGGTAGTCTTCGGTCCTGCCAAATGTACGCACCAGTCTTGTATAGTTATATTATTTGTGCGTTCGATTGATTCACGCACTGACGTGCACAAGGCAATGTGAGTTGCTTTGGGACGCACGAGTAACCTAGTTGGGGATTGTGACGTCATGTTTTGAACGGGGCAGTGCGGACTTTGTTATGTCCGAGATATATTATTGGAATTTTCTGGCAGTTTTGTATAAGCCAGTATATTACCACCCGTGTGTTGCCGGGGCCCGAAAGGGGAGCAAAGAATAGTAACACTGCACCCTACCACGCATGTCGTAAAAAGCGACTAAGGAGGGTTGGGCATGGGGCTGTTTACCCCATCCCGTAAAAACTTTGCACAGTGGGCTGATCACCTGCTTGCCAACCAATCTGATTACGGAAACAACGATAGATTGTTTGGTCTGTTTCTGTTCCACAAAGATGCCACTAGGCGTGGTGGAAACAGCGATAGATTGATCAATTTGTTGTTGCCCTAAGACGCCACTAGGCGTACTGGCCACATACTGCTTTGCCGGTTGGTGGCTAAGGATGGAAGAAGAAGAAGAAGTATGTTACATTGATTCAATTGGTATTCTTGACGAAGCCAATGATGGAAGGATCATGTAAGTGTCACCCCGGTTATATTTGTATGTTTATTGCCGTAAACTAAAGTATCAGGCCGCTCCCAGTTGTAGTCTAGCGGGAAGTCATCTTAGCATGTAATTTCCTAGAATGGACAGACGGAGTCGGTGGTCATATTATATTACCGTAGAGGAATAATACCTACGTGTAAACCAGTTTATTTATTCGTATGCTTCATATTTTATATGCCGTACATTCTTCAATGCCAAAGTCGTGGCATGGATGTAAAGAGAGGTTAGCCGATTCAGAACTCTAACCTGATTATATTATTGTGGATGTTTATAAGACTTAATTCTTGAAGAAATCACTAAGAATCTGAGAGTATGATCAGCAACTTTAAAGTATGACATTTTGCACCTATAATCTGTAACTATGATCGTCTCGTTCCTTCGTATGTGCCATGTTGAATAAACTATATGTACAGTCAACCGACTTGTGTACTACCATCGAGTGAACAGTTTAAACACTACCTGTTGTAGTTCGTTCTTACATAACAGTTTATTGACATTTCGTTCATATTACCATTCGCGTTATGAAGACCAATCCAATTACCATAAACGACTACAACAAGCAGCCATCCCAGATTGTGGAGCAATAGTCTAGATGTGTTTGTATTTGGGATATATAGAACATCTTCCTTGCCTCATCATGTAGGAAATGTTTGATCTTAGCTAACTGGTAAACTTTCTGTGCCATTAGTTTTGTCAGTGCTTGTACATGCGAATTCCAACTTAAATGTTAGTCAGCAATGAGTCCCAATGTTTTAGCTGGTATGTGCTTGTTGAACACACTATGAAAAATCTTCGTCCAGAATGCAATAGCGTTGTCCGGATCAGGAAGTTGGTAAATACTGGCGAGAGGTGCAGTTAGCAACTCATTTTAAAATAATTCCTGACTGAAATTGTTGAAACTTCTAAATTTAATACTTACATGTTTATTTTTGGTAACTTTACATTTATTCTTGGACCATGTGCAGCATACTGGATAGTGGTCACTCATTGCAATATTAGGGACAGAGCATTCTATGATGTTTTCTGGACAAGTTACGTAGATGTGAGTGGTTGTGTGGATGATGCTTGTGTTACTCTGGTAGGCTGGTTAACTATTTGTTTTAAGTTGTACGATAGTATTATATTTTTCCATGCCAGATTTCAGTTGTATATACTGATACTGAAGTCACCAAGAAGAATAACCTCCGTGACGGTGGCAAATACATTGTCCATCATGATGGTGAAATCTTCATACCAGAAAGGTCCTGCACTAGGATTTCGATAAAGATACCCGACTAGAAATGGTCCTTGGTTTTGTAGCTTTGTTTCCAACCAAACACGTTCTATCTCAGCTGTCTCTAAATCGTTCCTGTGGCAAAAATTAAGAGAAGTGGAAATATAAACTGCTATACCTGTCTCTAGTTTTCTGCTTGAGTCTCGCCGAATAGTTTTTAAACCATTTAACTCTTTGACTCCAGAACAACGCTCAGAGTGTTGCAAAATTGTAACTGCTATGGCACCGTAACACTCAGATCATTGTTTTTAGTTTGTCACTAATAAACCCCAAAAATCGTCCATTTAATGCAGTTCATAATTTAAAACTTGTAGAATGACTTCAGCTACTATTTAAACAACTAATTTGAGTGTAGTTAAGCAGCATGTGATCGTGTTTTGATGTTATTATCACAATTTGTATGATGGTTTGCGTTTTTTCGTTGTTATTGCTACAGAAATCTGTCACGCTTTATATTTACATTTTCTAAATCTCTTAAGCGAATAATTGTGTCAAACTACTTAGAAACACTGCTGACATTGACGATGATTGTTTGGTAGTCACAGTTTGTTGTCAAATAACGGAATCAGTGTAGAAAAGCTAGACACATTAGATTTAGTTGATTAGCGGGCGTAGTCCTATTCTGGCTAATCGAAAAGCAACAAAACTAGACCTACGTAACATCTAATCACTAGTCCTAGGTAGAAGATGAAGCTATGGATACTATTAAAACATTAAATAAACGTAAAAAGTTTTTATATGAAATTATTCTTCTTTATTTGTTTGAAAATTACGTAATGCAGTATTGCATAATTTATTTTATTTGTAAAAGGGACCACAGTAAAAACTGGTGTGAATAACACTAAATGTACTAACTGTGGCCATAATCAATGTTTTTTTACTTTGTAAATGGACTACCTTGATGTTTGAAGACTAAAGAGAAAGTTTTATTGTCTACAACAGTAATTTGTCTTTGGTAAGCTCGTATTCTACAGTTAACTTTTTAGTGTTTTTCAATTTTACATGCAAAATGTTTTAAGTATACCGAACGTACGTGTGTTAATACTACCAAAGACACTATGTATTACAATTCTCTATCTATTTCCTTAGAGTTTGGTATATAATAAGTATATGCTCACAGAAAAGATTAACATTAAATTTACACCAAAGTATAGTACACTTCACTGTTTAGAACTCTTACAAAAATAATTTTGGCACAGGGTGGAAAATGATTGCGGAGTCAAAGAGTTAATGCAATGTCATCGTCTGTTATTTTGTCATTAGATAACTTTCTGAAAGTCCTAAAAATTTTAAATTCTTATTTAGAATGTGTGTAAGTTCGGGGAGTTTACCTACAAGATGGTAAATATTCAGATGGCCAGGTCCCAAATCATCCTTATGAAGCCATTGTGCATAATTATCATCCATTGTTGTAAAAAATAAAGTTTAAAAAGCAAAAATAAGCACAAAGAATTTAAACTAATTAATACTTCAAAAGGAAGTTGAATTTAAGGGGAAAACATGTAAGAAACACAATATTAAAAAATAATAATAACCCCTTCAGTCATAACTGACTACAGTATAGGAATGTGCCCCTGAGGTGACAGCCCTCATCTGCTTATTTTCCTGGTGGTCCTTTCGACGTTTTCTCCTCCCTCTCTGATTAAAAATAAAAACTATATAACTAATACAAACAATTTCAACTAAGTGATTTTGAAAATTGTCACAAAATCAGGCATACAATATATCACACCAGAACTGCTCAATGCAACAGAATGAAGTTAAACGAGAGATGTAAGAAATTAAAATTGCCACAAGTCAAACAAGTATACAACACTTGACACTACAACACCATTAGTTCTAACAAATTAAAGCTACACGTGATAATAAGAAAGTGAAATTGTAACAGTATAAGCAATCCAAAAAAAAAAAATGTTAGAAGCCTGTAGCCGATGAATTGAGAATGATCCCAACTAGTAATAAAGTCCTGTTTATTTTTACCGTTGTATTAAAATACCAACAAATGTTCAAAAGGAGTCAAGGCTTTAGTCACAGAGATGAAGTGAGGCAAACTGTTTGTTCATCAATTCTTCTTCTTCAGCGTTCAGTTTGTTGTCATGCTAAATCTGCAGGCCTGTCGGCAGGACAAAGTCCACAGTCTTTACCAGGTCGGCGCGGCAGCCCCATATCTTCTCCTTGAGCTCAGCACCCCTTGGCCAGGTCACACGTCGCGAGTCATCATGTATTAAAGTACCAACAAATGTTCAAAAGGAGTGAAGGCTTTAGTCACAGAGATGAAGTGAGGCAAACTGTTTGTTCATCAATTCTTCTTCTTCAGCGTTCAGTTTGTAATCATGCTAAATCTGCAGGCCTGTCGCCAGGATGAAGTCCACAGTCTTTACCAGGTCGGTGCGGCAGCCCCATAGCTTCTGCTGGAGCTCAGCACCCCTTGGCCAGGTCACACGTCGCGAGTCATAATGGGTTGGGCAGTTTTGGAGAATGTGTTTGGGGGTCTGGATTCCAGTTCCAAGTGGACATTCATTTGTGTGGGATATCCTGAGGTGATGAGATGGCCAAGTAATCTGCAGTGGCCAGTTCTCAGGTGGAAAATGGTGGTCTTAATTAGGGCACACACGCTTTTGCAGTATTGTTCATCAATAACTGATATCTGTGCCTGACATATTATAGGGGTGACGTTGGGCAGACATCGTTAATGCTTGTCTAAGTGATGCAGGGCTGAATTGCATTAGATAGACAAGTTTTAGGTTCCACGGAGGATGATGATAAGGACATGGGGAGGAAGAATGGTGCCCTCTGATTTCTTCCGTCATTTCTCTTGCGTTGGTAGGAGTCTTCTGGGACATCGGAATACTATTGGTAGAGGTATCTGAGAGGGGCTGTCTTGTGTGTAATGGGGGAAACATGATGTCATAAGATTCGGCTTCCTGGCTGAAAGTGGCATTGTGATCGCTGGAAGGTTGTCTGCTTGCAGTAGGTGTGCTTCTTTGTGGGGCAGGTAGGGTGTTTGATGTATTTGTGACAGTGCCTTTGGGGAAAGGGAGGAAAATCTGTGGATCCCTTGTGCTAAGGGAAATAATCACAAGACTTTCTTTACTGCAATTCTTCTGTGGAAGACTGGTTATACACCAGAGCTGTTGCTTCCAGAAGTAAGGAATAACCCAGGTAATCAGGAATACTTGTGCCTTTTGTGGTTTTAAAACCGAACTAACAGTCAAGGAAAATTTCCAACAGTGCATTATATTTGATAAGTCCAAGTAGTTATACGAAATATCCTTTATTCATTTTGTTTCTATCATCTCCAAGCTCATTTCTGGTGGGGAGGAAAGAAAAAAAATTGCCAGCTTTAGCCTCAATGGCCAAAAGGCTTACTGCTTTTGAGATTTGTTTTATCGCATGTCTGAATACTGTGGAAACCTAGCTAAATTAAAATTTGATTCGAGACTTTGAATAACTAGTTCAAACTTACGAGTTGTGGAGTAAACAACAATAAAATTGTAGCAGGGGTTAGTGCTGGATCACTAATGGCCCTGGTTGGTAGTGGATCTCTAGATGGTTATATACTTGTCCTAACCGTAGTCAAAGGCTTTGTGTTCTCAGTAGAGGATGCGCCATGTTGCTCCACACCTCGAAAGAGAACGCCTTATGTTGGTTTGACTCTAGCTCTGAGATAACTATCTCAAGCTCTGACTGGTTACTATGATGCATCAGTCTTTATACTAGTCCGGTACTTGGGCTTGCCGGATGAAAGTATTTCTAATTGGAGTTAAGAACGGAAACCTTCTTATGATTGGTCTTGGGGCCTAGCTGACTGTTGGAATAATCTTTAACCTAACTAACTAGGAAACCTCTAGTCTAAAATTATTGTTACTAAGTGAGTATGACCAAGGTTCTCTCTAATCTAAATGTTTTCCGG
Organism: Oreohelix idahoensis; assembly: GCA_024509875.1. Classification (NCBI taxonomy): domain Eukaryota; kingdom Metazoa; phylum Mollusca; class Gastropoda; order Stylommatophora; family Oreohelicidae; genus Oreohelix; species Oreohelix idahoensis. The sequence goes on along the minus strand of JAMPIV010020465.1, from coordinate 49,365 downwards.
TCTGACTTGTATGGAGGCCACACAAGGTTTGATGACATCATGGGTTCATGTGTGTCATGACTGATGTCATTGATTCTTGACTAGTGGTTTATTTATTATAAACTAGTCATTCATAAGTATATTACATTACTATAAGTCTAACAGTTGTAGCGACGTAGTAGGCAACACTGTTACATATTGTGATGATAGGTTAGTGTCACAGTAGATTTTTCAGGTTTCTCTGTGTGGGTTGAGCTGTCTTGTTGCGTCCTTTCTGGATATTTAATGTTTTTGGCCAGGATGCTGCCCCGAAAATAATGGCCAAGGCGCGTCTGGAGCAGAGATTACTATTTCTTTATCATCATATAGTCATATTGGTCATCGAGTATGGGCTGGGAATACTCACGCTTTCAGATACACAATGTGATTGACTAGAACGCATTCAAAATGAAGGGAAGCGTAGAGTCTTGGGCTGTACGCGAGGTACCCCCATTGTGACAATGAGGTACATGCCTGGAGTGCTGTTGATTAGATCCAGATATGCGATGGCCCAAGCAAAAGCCTATATGCGAGTAGCCACAGACAAACGTCACTCCCTGCATGGAAACATAGCTGACATTAAGGGAGCAAGAATAAAGAGAGGGATGTCATGGATGGCACAGGCAAAGACAGCGATCAAGCAGGTGGCCACAGTTGAAAATATATTCAAAGGGGAAGAGTGGAATATGTCAGATAAGAACTGGATTAACTATCAGCAAGTCATCATCAGCCTTGACAGAGAGTGTAGAACTTGGGGCAATGGAAAAGCAGAACTGGAAACTAATCAATTGATACATGATCATGCCCGGGGATAATGACGCCATTGTGTAAACAGATGGGTCTGTGATCCGTGGTGAAAAATCAGGTTGGGGCTTCTCTGCTAGGGTACAGAGCTGAATCGTCGCCGAACATAGCGGGGCTTATAAGATAACAAATTCCAGCATAGAGAATGGAGGTCGAGGCTGTTACTGCAGCCTTAAGGTGGCTAACTGAAACTTCATTAACAAAGCAGTCATTGTGTCAGACTCTCAGTCCATGCTTCGAAAGGTTCAAAGTGGTTGGTTGCGGCATGAATGGAAAACATTCATAGAAGCTTCGAGTCTACAAGAGCTGGTGTGGATCTAATGTCCTGGTCATGCAGGGGTATGTGGTAATGAGAGAGCTGACAGACTCACAGCGAGAGCACCCACAGTGGGGACACTGGATATGGATAAGGTGGAGATACTGAGAACAATTAACGATCGTTTGTTAGAGAATGACACTGCAATAGATGAATCATCAAGGTTAAGACTGTTGGAATTTGGCATCAAACGTAAGGCTAGCAGAGATGGACGTATGAGAGGATGCATCCGTCATGTATACAACCAGCGAGCTACAGGAACAGTTAGCATTCACACTCTTCGACATATACTGAGGGAGACTGAGCACCTATGGGTTTGCCTGGAGTGCAGTGATGTCGATTCTATTTAACAATAACAAAGAGTTCATAGATTATTGCGGCAAAAATGATGACGTAGTGCACGTATAGACGCGACGCAATGTTTTAAAAAACCGAGTCATTTTTTAAAAAAAACTACATTACTAAAACTAACGCGGTTAAAAAACATAACCTGAGCAGAAGTGAAGCAGAAACTATTCATGTAAGAGGCAGGATTTGTGAAGATTTTATTACGCTTAATGTTTTCAGCTGGTCGGGCCAGGGACACTTTTCGATTCCATCAGGAGGAACATTCATATACTCAGGCAAAGAGAGAGGAGGTCAGAGCGGCGTTGGCTTCTACCTGTCTAAAAGGACAGCTGCCTCCCTATTAGGATATAATCCCATAAATGACCGCATTGTCACAATCAGACTGAAAGGAAAAAGAAAGAACATCACAATTATACAAACATATGCGCCAACAGCAGCTACTGAAGAACAGGAAATTGAAGATTTTTACAATGAACTGCAACACGCATTAGAGAAAGCAAATAAGCAAGATATTAGGATAATAATGGGAGATTTTAATGCCAAAGTTGGAAACGAAAGATTAGAACATGAAAAAAGAGTGAAAGGAAGTTATGGATTGGGTCAGAGAAATGAGAGAGGAGAACGCTTGACAACATTCTGCCTAGAAAACAACCTAGTCATCACAAATACTCTTTTCATGCAACACCCTAGAAGACTATATACATGGACGTCACCGGACGGAAAAAGCAAGAACCAAATAGATTATATCTTAATACAACAAAGGTGGCGATCTTGTATCTCATCCATCAAGACGCTCCCAGGAGCAGACTGTGACTCCGACCATGAACTTCTTGCTGCAAACTTCAAGATCAAATTGAAAAAAGTCGTTACAAGCGACAAAGTAATACGTTATGACACAAGCGCCATACCAGAAGAGTACAGTGTCGATATTCAGAACAAATTTGACATTCTTATGGCAGTACAGGAGGAAATGACACCAGATGAACTTGCCAATAACATCAGAAATGTTTATATTACAAATGCACAGAGGTTAATTCCTAAAAGAAGTATAAAGAGACGAGAATACATCTCAGACGAAACACTGAAGTTGGTGGTAGAGAGAAGAAAAATGAAGTCCAAAAAAGATACAGAAAATCAGGAGTTGTACAAGGAATATACAAAGCAGATTAAAAAACGAGTCAGACAAGACAAACAACAATACATAAACGACACCTGCAGGAAAATAGAGGAAATGCGCGAACAGGGATTGAGTAAGAATATGTTTTCTGAAGTAAGAACATTGAAGAACAGCAACTTTAAATCATCACCTCGAGCAATAAACGACAAGAAAGGCGACACTCTAACAGAACGTAAAGATATTCTGAACAGATGGAAGGAGTACTGTCAAGAAATGTATACGGAAATAAACAAAGTGGCAGATAACAACGTCATGAATGAAGCGGAACGTGAACCAGAACCTACCATAGAGGAAGTCCGGAACGCAATTAAACACTTAAAAAGTGGAAAATCTCCTGGTTGTGATGAAATAACAGCTGAAATGATACAGGCAGGAGGAGAAGGCAGCGCTCGTATATACCATGCATTATGCTGCAAGATCTGGCAAAGCGGAATTTGGCCCAAGGAATGGAAAAGATCAATTTACATACCCTTGCCAAAAAAGGGCAACCTGAAACTGTGCACAAACTACAGAACTATAGCTCTTATAAGCCATGCCAGCAAAATACTATTACAAATCATAATGAAAAGGATGCAACAAAAGCTAGAAACAGAAATAAACGAAGTACAGGCGGGTTTTCGACCAGGTAGAGGCACTAGAGATCATATATTCAACATGAGGATCATCATAGAAAAGTGTAGAGAATTCAACGTTGACCTACATACTTGTTTCATTGATTACACCAAAGCTTTCGATTGTGTACAACATCAGCAGTTATGGGCTATTATGAAAAATATGGGATTTCCAAACCACCTTATACAACTCATCGCACTGCTGTACCAAGAACAACAGGCAGCCGTAAGAATAGAGGGGGAAACATCAGAATGGTTTGAAGTACAGAAAGGAGTAAGACAAGGCTGTACCCTTTCCCCTTACCTGTTTAACATCTATGCCGAGAATATCATGAGAAATGTAAGAGATGACCAAGAACACACAGAGTTTTACTCATTTAACATCGGCGGGTACCAGATCCCGGAAATCAGATATGCTGACGACACAGTCCTCCTATCGACCAACCAAGAAGGACTTGAACAATTACTTCTGTCCACCAAAAAACACAGCGAGGCCCAGAATCTATACATAAACACCAAGAAGACCAAAGTATTGACAACAGACAAAGTAAAGACCAAACCAGAAATTGAAATTGATAACGAAGAACTGGAAAGTGTTAATGAATTCGAATACTTAGGATCAATCATCAACAGCTCTGGCGACTGTGCAGTAGAAATTAAAAGAAGACTTGCAATTGCTTCACATAAACTAATACAGATGAAAAACCTATGGCAAGGCACAAGCAAAGAAACAAAGTTACAACTGATCAGAGCATGTATATTCCCAGTGGCAACATACGGCTGCGAGACTTGGACACTCAATAAAACAGTTACAAAAAAGATTACATCATTTGAAATGAAATGCTACAGAAGGATGTTGAGAATACCCTGGACAGAAAAAAAAGACCAACAGAGAAGTACTGCACTCACTAAACGTACAGGAACATTGGCTCCTAAATACCATCGCAATAAGGAAGCTGAAATTTTTCGGTCATATAAAAAGACATAATAGCCTGGAAAAAACAGTGATGGAAGGCATGGTCCCTGGAAAAAGGGGAAGGGGTCGACCTAGACGACGGTGGACCCAGGACATCACAGAGAGTCTGAACTTGTCTTTGGCTGATGCAGGTCGACTTGCCCAGAATCGTGATGCGTTCAGAGCAGCTGTAATGGAGACAACGTTCTGGAAAGAATACGCCACGTGATGATGAATGTTTTCAGCTCTAACAAGTTAACTATTCATGCTTTTCAAGATAGGCAGAAATCAAAGAAAACCGAATGCTTTTCAAATACACCATGATTTCCTGGCAACCGTGTTCAAACAATAAAACTTCTACAAATTGTGACTAAGAGACACGTGTACGTACTACGTACTTACTTGGTCTTTTTCCTGACCATTTCTACCTTGGGGTATTTAAATAAATAAAAGGCCTAGTTGGCAGGGAGGATGATATAATTCGCTTCTGTAGCTAGGCGGGGGTGCCGTTTGGTAGGTCCAGGGTTAGATTCTCCGGTAAGCCACTCACTTCTGTTGTTTTTCTGTTGGTCTAGTTTTCTACTTCTTTATTTCTCACGAGCGCCTGAAACATACCTTTATGTGTATAATAGTTATTTATTTACCCTGGGGTATAGAGGTTTGCCAGTGATATCATAGAAGAGGATACATTACAAACACCATAGACATTAAACAATGCCACAACAAACGGCAGATAAATTACAGCCTGGAAGAATCAACACACTAGAAAAACAAAAATGTAAATGATGTATAGAATGATAAACAATATATATCCTAATTATCACCCATGTGGGGGTCGAACAGGGTATCTCGTGCACGCAACATACACCATTTTTCAAATGCATGGTCCAAAAACCAAACCAGTGAGCGCCATTCTTTCCTATCAGTTGTCTTCCTGTTGGCCTGGTTCCAACATAGTCCTCGGTCTGTCAGAGACTGTTTCTTCTTCTTCTTCCTCGTTCGCCCTGAAAAGGACGGTGGTTGCGTTGTGTCTGTTTACGCCTACGCTGCGATATCTGCACCTTTCGGTCAACACATCCGACTTCTGCACGGCATTTTTTAGGGACCGGGTTTGCCTTCCCATTTCGATCCGTACTCGCTCAGCCAGACTGCACTGCTGCAGACTGTTTCCAGGACCACCACGTGGAGGTGGAGTACGGTCTTGATCAGCTCTGGTTCGCTGATGCAAGCAGTCAAGCTATCTGCATTCACTATTGCTGCATCTTGGGGTCCCAGAGACTGTTTAATGTTGTCTTCCCATCCAAATCTGGGTCGTCCTGAAGGACTGGATCCTTGGCCCTTGGTTTCCCATCTAAGAGACATATATTTTGCGGGTTATCTGAACTAGGTAAATGTATACCCATGTATAGTTTGGTAGAGCATCTTATTGGTAGAGTGGTTAGAGTGCTGGCCTCTCACGGCAAAAATACCAGGTTCGAAACAAGGTGGCATCACGTTCCAGCAAACATTGTTGTTCCATTATACTCTTGACTAGACTAGTTGGCTGCATCTCTTTTGACAAGTCGTTTAGAACACCTCACAGATTTGGATGTTTCTGCCAGCAACTATATAGCCCTCAGTTAACTTTGCCCCTATGTTCACGTAGCCTTCGTGCAGACCTCAATAAGTAGGTCGGAATACTTTCCTTCAGATAAACTACGGGATAAGGTGCTTGAAGTTTGGTTCACCTCTAGGCGTATCAGTGACATGGATCAAACTTCTTCAAGCTCTGTTATTCTCGATCAGGCAACTGCATCAGAAAACAATGATTATAAACATCCCGGAAGCAAGGCAGTAGAGTGGCCACCATGGTCATCAGAAAACAGCGCCTTCTCGATACCACGAGCTCAGATGTTCATGATGCAAAGTCTTTCAGTGAAGCCATGTGGAATAAATGAATCATGGTAGACATATCTACAGAGAAAGCATGAAAGATTGATAAGGTGAAGTCAATTAACTGTGAAGCATGTATAAATCACATTATATGATGATGGTAACGATACTGCAACATTTGCACTTCCACTTATGGAATGTCAATCACTTACAGTACTTGCAGGCATAGGCGGTATCAGGCAAATTAGCCATATACCATTTGGCTAACCAATAATGGTTATGCATCCTGAACAATTGAATGGTCTATCTCTATGAGCAAAAGGAATTCCCTTTAAACACAAAACTCTGTCGAGATGGAATCAGACGCTAAGGTCGATGAAATGAAAATTGCTATCAGTGAACTATTTTCCAATAAACTTGAAACCCGAAAGTCCATCAGAGATTATGCTGTGTCTCACGTGAAATGAAATGAACCTAATCTCCCTGGATGCAGCCGTGAAAATAGAAATTGCTGCAGAGGCTCTTCCTCCAATCACTCGGCTTGGACTTGGGCCTGGGATTTACATATGCGCCGCTCGAAGCCTTAAGGTTTCAGTCTCCAACTCGTAACAGAAAGAGCAGTTCCATAACGGCTTTCTCTCGAAAGAATTTTAGTTACACTATGTCATGATTGTAAGAAGATTTAACAATCTGTGCTTCCATGTACTCGTTTAAGCTTCTCAGTGTCTGTCCACACACAGATTATCTCCCTTCCTTCCTTCCATAATCATTCCCATTCCCGCAATGGTGCTATTCATACATATAGAGTTGCTGTACAATAGCCGATGGGAGGCTTGTCAGATGGTAATAAATTCCGGTAAAGTTCCACGTTTCGCTATACTAATAGCCGAGTGAAATACCATTGAAGTGAAAAATAAACTCAAAATTATACCTTTAAAACTTTAGTATGGGGGGGGGGGGGGGAAATAACTACTCATTTGGATAAATTCCCTATCTATTCCTTTGTTTAGCTTATATTCTTTGGTAAATGATTCCAAGGCCATGCGTTTCAAGCTGTAGTGGAAGATAATCATGATTATTCCATTAAATGCAAACTTTAAAGTCGGCCATACATACCAAATCGCTATCCCACTATCTTGGAGTAATCTGTCCAATGGCTTTTACCGCGTGGATGTGTTAGATTCCGCTGTCTACAGTATATCATTGATATATCGCAGCGCTGACCGATAGCGCTGGTTAGTGTGTTATCATCATCGACATTCGCATTAGAAAGTGGTTTACCAAATCTCGCTACAGAGCCCTTCTTCTTTAAAACAGTGCAATGCACCGGTTAACTTTTAGGTAACACATTCTGCAGTTCCTCCTTACTTTCCTGTCTCTCTATATCTGCTTTTGATAGGATTATGACGACTTAAAAAATCGGTCCAAGATTGTCCCGTCCTGAATGTATTCTCACATTGAACGAATATGGAGATAACATAAACTCCACCTAAAAGTCGTGAATTTAATTTTTTTTTAGACACTGCTAAAAACATCAAAGCTGGATGATCGCTACCACAATGAAGTGTTTCCCCCTAAAGAAAAGGGGCGAATTTATTGATCGACCAACCAAAGCGAGGTACATTCACGTTCAACGGTAAATAATATTCTTTCAGCGGCATTTAACTTTCTACTGGCAAACGCTTACTGGTAATAGCATATTGCTGCCCGCTGTAGGTAATGTTGCTCCGATGCCCTACATTGCCTAGCATCCCGTTCTTAGTACGAATTCTTGTTGAGATCGGAAAGGGCAAGGATAGGTTTAGGTTTTGTTTTATTTTTTTTAAAAAAAAAAAAATCAGCTTATTTTTATCAACTCTTTATAAGCCAGTTTCACACTCCGCGTCCATTGTATTTTAATCCGGCTGACATTTTTGGTTAAGTCGGTTAATGGCACGCATAATGAGTTAAAATGGGGTAATATATTTTGATAGAAACCGCACATGACAAAAAGGATCTTACATCCTCCTTAGTTTGTGGTCTTGGTGCTTTTCTCATTTTCTCTACATTCTTTGGGTCAGGAGACATTTGCCCTGTAGAGATAGTGTGACCTAAAAATTCCAGTTCCTCACATCCAATATGACACTTAGTTGGACGTGCTGTCAATCCCGTTTCTCTCAGTCCCGTTTCTCTCAGTCTATCTAACAACATGGAGAGTGCTACTATGTGTTCCTCAAATGTAGTGGTAGCAATTAGAATGTCATCCATGAAGTTGGTGATATGAGGATTTTGTAATGGTTCCAACAATTTCCTCATCATTCTGGAGAAGATACTTGGAGCATTCTTTAAACCAAATGGGAGTACATTGAACTCGTAATGTCCATCCGGTGTACTAAAGGCTAACAGTTTCCTAACTTCTGGTTTCACTGGTATTTGGTAGTATCCCTTGCTTAAATCTACTTTTGAAAAATACCGAGCCTTACTCAATGTAGCAAACAACTGATTGGTGTCAGGTAATTGGTCTATCTGAGATTCAGTGATAGCATTTAGTTTCCTATAGTCAATGCATAACCTGTGTTCACCACTAGTCTTCCTTAATAGCACCACACTTGAGCTGTAGGGAGATTCAGACTTTGAAATAATTTTCTCTTTTAAGAGATAGTCAATCTCATCCTTGAGTGCTTGTCCTTTCGCATAAGGTATAGGGTATGTCCGCATACAAACTGGTGTAGGGTCAGTAATTGTCATGTCATACTCTACCAGATTAATACACCCCGGCTTATCTGTGAGTACATTAGCATGGACCTCTAACACCTCCTGCACCTTTTTCCTCTGCTCAAGAGTTAAATATTCACTCACATTAACCTGGGCATAGCTTTCTGTAGTTGTTAGGGGGTATTCCATGGAGGAAATTGGTTCATCCTGCATTTCTGTTGCAATGGCCAGGATCATGATATGTGCAACTTCTGATGCTTCCCTGTCATAATACTTTTTAAGAAGGTTGACATAATTCACCTTCTCCTTTCCTTTCTTGCCAATCTTATAATTGGTCCTGGAAAGTTTTTCCAATATGACGTAGGAACCCTGCCATCCAATTTGCAATTTATTATTGCTGCTGGGCAACAGTAGCAGAACTTTTTCTCCCACCTCAAGTTCCCTATCTTTTTGCTGTTTTATTGTAGTAAGCAGCCTGCTTCCTCCTGGCCTGTCTCAAGTTATCATTTGCCAGTTTCCAACTTGTTTTCAATCGAGATGTCAACTCGTTGACGTAATGGTATGAAGAAGTCACGGTTTCTTCTGCTTTTTCATCAGTCCATGTCAGCAACAATGCTTCTAGTGGATCTTTGATTGGCGTCCAAACAACAATGTAGCTGGAGCCAATCCTGTGGAGTTATGTGGGACTTCCCTATAGCAAATAGTGCAGAGGGTAAGTATGTGTCCCAAGTTTCAGGTTTCTCACTAGCCAACTTTCTAAGGATCGAAATGAGCATGCCATTGAACCGCTCTACTTGACCATTCCCTTTGGGCATGGTATGGGCTACAGTGATAATGTCTAGCTTGAAATAACCTGAATACTTCTTGTGTTAGCTTTCCCCTAAACTGAGAACCATTGTCAGTCAATATTTGATGTGGGAAACCTAATCGGGTGAATATTGTTAACAGTGCCTCTGCCATATGTTTCGAATCTATCGATGACATTGCTACTGCCTCTCCCCACATAGAGCAAGTATCGACCAAGGTTAAGATATATGCATTTCTCTTCTTGGTCCTACTGAGGGGTCCAACAATATCCACGGCAACACGTTCGAAGGGCGTTCCCATAATGGGCATTTCTCCCAGTGTTGCTGGTGCAGTCCTATGTTTAGGAGCTACTCTTGCATTCTGGACAGGATCTCACATACCTCTTTATGTCCTCTGTGATCCCTGGCCAAGGGTAGTGACAGGCTATCCGTTATCCAGTGGCACCTATTCCCATATGTCCACTGAAGGGTTTAGCATGTCTTAGCTTCATAACCTGCTCCCTGTATGATTTTGGTACTACAAGCTGCCCATGTCATTTAGGTCCTGTTCAAGTTTTTCTATATAGTAGGTCAATTTTCATATATAAGTCTAATCTCCCTGGAGGATCATGGCCTTAAGTTAATTTGCAAAAGCAAGGCTTCAATGTGCTGTCAGCAGTTTGAGCTTTTCTCATCTCTTCTGGATAAGTATTCATGATAGTGTCCTCCTCTTTCCTAGAGCTTGCCCTGGTCTGGACTGTTGCCATCACTATGGGTCTTATAGGTTCTCCTAGAAAGACATGTCTACATCCAGTATTAATGGGTAGATAGGGTTGTCCATCACTGCTGCTTTGATCTCTCCTTCCACATAGCGAGATCTTATGTTGATTCGGGCTATGGGCAGTGTCATGGTTCCTGCTCCCTTGACTGGTCCTCTGATTTCCACGGTTTCTGTGGTTATCTGTTCAGGACTCACCAGAGAAGAGCACACTACTGAGTCAAAGTCCAAGCCTGTATCATATAAGCACAGTACTTGGGTGCCATTCAAGGTCACTTCCTCACAGACAGGGGTATGATGGAGGTCTTTCTGACTATCTGCCAGGTCCTTCCTTCCCTTGTTCCCTGTGGTAAGGCATGCAGCGTGATGAGGAGGGTTTTTCCGTCTGCATTCCGCAGTATTGCGGTTTACTCATTTGGCAAGATTTACACCACTTTCCTTCCTTTCTTGAAGGTTTCTTCTCTGATCCTAGAGGGTTTTTGTCTTTATAATCAGTTCTGTGTTTGTTCTTGTTGGAAGTGTCCCTATGTTCATAGTTGGTATGGTTTTGTGGAGGTTTGAAGTTCTCACCCTGCTTCTTCTTATTCGCTGATACTTCTGACTGAGCTGCTTGATATCTCTCAGCCATGGTTAAAATATCTTCCAATCTCTCTGCTCCTTGCTCCATAAGAAATTTTCTCATTTCTTGAGACATGGATTCTCTCAGTTGTTCCATCATGACCACTTCTTTTATATCTTGACACTTTCCTAAGCTAATCCATTTTGTCATATATGTTTCCAATCTGACAGAAAACTGGTGATAGTTTTCTCCTGGAAGTAGCTTAGCAGTTTGGAATCTCTTTCTATAAGATTCAGAATTCTTTTCGTACCTGACCAGTAAAGCTTGTTTTAAGATTTCATAATTTTCCTGGTCTTCCTTTGAGAGTTTTAAATAAACATCGTATGAAACTCCCCTCAACCCATGAGATAGCTTAAGGCTCCATTTTTCCTTTTCCAATCCATAGGTAGAGGCCAGTCTCTCATTCCTATCCGGGTACGACTCAATGGCGTCCTCCTTCTCAATAAATGGATCCAGGTGGAAACTCATGGCTCCATTTGCAGTGCTATGGTTGGAGCTACTCTCGGAGTGAGGTGAGCTAGCACCATGATTGCTAGCTGCTCCCTGGAGTTCAAGTTCCTTTAAACTTAACTCATGAGCTCTTTGTAACCTTCTTTCTTCAGCCTCAGCTTCATATCTTTTGGCTTCTTTTTCTGCTTCTCTCTCTGCTTGCAATTTCCTATCCTCTGCTTCCATTATTAGTCTTCTTTCTGCTTCCAGTCTTTTGGCTTCTCTTCCAATCTTTTGTCCTCTCTATCCAAATATTTGTCCACTTCAGTTGCGACATACTGGATAAGAGCATCACCTGTCAATCCTACGTCCTTTTCCTCCTGCATGATTGCAGATCGAAACTTCACCAAATCAGCCATGATGCTTACTTACCAGAGGGTATATAATTTTATCTTCACTAACCAACTAACTTAATTAAAATCCATTAATTACTTTGAACAAGACAAATCCTTAAAACCTTGTGAGCGTCTCCTATTTACTTCGTACTCAATGGTACTATTATTACGAAAAAATTTCTAAGTTTTAGAAATTTTTCAAAAAAATCTATTTTTACAAACTATTTGTGGCTCAAGATAGAAGATTACATAGATAGTGGCTCAGGATAAAAAATAATATCCTGCGAAAGAGCCCCCAAAGTAGCGAAAGGTTTTCCTAGTGTTATGATAGTGGTAGAGAAGAAGTAGAATCTCTCTCCAGAAAGTATGAAGTTCCAGTGCCCGAGAAGTACACTGGTATCACAATTAAGCTACGGCTGTGAATACTCTGAGCTGGACAATAGATTTAGGCTTCAGAAGTATACGGTGCCACTTTCGCTATAGTAACCCTATGTGAAACCGCTTTGTGTGGATTTTTAACAATGGTATAAGCGCCGTACCGCTCAGAAAGCAATGGCAAACTACTGAATGAAAAAAATTGCCTAGAAAAATCACAAACAGCCAATAAAAGCTGGGGTTGATTGCCACGTCCTGTAAAGGATAAGCAACTAACTTTAACCCTATGTGATAATATAATTAAATTAGAAAAAGTAACTCAAAATTTAAGAGTTAAAAATGTACCAAGTGAAATGAATACAATTTCATAATTTATTATGTACATCTATATATTCTTGTAATGAAACATGGGTGTTGGAAGATGGTAAAATGTATGATTATTTATAGTTACAAATTAAAATAAATAATAGTAAAAAATCTTGGATGAATCTTCCAATGAATTTTCAAAACGGCTGTCACAGTATATCTTTGATATATCATGCTATCTAGTCATTAATTGTTATCATCATCGACATTCGCATTAGAAACTGCTCACAGGATTAGTTGGATTGAATAACACATAAACTCATCTGGTATTTGTTCGAGGTTCCTGAGACACACTGATGATCAGGAAGACTTTCCTTCAGCCCGCCCATAACTACGGGGGACTAAGGTGTTGAAGATTGGTTTACCTCTAGGCTTCAGTTAGCAGGATCAACGGTCCTCAAGTCTTTAGTTACTCGAACATGAGCTTGATCAGGAGTGATCATAAAACTCGATCATAAAAACCCTCATAGGATTAATAAGCTCACTGTGAGACTGTATTGGCTGAATTTAATCTGCCCTGCATGCAGCGTGAAAAAAAGAACTTTTCTTGCTGATGCTGTCTTCCAGTTTCTCACTCTGGCTTCTGGATTTGGTGTGTGTGTCGCGTTACACATTTTTTCACAAACGAAGCAAGTGGTACCAAATCTCGCTACAGGCCTCCAGCTACAGACCAATCAGCCTTACAAGCTGTCTCTGCAAAACAATGGAACGAATCATCAACCTCTGGCTGCAGTGGTACCTTGAAAGTGAAAACCTTCTTGTACCACAGCAGGCGGGCTTTATGCAGTGTTACTCTACCGAGATCAGGCAACTTACCTTTCCCAAGAGATTGAGGATGCGTTCCAAGATAAGAAACTGGTACTAGCAGCATGGATAGATCTAATGAAAGCATTTGACAAGGTTTGGAAAGAAGGGCTTTTGAAGAAACTGAAAAATTGCAGAGTGAATGGCAGGATGTACAAATGGGTGGAAGCATACTTGCATAACAGAAGAGCCCGAGTACAACTAGATAGCCTCAAGAGCAAGAAAATTCTACTGCGTCATGGCGTCCCTCAGTGAGGGGTTCTGTCCCCCACACTTTTCCTAGTCTACATCAACGACCTGGTTGCTGAACTACCACTGAAATGAAAGTGGCAATGTACGCTGATGACCTGGTTATAGGGTGCACAGATGAGCATGCAACAGTGGCCACCAAAATGCTACAAAGAGCTATAGATGCCTTAACCTCATGGGCAAATAGATGGTGTGTCAGCATCAATACAGATAAGAGCAGCACTACGCTCTTTACCCTCTCTCCAAAACAAAAAGCTCGTGTCATCAAGATAAATGGAGAGCTCCTGAGAGAAGATAAACAATCCACCTATCTTGGAGTTACATTCGATGATAGGCTGACATGGAAGCAACAAAGGCCAGGATGAAGCTAGCCATCCTGAGAAAACTAAGTGGAACGACATGGGGAGCCAGCAGGAAAATACTTAGTAAAGTTTACCAGCAGGGCATACGACCACACCTGGAATATGGGTCAGCTGCGTGGTGTTCAGCATCAAACACCACATTACAAGAGCTAGATAAGGTGCAAAACCAGGCGCTTATGGTCATCATGGGGGCAATGAAATCAACGTCTGTAGTGGAGATGAGCATACAAGCACTGAGAGAACGCAGAGACACGAAAGTGCTAACACAGGCAGAAAAGTTCCTCTGTATGCCGAGCCATCCAATGAAGGACAGATTCCAAAACCTAGCAATGGGGCGATTGAAAAGAAGCAGTTTTATCCACCAGACCAAACGACTTGCCTGAAGTTGACAGCCCCCTAAAGTCTGTGCCAGAACAAACCCCTTGGAGAGAGGAGAGGAGTGGACTACCATTATACATCCAGACAGAAGTGAAATAAATACTTGACAAGGATGAACAGAACAGCGTGCAACGTAGAATAGTCACTCTCAGTTTCCTGGATGATGAATACCCACAGGACCTCTGGGTCTGAGTATACACGGATGGGTCAGCACAAAATGCAGTAAAGAATGGAGGAGCAAGAGTGTACATAGAATACCCAAACAACACTAGGGATGCGTTCAGAGTACCAACGGGGAAATTCTGTAACAACTGTGATGCAGAAATCCAGGCAATCAAGGTGGCAACCGAGAAACTGTTGAACACCAATCTCGGTCCACAGCCTGTGGTATTCCTGACAGATGCAAGATCAGCACTTCAAGCACCTCAGTCCAGAAAATTACCAGGCATACAAGCCTTACTGTCTGAACTGTGCAACCAGAGCAAGATCGCCATGCATTGGATACCGTCTGACTGTGAAATACCAGGAAACGAGACAGCAGACCGACTGGCTAAAGGTGCTGCAGACGAGCAACCGGGTGTACCAGTTACGTACCATCAGAAGGAAAAGATGATCAAATCAATCAGAAAGCCACCAACACCAACGCAGGACGACCACCAAGCTAGGAACAGATCAGAACAAATTGTCATTCTGCGCCTCAAAACAGGACACAACCGACTCCGCAGCCACATGTTTAAAAAATTTAAGATTGGCAATTCAGCCATGTGTACTTGTGGACGGGCACCCCAGACTGCAGAGCACATACTTCAAGACAGCCCCGAATATGATATATTGAGGCAAACCCACTGGCCCAGAGAAAAAACACTGGAAGGAAAACTATACGTACCTCCCTATGGATTACAAAAGACAGTGAAGTTTATACAAGAACCATTGCAGATATAGACAATATATTTCAAGCGAACGAAAGAAGAAACATTCAATATGAAAGAAAATACATTACAGAGTTTACCATGCATATACCGATTCGACTATTACATACAAAAAACAGAATAATTAATTGTTGACATAGACAATTTTTTCGATACCAGTGGTATAACTACAATGTAAGGAGCCCCAGGCAAAACTTAAGCCTTCCTTATATAAGGGGCAAAACAGCTGTAATCATAATAATAATAATAATAGCCCCTTCAGTCATAACTGACTATGGGAATGCGCCCCTGAGATGTCAGTCCTCAGCTGCTTATTTTCCTTATTTTCGACGTTTTCTTCTCTCTTCTGCTTGTTGTGAAAGTTTCTTTTCGCCCAGCCTGAGGTGGCGCCGTAGATAGAATCACCACTTGATGCGATCGGCGGCTTCATCCTCGCAGGCTGCTGGATTAAAGTCCGCTGCCGTCATGTCTCTCTTGCACACATCTTTGAACCTCAGCAGCGGTCGCCGAACTGTTAGCTGTAATCAATATACGATAAATTTGTATAAAAGGTGTAATTACTTCATCATCTTAATAATCACACTTGAGCTCCCCAAGGAACATAGGCCTTCAACAAACTTGTGTCAGGTCCTTCTGTCTTATGCCATCCGCTCAAGATCTTTCCATACAAAGGAAATTAAAAAGATATTTATCCGGAGGCGAGGATCCCATCCCACCACTAAATTCCTTGACCCACTCGGTGCTGGTGGCACCCGTGGACATGCCTGGTCCACCCGTATGGTTGTTACACCTCTGTTCGGTATATAACAACATATACTATCATCATTAAGTTGTCAAAATGTTTATCACAACACAGTCAAATAAATTAGTGAGGCCCTTGATTCTGTTTCTTGTTAATAAACAATTTCTTCCTCCACGTCACACACTTCATATTTAACTTTTTTTTTCATGAATATGAATGTTTTTTTTGAATATTTCAATTGGAGAGTAAAGTTATTTACCAAATATTCCCTGTTCTCCCTTGACAAGCTTCTTGTACCCCGGGAAGTTTCGCATACCCCAGGTTTTTTATTTAGGGTTTGGGTACTAGACATTGTGATGCCGACCACATCACCCCTCGTGTGCCGACGGTCAAGAAAATATGGGCCTAACACCATATTCCCAATATGCCTCAATGGGCGTGTAACGGGTTCCTTTACCTTTTTTTACCTTTTTTTTAACTAGACATTGGGCGTTTGAGTGGATTAATCTGGCCTGCAGCTTGTGAAGAGGATGAGGGGTGAATTGTGGCAGCTGAGGTGGCTCCTGATGATAGTGTCTGCTCATGAGCCAGGCTGAGGTCGGGTGTCTGTGGGTAGGTGTGAGCCAGGGTGTGGTGAATTGGCGCTCCTGATGCTATTGTGTGTTGGTGCGCCGAGGTTGAAGACATTCTCGAATATACTGAGGCAGGTGTTACTGGCTTCTGTGAGGGAAATGTTTTGGTGCCTGATGATGATGATGGTTGATTCGCCGATGTTGAATGTATTCTCGAAGAGACTGATGTTGCTGTGGCACCTGATGGTAATATGTGTTAGTGCGTCGATGTTGAAGGTGCTGTTATTGCAAAGTTTTTGGCACCTGATGATGATGATGATGATGATGATGATGATGATGATGAGGCTGGTGTTGCTGTGGCACCTGATGTTGCTGGGTTCTGTGTTGATGTTGGAGTCTGCCTAGGGACAGAGGCGTGATGTTATTTAAGGTAATACCGCACGTTATCAACACGGGTAAAGTCTTTCCCACAAATGTCACAAGAAAATAGAGTCATCGAGTGCACGGTCTTGATGTGACGTGATAGGTCGGCACGCCGGGTGAAAGTCTTCCCGCATCGGGTACACATCAGGTTGGTTTGTGGTACGGTACTTGTTCCATGCTGGAAACGGGCCCGTGTTTATTTTCTGTGTGGCGTTGAAGGGTATCAGGTCTGGTAAATACTAGACCACATATAGGGCACTGGTGGTTTTGGCGGCCGTGTGCTGTGGCCATATGACGTGTAAGATCATGGCCCCGCCTGAAAACAAACTCGCAGTGTAAGCAGGCATAGCACTGTCTCTTGGATTGAGGTGCAGACATCTGTGAAGTAGAAGAGGAACAAAAGAAGTTAGTCATTAAATAAAATACATATAACAAACAGGTAACCTAGACAAAACAGACAAACTGAGAGAGAGAGAGAGAGAGAGAGAGAGAGAGAGAGAGAGATTAAACACCAAAAATTAAGACATTAAAACATAAAATAAAATAAATACATGTAACAAACAGGTAACCTAGACAAAACAGACAAACTGATAGAGAGATAGAGAGAGAGAGAATAAATAAATAAGACTTATAGATAGATAGGCAGAAGCACACACACACACATGTTTACATCTCTGTCTGTGTGAAATAATTTTTTTAACATATCAGAAATATTCCACCTTTGTTTGATTCCAGACCATTTTTTATGTCAGTTACTGTAATATAGTGTTTTACTACAGTATGGTTTGACAATTGTTGTGATATTAAAATGGTCCCACCCGCGATATAGCGACGTGGAAGCAAAGACAAAGATATTGATTTAGACTCTCTTTTATGAGAAACGCGCAAAGTATTCAAGTTCCTTTTTATTTCACGAGAAGCCCATATCGATTGGTAATTATTACCAGTCTTGCAGGTGTGTCCACGCTTTTCGCTGAACAAAGTAACCAACTATGAATTTTTCATCGGATCCATGTGAATTTTTAAACGCTCGAGATTGCTTTTTTCTTTTGTCTCGACCAGCAGCGACAGACTGTTGCTTTGTCTATTTTTTGATAGCAGACACCTGGTGTAATTATTTTTCCCGATTTATGGTTCTGCCATCAATGGTATCTATATCTTGTAGCAGTATGGCAGCTTGTGTACCCTGACAATCCCCAGAGCTATGCCAGTGGGAGTTTTACTCCTGGTAGGTTCAACCAAGCTGGACTGGTCTGCGTGGGTAGGGGTCAGACAAAAGCTGGTACCCTGGTCCTCCAGGTTGGAGGTTTTAGCACAGGGCCGACACCCCTGTCTGTGTAAAAAAATCGCACATGTTACGGAAACAGCAATAAATGAAAAAACTTTGATGCGGGACGGACATCCGGTAGTCTCAGGCTCGTATGACTGACAGTGGTGAAAGCCGAAAGGAAGCCACTGGCATGAAAACGGATGCCCAGACCGCAAAACACGAAACCAGAATTGGTTTTTGGAATGTCAGAACTATGAATGAGGCAGGAAAGCTGAGACAGATCACAGCAGAGATGAGGAACTACAAACTACATATCCTGGGAATAAGCGAGAGCAGATGGACAGGGATGGGGAGAATAAAAACAGCTACAGGGGAAACAGTACTTTATATTCTAGTAGAGAGGACGGTCAGCACAACGATGGTGTAGCCATTATCCTTAAGAAAGGAATGGAAAGGTCTCTACTGGAATGGAAACCCATTAACAACAGACTAATAAGAGCTAGACTGAGAGGGAGATTCACCAACATCACAATTATACAATGCTATTCACCAACAAACGACAGCGATGAAGAGATCAAGGACGAGTTCTATCAACAGGTACAAAAGGAAATGGAAACTGTACCCAGGTACGATCTTATTATAGTAATGGGAGACCTAAATGCGAAAGTTGGAACACACAATAATTATAACGAAAGAGTAATGGGGAAATGCGGCAGTGGAACAGTAAATGAGAATGGGGACAAATTAATAACCTTCTGCAGTATTGACAACCTGGTCATTGGAGGAACACTTTTTCAACACAAAGAAGTGCACAAGTTAACATGGGAATCACCAAACGGACAAGACAAAAACCAGATAGATCACATAATGATCAATGGCAGATGGAGACATGCACTACAAGACGTGAAAGTAAGAAGAGGCGCAGATGTGGGAAGTGATCATCACCTATTAGTAGCAAGACTGAAGGTGAAACTCAGAGCTGCTGGACCAGTTGCAGTCAAACAGAAAAGATATAAAATCACCAAACTTAAGGATCCCCTCACCAGAAAAGCGTTCGTGGTCGACGTAAAGAGACGATATCTGATTACCAAAAGCAGGAAAGAACAGAGACCGACGATGTCGACCAGAAATTCAACACCATCTCAACAATATACAAAGAAAGCAGCAAGTCATGCTTGGGATTCCAGGAAAGAAAGAGCCAAGACTGGATAACACCAGATACGCTAAACACCATAGCGAAGAGAAAGGAAATGAAAAGAAAGAAAACAGAAGCTAAGTCTCCCAGGTTAAAGGCAATATATAGTGAACAGTACAGTCAGCTGGACAAGGAAGTAAAACGTCAAACCCGTGCTAACAAAATGACATTTCTGGATGACCTTGCAAGACAGGCAGAAGAGGCAGCGCTGAGAAATGAACAAAGCACAGTTTATAAAATAACTAAATTTATTAGTGGAAAACGAGGTGCAAACAACATAACGTTAGTAAGAGATGTGACAGGGGCACCAATTTACCCTTTCTCATGTGACGGGAGCACGAGGTTTGCCCTCTAAGTATGTACCCGTTTTACATACTGGGTAAAGTTTATTTTATATTTTTATCTTTTCTCTTTTTCCTTTTAATAAGTGTTTCTGAAGAGTCATAAAACGAGAGTACTGGTTTGGTTCACCAGAGGTAGAAATTCTCTTCGATATTTTACGGGACCCAGGTTTTTATTTGATTCGGTTTCCTTGGACTTTGTGTGACATATAATGTAGTACTCTTTCATCAGAGATCATCCAAACTGAATGCAGAACTAATCCATGATAGAAGTTCCAACAATAACTTTATTTTACAAGTCTTCCAATTTTCACAGACGATTTGATCATATAATTATAGTGTCGGTTGCAGATTACAATGTCCTACTCTATTATATTACGTTGGAAACTGGTACCAAAGGGAATTTGGTATTATTCCAGTTTCGTATGTAGCTGTGGTGTAATGCAGAATGTCATCGTCAAAACCAACTAAGAAGCTGGTGTATTTTGAACGATGGGAGAGTGGAAGACAATTAGGGAGCTAATCTCCAAAATAAAAATGTTCCAAAAAACTATTCTAACAATGTTCGATCTTAAACACAAATGACTGTTTGTCATTGACATATATCAAATCGAGCGAATTCATAATATATCACATCGAGCGAATTCATACCATTTCTGCGTCAAAGCAAGAAATACACTGTCCAATGTCAGGGGATAAAATAGCTTGAGTCTATCTGAGTCTACTTCAACATCGGTCTGTCTCAATATCACGACCATCTCGTTGCAAGGTCAGTAGCTAAAGACTTGTAAACATTCGTCTTCATAACGGATGTCCCTTAGTCCAATGAATCTATTGGCTAAAACCACTGGTTACAATTATTTGTGTACCACTAATGTATATGTCATCGATACTGCACTAGTAACGTTAACGTCATCTTGTCGTCATTTCCTATAACTGTCTTTTGTGTCTATGTTAAGTTTCTTTTGTTTTATAGGTTAATTATGAATTACGTCATCAGTCTCTGTTGTCTCTTATGTTAGATAGAATTGAGGGTATCTTTTATATAATGACGTCATCAATCCGTTCACAGAGACAAGCAAGGAAACCTCATCACCACAGCACAGGGGCAGGAAACAAGATGGGCAGAGCACTTCAGAGAAACACTGAATAAGGAACCACCAGAGACTCAGCTGAATGTTCCTGAGGCTGAAAGTGACTTAGACGTAAATACAGACATTCCACGAAAAGAAGAAATCATCACAGCTATCAAAGGGCTAAAAAAATGGAAAAGCGCCTGGTCACGACAATCTAAATGCTGAGCTATTCAAGACAGACCCTGAACTAGCAGCAGAACTATTAGAACCACTATTTGCACAAGTCTGGGAAACTGAGACAACACCAACAGAGTGGAGTAAAGGAATAATTGTCAAATTGCCCAAGAAGGGCGACCTTGCAGACTGCAACAACTGGAGAGGAATTACCCTCCTCTCAGTTCCCAGCAAAATACTAGGCAGGATAATCATCCAGAGAATTTCAAAAGCAGTTGACCATAAACTGAGGAAAGAACAAGCGGGCTTCAGAAAGAACAGAAGATGTGCAGATAATATATTTGCCCTCAGGAACATTATAGAGCAGTGCTCAGAATGGCAGAGACAGCTGTACATTAACTTTGTTGATTTTGAAAAGGCTTTCGACAGCATACACAGGGACAGCCTATGGAAAATTATGAGGGCTTATGGAATTCCCAGCAGCATTGTTTCCATTATAAAAAGCCTCTATTCTAACTTTATGTGCAGTGTTGGATCGAGTAATGTAACTTTCGAAGTGAAAACAGGAGTACGACAGAGATGCCCCTTATCAACAACATTATTTTTGACAGTCATAGATTGGTGATGCGCCAGACAACAGAGGGCAGCCCAAGAGGAATTAGATGGACAACGTTTTCTACACTGGAAGATTTGTAATATGCAGATGACATTGCACTACTCGCGCATTCACATCAACACATTCAAGACAAAACCGATAGACTGAATAAGTATGGCCAGCAGGTTGGCCTGAACATCAATTTGAAGAAGATAGAGGTCATGACACTAAATGTGGGCAATCCTGAGCCAATAACAGTAAGGAACCAGAAGTTAGAACAGACAGACACATTTACTTACCTAGGAAGCATAGTTACACCTGACGGCGGAACAAGCAAGGACATTAACAGCAGAATGAATAAAGCAAGAACAGCCTTTGCTGTTCTCAACAACATTTGGAAATCTTCCCAGTACAGCACAAACACCAAATTAAGACTGTATAAGAGCTGTGTACTTTCTGTGCTTCTCTATGGTGCGGAATGTTGGAGAGTAACAGAGAAGGAAATGTCGAAACTGTCCTCCTTCCACACAATCTGCCTAAGGAAAATTCTCCGAATCTTTTGGCCAAACACCATCAGCAACCAAGAACTATTTATTCGGAGTAACCAGGAGGACATGCACACCATCATAGCTGGCAGACGCTGGAGTTGGGTTGGCCACGTCCTCAGAAGGGACCCTGATACCATCACAAGAACAGCTATGCTATAAACCCCCGAGGGAAAGAGAAAGAGACGCCGACCAAAAACAACTTGGCGGAGAACTGTGGAAGCTGAGATGCAAAGAATGAACCACAGTTGGAGCACTGTATGAAGGATGGCTGCCGACCAAGCAAAGTGGAATCAATTTGTTGCTGCCCTACAAGACGCCACCAGGCGTGATGGCCGCTGACTGCTTTGACGGTTGGTGGTTATGGATCAAAGAAGAAGAAGATTTATGGTTATTGATTTTGCCCTCCATTGTCTTTCTATAACTTAGCTTGTAATTATTGTTCGCGAGACCAAATGGTAATGATTTTTGACCTCTCTTTTGTCCCACACGCAACCAATTATTTGAAATAGCTAGTCTCGTACAAGTTGTAATTATGTTCGATTTCCCAGTGTGGTGCAATCGATGAATGAATCACCAGCAGACAGCGCTCTCTCAAACAAAGCAACAACAACAAAAAGTAAGGTGTGGCATTTAATAACAGTATTTTCTTAACAATATGTGAAAAGTTTTAAACTAAGGAAATTTTTTCAGAACCAAGATGTTTAACACTGTCTAGTACATATACACATTTTTTTTAAAATGACATGTAAGAATGGGTAGGATTTAACACCCTAACGAAAACAAACAAGCAAACAGATAAAAACATATATTTTTAAAATACCTGCTAGTATTAGTGTATCTTTCTGGACAAATAAAATAATAATTTGAAAAAGATAAACTTTTAGCAACACTTCCTACCGAAAAACAAACGAATACCCACACACACATATACATATACCGAGTTTATATTTAGAAATAAAAACTTTGCGTGGGGTTTTCTTTACCTTCCTACCGAAAAACAAAACGAATACAGAAACAAACACACAGCCATATAAAAAAATATATATATATTTTGGTTTAGAGAAACGACAGAGATATTTATTTATATTTAACACAAAACACGAAGACCGAAAAAATAAACAAATACAAACACGAACAGAGATATAAGACTCCGTAGGATATATTTCTTAAATGACTGTTAGTATTAGTGTGTCTTTTTTAAACAAATTACGTTCTATAATATTCTTAGCGAAAATACAAAATACAGAGATATAAAAGAAACATACGTTTTTGGTTGTGATCTTGAAGTGGTAAGGTTTCAGTGGCTGGTTTTTCAGAAGGGTGGTCTGGTGGTCTGTGTTCTTCGAGCTCTGGTTAAAGAATGATGGAATCTAAAAAAAATTCTGATTTTATTAAGACAAAGGCTTGTCTCTCACATGCGCAGTGCGCATGCATAGAATCGATAATTTCAGAGCTTGCATGCGGCTTTGTCAGAACGTTTGAAAAGCGGAATCGATATGTAATTTAGCATTTTCGTTACACGAAGTTTCTTTAATTGGGTTCAGGTGCTCATGAAAAATTAATTGGTCTCTGGTCGGAAAGAGTTAAGGGTGTTTTACGATCGAACTGTTGAACAAAGGAGGACATGTACAAAATAGAACTATGTTTTTTAGTTAAGATATAACTAAGTGTCCCCAGTGCGAATTTATTTGTTCGTTTGTTACTGTGATAGTATTCGTTTGTCCGTTTGTCTGTTTGTTAGTGCTGTATGTAAAAATATATATTGTCAAATTAGATATTTTGTGTGTCCGTTCGTTAGTGTGACAGTATGTATATGCAGAACATGGTAAAGCTTGTAAAACAATGATATTGTATAAAACGCTTGTTTAAAAGCAACCTTTAAAAACAAATTGTATATTAAACGCTTGTTTTTGTTATATATATATATACCAACGGGCTGATTTTGCCAACTTCGAACGGAAACAACAGCAAGATGATTGCAACCTAAAGACGCCAATAATGGGAAACAATGGCAAATATCTGTGATACTACACACATTTTGACTTGGCTTTTTGTTATATATATATATATATATATATATATATATATATATATATATTCTGTTGATAATAATTATAAACGATAGCAATATATATATAATATATATATAATATATATATATATAATATATATATATTAATATATATATATATATATATATATATATATATAATATATATATATATATAAATATATATATATATATATATATATATATATATATATATATATATATATATATATATATATATATATATATATATATATATATATATATATATATATATGGTCTGTTGACTAAAAAACGAATAGCAAAAAACTTCACGTGCTTGTGACTGAGTGAGTAACGAAGAGAGTGGTTCTCACGTTGTTGATTTTTAACACGTCGCAGGGAGTCTCGTGATGTTGAAAACAGTAGAGTCTCACGTTGGTGAATAAAATAACTGCGTGTGAGTGGAATTTATCATTACTAGACATAGATCCAAGATGGACTAATCCCTTTACAGAGCTCATAGCCGGACCCACTGGAAGCGGAAAATCTGTCTTTGTACAAAGGTTTTTACAACATATCCGAGATATGGTGACGCCTACCCCTGACGAAATTATAGGGTGTTATGGAGAGTGGCAGTCCATGTATAATTCGATGACCGGAGTTCAGTTTATTGAAGGACTGCCGGACATGGAGTAATGGACAGGTGATAAGAAACGCCTGCTCGTTATAGATGATCTGATGAGTGAGACAGATGATAGAATAATTAGATTACTTACAAAAGGTAGTCATCATAGGAATATTAACGTAATGTACATCGTGCAACATCTATTTGGCAAGAACAAAGAACACAGAACCATTAGCTTGAATTCTCATTATATAGTGCTTTTCAAAAATCCACGCGATGGCTCGCAGATTAATTATTAATCTAGCCAAGCAGATGTACCCAGGTCGTACTGCCTATGTCCAAGAAAATGTTAAAAACGCGACGTCGGCCCCACACGGTTATTTACTAATCGACCTTCGTCAGGCAACACCCGACGCTTTAAGATTACGTAGTCACATATTTCCACACGAACAACAAGTCTTATACGTCCCCAAATAACGAGATTGGTGGAAAATGTGAGACGCCATGCTGAAATGCTGAAGTTTCTAGGCACTGCCAAACCCCCAGTCATCAAGGCTGTTATGAAAACAGCGTCACCCGATCTCGTAGGAACACTCTGTGAGTGTTGTCACAACATATTGAAAGGTAACGTTACACTGACACCCCCACAGAAGAGGCGTATGCGTCGTTACAAAAACACCCTGAGAGCGCTCACCATGAAGAGCTTGTCGTTCAAAAGACGAAAACATTTTTTACAAACCGGCGGTTTTTTAAGTGCGCTCCTTGGACCAATACTAACCGTGTTTAAAGGTGTTTTGGGGGTGTAGATGGCCAAGAAAATGATTTTGATGGACCCTCGTTTGTTAAAGGCTCAAAAATCTTATAGAACCCCCGACGCTCTGGAAGATAACTTAGGAGAATTGGACAGTCAAATGCAACTAGTCTTGGAACGAGAAGACTTAGCGGTGGGTGACAAAGCTAGATTATATCAGCGAACACTGCAGCGCTATTTGACTCGCCTAGAACAGTAGTCACGTGCCTCTAGGCCTTGTGGATATTAAACAATCAACACCATTACAAGCTACTGACCAGCCAGGTTCACCCACTGTACTTAAAGACGAAATCGTAAACAAAACTCTTCAGTCCCCAACCAAACAAGTCACACCCACTAATCGAAAACAGGTGGTTGCCAGTAAATTACGAGAAACATCGTCGTATACGCTCAGAAGAAGGAAAAAGACAAAAACTCCAAAGTGGGAAGCATGGCCAAAGAAGTGAATAAGATTTTAAAACAACATTACTACGAGCCGAAACTACCTGGGTCTTATGGCGGAGTCGGTGCCTTGCAACGTAGCACCAAACTTACTAGTAAAAAATTGAAGAGTGGTTAGGTCATCTGGATTCGTACACCTTACACAAACCGGTGCGTAGAAAATTTAAAAGACGCGCGACCATCTCGGCTGGTATCGATCAACAGTTCCAGGCTGATTTAATAGACCTGCGGGGTTTAAAAAAATTCAACGATGGGTTTTCCTATCTAATGACGTGTATCGATGTGTTTAGTAAATTTGCTTGGGTTGTTCCATTGAAAAACAAAACTGGGAAAGCTTTAGTAGCAGCGGTGAAGACAATTTTTACCAGTCGCAAGCCTATAAATTTTCAAAACAGACAAAGGCAGTGTAAAATTGTATTTTGTGGTCGACTGTTTATTACCAGATGTAACCGTCTAGTTGGTGTGATGTGAAGCAGATTAATATAGCCCTATCAACTGGGCACTAGATGTAAAGTATGTTTGCTCATGTATAATCTTTAATTTGTACCGTGTTGAAATGTCGCTGAGTGGGCGTGTCGTTGATCTAGGTCAACAGCGTGAGACTCTGCCAGGATATAGTGCAGTCACTCACACACAACAGCATACATGTAAACTCAGGTGTGCAGAATAGGTAGTAAGATGTTGTAGTGAGTAATGGTGTGTGTATATCAGCAGATCGAGAACACGAAGTCGTATAGGTTCAAGATGTCCGACACATGTTGTACAACTGCTGCCTTGTAGGAAGGTCACGGAAAACCAGAGGCTAGGGAAGCAGTCCCGAACAAATGCATGCTGAAGACGGATGCACTGGGCCGCAAGGCGCACAACATAGTGCAACGCAAACCGCCATGAGATGACAGACACAAATATGACTCAACGAGATAGTGCTCGACCCAAGGAGTCCCGCCAGGTGGGAAGAGTGCCGGACTCCCTGTCTCGAAGGGGTCCACCCAAAGTTACTGGTGGTCACTTATCTCTGCATCGTGCAGCCAGGGCGCAGAATATTAGGGAAACTGCCCAACCTACAGTAATGAACGGAGTAGCATATGGCAACAACCAACTTCTGTCAACGAAAAACTGTTTGGAGATGTTGTGAGCCTTGGGTTGACTACTGCCTTTATTAGAGTCATAAATGTGGAAGTCTAAAGGCGAACGAGGAAGAAGAAGAAGAAGAAGAAGTATAGGCTCTTATTCAGGGACACACAAACTCACTCCACCACACGTAGAAGTCATAGATGGGTATAATGCAGCAGACCTTTTCTTCAACATTTATTATGGCAACAGTACGTTGACAGACAACACAGTCAATAGCACAAAGGATCATGGACAGTTCATGTGTGATAATAATTAGGAACCTCGAGCATCCTCAGTTTTGCATAGCTCATATGTAGGATGCTAATAACGCTGGCTTGACAACATACTTTTTTCCATACTGTAGCTCAGGGCCCCTGACTGAAAGCGTCAGGTAGTTTTATAACAAATATAGTTGCTTAATCTCGAAGTCTGTGAACTTGTTGCTAAAGTCAAGACTTCATCTGGCTTCACCCGCCAGACACTTCCTCTTCTGCTCAAAGATATAGGCCGTAATGTCGGGCCTCATGATAATTGATGAACAACTGTGTAAATTCATAGGCAGGCGTTATCTTCCATGCCGAAACATACCGCCATAATGCGGGTTTCATGTAAATATACTTTCATTGTGCTTCTGTAAAGTAGTACGACGAATAGACTTAGTTGGCTACGTCAAGCACACATAAGGGACTCTGGATGTCAAGAACTGTGAGCGCTACTCACAGGTAGGTACTAAATGTTCTGCAATCTTGGCGTAATAATAAAGTTTGTTTTACCTTGGACAGAATCCGAGAAATACACAGATAACAACTGTCGTCATTCTAGACGAACAGAATCACTCTGGGGAGAATCACTGACATCACAGTTAGATTGAAGACTAACGTTCCCCAGGCTATGCAGAGAAGAACGACGGCCATCTTGTCCTGTCAGAAAAACAGCTCATCACTTCCAGACGGAAGTCTTCTCCGTTCGCGCTAAAAACTAGCGCATGCGTAGACAGAACTGAGAACAGCTAACCCCTCGTCTTAAGACATATCAACAACCATGAATAAACACAGGGGAGATAACCCCTAATCAACCCGTGTCAGGGAGTTAACATACAGTTCTCTACCTTCAATCATCAAAAGTATTAAATAGATTTACGTCTTTTGAAACCGTCAAAAATGACAGCAACAGACTACCACCCCCTCCGGATTAAAAAAAATGAAACTTTTTTTTGAAATACATCAATGAGCGAGATGCAACAAGCTCATAACGCATGAATGATGCGCCGATGAAAGGATCAATATAAATACAACGACATAATGTCTGACCCAATTGACGCACAATAGCGCGTCTAGTGAGAACAAAAATTCACCTCACAAGATAAGAGAAAATATTTTCTCCAAGTAAAATATATCCGGAAGGTACTACCAACGAAATCTCTGTTGCTGGCGACGCTAACAAAAATCACATACATATCAAACAATACAATGTTATAGTAATGGAAAAGTCATATAAACAAATAAATCTATAGAAGTATCATGTTATATAATGACTATCATCTAATGGATGGACATAATCAAAATTTGTAAAGTCATTCTATATACATATGACAATACAAGTGTATAATCTAACAAATAGAAGATGGCATCCACATAGAATAGATCAATTCTGTATCCCACAGATCATGTAAGGAAGCCATATGGCAACATCATGGTTCTCAAAGCACTCCATACCTGGTACTAGTTTGCACTGAGAACAATACAAATGACACAATTAGCAACATGCTATAATGTACTATAATCATTAATATATATCTAAGTGTTACATGTGGCCGCATTAATTTTTTCGACCTTTATATTATGTCAACTCAACCTTCTCCATTACACTAAAGATGGTAATAGAGAAAGAAATCAAGTTATTTACCACTCTAAGTTGACAACAAATGTATTAATATATATTGTTATAGTGAAGAGACATATGTCTAGCAATTTATCAGGAAAATCTAGGACACAAGACTTAAGTGGACTAATGTGGGCATCTAGACAGTATGTCTGCCATCACATTATCCAGACCACAGATAGCTCGCACCGTGAAATGAAAAGGTTGAAGAGCAATAGCATATCGAGTAGATCTCGAGCTCTTCAAATTCTTACACTGAATAGCTGTAAGAGCTTTTTGGTCTGTTTCCACAAAGAAATGCGCACCAAGAAGGAATCTTTGTAACTTAAGGATTTACCAAACCATAGCCAACAATTCACGGTCTAAAACCGAGTAATTCCTTTCTGCCGCATTCAGTTTCCTAGAAATATACATTACAGGATGCAGAGTTCCTGAATACTCCTGCATTAGTGCCGCTCCGATCCCAGTGGATGAGGCGTCACTACGAAGAACAAAAGTCTTATCAGCAATAGGTAGCCTTAAGATAGGTGGGGATGAGAACAAATTCTTAATCTGATCCAATGAAGCTTGACATTCTTAGGACCAGCGCACCATGTTAGAAGACCCTTTCTTCAATAGGGTTGAGAGTGGTGCCATGATAGAGGATAGATTCTTAATGAATCTTCCGTAGAATTGTATTAATCCCACAAGACTACGTACTTGTCTTTTTGTTTTAGGTACAGCGATATTTAATATCTTAGAAATGTTTTGGTCCTCTGTCTTCAATAGACCATGACCAACTCGATGACCCAGGAAAGAAATTTCACTAAACCCAACATAGGCTTTAGAGGGTTTTGCAGTCAAATTATGCTCACGTAGAGTTGACAGTAATTCATTTAAACCCAAATAGTGATCTTCCCAAGTATTACTGAAAAGACAGATGTCGTCTAAGTATGCAATGACATCTGAACGATATGAGAGAATTCGACGCATCATGCGTACGAAAGTAGCCGGGGCGTTCATAAGCCCGAAAGGCATAAAATTCCACTGAAACAAACCCCTAGGTGTTGAGAAAGAAGTAAGAGATTTGGCGTGTTCAGTTAAAGGAACTTGCCAATATCCTTTTGACCAGTCAAGTTTAGTAAAGAATCGAGAGTTAGAAAGTCTAGTAAGTAGATCTTCTAATAAAGGCATAGGTTCAGCATCGAACTTCGTAACTTGGTTCAATTTGCGATAATCTACGCAAAGGCGTATGTTATTGTCTTTCTTTCGAACAATAACCATGGACGAAGAGTATGCTGAGGTGGATGGTTCAATTATTTTCAATTGTATCATTTCATCCAACTCTTTCTCGACTTGTGCTTGGAAATGAATAGGAATAGGATATGGTCTTACTCTGATCGGAGTATGATCAGTAAGTATAATGTCATGCTCAATGACATTTGTGTGTCCAGGAATGTCGGTGAGGACATCCTGAAATACTTGCAGCGTAGAAGATACTGTTCCTCAAAAGACAAATTAGAAGAAACAGTAACGTTTCTCCATGATTCCGTAGAAGTAAGTGGAATCATAGGAAGAGGTAAATTAACATCCGAAAAAGAAGTTTCCTTATCCTGTATAACTGACAGGGATGAGATATGACCTTGTTGGACTGGAGAATCGTCCGTCGCGTTGAAAATAGGCTGCAAATAGTCTGGTCGCTCATGATATTCCGTAAGCATATTTATATGGAAGGTTTTATGCCTTCCATCAATATCGACAACATAGTCGACATCGGAAATCTTCGAGACTATTGTATATGGACCTTTCCATGTAATAAGAAGTCTGTTTTCTCTGGAAGGGAGTAAAACAAACGCTTTGTCTCCAGGACAAAGTTGACGTAGGCGTCTCTTCTTATTAGCAAATAGTCTTGCCTTTTCCTTAGCAAATTCGGATGATGAAGTTGCTAGCTTGCATGCTTCAATAATTTTTTTTTTCTGAGAGCAATGACATACTCATATGAAGATTGTGTGTCATTGTCGATATTATCAGCAGTTATAAGATCATGCAGCAAAGACATAGGACCGCGCGGTCGCGCGCCAAAGACAAGTTCAAAAGGAGAAAATCCTGTATGTTCGTTGGGGACCTCCCTATAGGCAAAGAGAGCCGCGGGTAGGACCCTGTCCCAATCCTGAGGATGATCCTCAGTTATCTTCCCCAGTAAGTTCTTGAGTGTTCTATTAAGACGCTCAACTAACCCATTAGACATTGGGTGATAAATACTACTCAGAGATCTTTTAATGTGCAGAGTAGACATTACCTGCGACATTGTGTCTGATATCAATTGTGTGCCATGGTCTGACAATATTTCCCCAGGAAAACCTAAACGAGAAAATATAAGCCAAAGAACGTCTGCGATATCAGCAGTGGAAATGCTCTTAAGAGGAATAGCCTCTGGCCAACGTGTGCACATATCAACACACGTAAGGATAAATTGATGTCCCCTGGCCGATTTAGTCTTAAAAGGGCCAATGATATATATGGCCTTTTTCTGAAACGGCCGAATAGGAATGTCTGCAGCCTGAATAGGCGCAGCATGCCGTGGACCTCTAGACTTTACCTCTTGACATAATTTGCAAGACCGGCAATAAATTCGTATGTCTTTATTGACAAATGGCCAAAAGAAAGATCCCAGAACTCTCGACTTAGTTCGGGAAAAACCCATGTGTCCAGCACACTGAGAATCGTGTGCATGTTGAAGAATTAAGGCTCTCATACTTTTGGGCACGAGAATTTGAGAATGCATAGTCGCGTCTGAGTGTTGTACCATACGCACTAGTATACCATTCTTCATAGTGATATATGATTTGCTATTTGTATTCTGATTCGGATCACCGTTTTTAGCGAGAAGAAAGAATTTCTTTAAAGAAGGATCTTTTTTCTTGTAGTTTCACAAACGAGTCATGCGAAATTTCCAAGTTTATCCTCTTGGCTATGTACTTCATTAACTTCTGTAGATGAAGTTTGAGGAATAAGAGCTTGTCCTCTTGTTACCACTGCATTGGCTGTTTGCATATTCCGTTCTTCCCAGGCAGCAAATTGCTGCGGGGTGCATTCCTTAACCCCGTGAAATACGACCGATTATAAGATCCGCAATAGGAATAGGTAGAAGACATGCGTGGACATCTCCTGTAAAGAAGGGAGTAGCAATGTGAATAATAGCAGTCGAGTAATTTTCTACTGTGCCACCAAATGTTACACATTTAACTATTTTTTCCCGTGGCACAGCGAGGATTTATAAGAGATTGCTTAACCCCAATAGTAGTGCACCCAGAATAAAAAAGCACCGAGACTCGGTTACTATCCACGAGACCTTTATGCAAGATAAGTGATCCTCTCCCGTCATGCGCAATTGCAGCAGGAAGAGCGGGCAGAGGGTGACCACAACTTAAAGTAGTTACAGTGGTCGGTTCAAATAATGTTGAGCATTGGGTGCATTTAGATGCTCTCCCAAAGTCAAAAGCTGCACAAGTGAAAGCATTAGAACTTTTATTATCGTTCACTTGATTATTATCACCATGAGACTCTTGTTGTACAGAGTTTCCCTGGTGATGTGATCTCTTTTTCTTGTATTGAGATCTACCACGATTATTATTCCCTCTGAAATTATCATAGTTTGATATACCTTGACCACCGCTCTGGTTCGAATCCCAGTTTCCATAATCATTATTGTCATTACCCCATTGATTATAATGTTTACCTGTTTGGGTTTTTGATGTCCCCGCGAAAGGATAGCCTTGAAAGTGTCTATAGTGACTACCTCTCCGCAAGTTTCCATAAATTATCAACCCGGAATAAAACGAGGACTATCAGATCGCCTCCAGTTCTTTGAAGAAGACACATTATGTGATGGGTTACCCTGATTCTGATCATAATTACGATTGCTCTTCTTACTGAAGTTGTGTTGAGCACCTTGGAATTTATTCATAAAATTAGGGGCGTATGGTGCTGCAGAAGCAACCGGTAATTCTTCTTTCACCTTAGCATTGCTAACAGTAGCATGGGGATGTGCAGTTACATACTGGCAACAGTATTCTTCCATGTCTTTTATGTCTTTAAGTTTACGCTCATGAACAAAAGCAAGGACAGACTCATTGACAGATGACATAACTTTATCTCGAAGTAATAAGTCCATAAGGGCTTCATATGTTTTTTTCTGTTTTAGACAGCTGAATCCAACGTGTGAATGTAAAGCGAATCTTAGTAATAAAGTCAGAGAACTCTACTCCAGTTTCTGGTAGCATTGTCTTAAAACGAAGACGATAATCTTCTTCTTTTTAATTGGTATCTTTTAAGTAATGTTTCCCTGACAACATCATAATTAGTTCTATCAGTTTCCTCTACTGCCATTACAGTACTTAATGGTTCACCTGAAAGTAACCCCATCAGTTGTCCCGACATATTGTTCCGTCTCTACCTTCTGCGTTACGCATGTTAATTGAAGCCTATCAAGGGAGAAGGTTATGTCGTCCTTTAGAGGATTGAAAGGAGGTAATTTGACTTTGTTAGTATTCTCCTTTTTACCCGAAGTTGCTTGAGGCGCACTTATATTCATTACCTTTAATTTCTCCACCTCCAAAGCTAATAGTTTTTCCTCATGTTCCATTTGTGCTTTCCTTTCCTCAGCAGCAGCTTGAAGTTTTCTCTCCTCAGCAGCAGCCCAAGTCACTTGAAGCTTCCTCTCTTCAGCAGCAGCTTGGAAGTTTTTCCTCTCCTCAGCAGCAGATCTCAGCTTGAAGTATTTCTCTCTTCAGCAGCAGCTTTGAAGTTTTCTCTCCTCAGCAGCAGCCTCAGCTTGAAGTTTATCCTCTCTTCCGGCAGCAGCTTGAAGTTTTCTCTTCTTCACAGCAGAAGCTTCTCTTTCCAATCTTTTCCTTCCTCAGCTTTTTGTTTTTTTCTTATCTTCGGCCTTCTGTTTATCATATCTCCAATTTTCTGCGCCTTTGTCGTATTGAGTAACTGCAAATATCTTTAAACTCCTCAGGAGTCATCCCTAGGGATGTCACTTGCTCTATAAAGTAGTCTAATGGAGACATTCTGTCTACTAATGTGAGATCAGATACCTGAAAAAATTAAATAAATTTCCTTATCCCAATCTCAATGGGAGACAAAGTCTGTAATATACTAGACTTGTAAATACTCACTTCACCTTATTCTATCCCAATCTCTGCGGGAGACAAGTCTTTTAATCAAAACTTGTATAATCACTTGCTTCTTATACTTTATAATATGATGAATCATAAATAACCTCTATCGAAAAAGTGCAATCATAATTAACAATAAATAGTTCATTGACCAAAGTGTATATATATATATATATATAATATATTTATATATAATATATATATATACTATATAGTAATATATTATATATATATATATATATATATATATAAATATAATATATAATAGAGAGAGAGAGAGAGAAGAGATAGAGGAGAGAGAGACGAGAGAGAGACTGTGTATGATAAACATGTATACGATAACAATACAAAGACAAAAATATAAAACAACCGAAAACGTTTGCAGAAGTCAAATGAAAATAAAGCTTAACTAAATCTAATGTAAAAAATTACAATGATAACTGCGAAAAATCAAAACACTTGACAACACTGTTATAAGCAAAAAGGTGTATAGAAATAAATGAAAGGAAGGAGAGGCGGACCGATACAAACAGAACAAATCAAAAATCAAAGGATGGGAAAAAATAACGAAAACGACACTAACACATCTCGTCACAGCTAAGAAAAAAAAACGAAAAGTAGCAACACACGTCGCTCGCAATTTCCGCTGTGGGAAATATGCACAGTCCCTACAGAAAACGCTCTCAGTAGAACCTCTGAAACGTGGTATATTCTAAAGGAGTCACCAGACCCAACCAACCCGCGAAACACACTAACACAACATGTAAACAAAGAACATGTAATATAAAGAATGCATATACACAATATAAAGAATGTGTGTAGAGGAAGGCTCAGTTGATTATATATAAAGGCACAGTTTACCACACAAACAGGCCACTTATCTTAAGCACAATCCTCAAACACCCGCAAAGATGCAGTACAATGCGGTAAAACTGTAAACAACAATGGAAGACGCTCTACTGTTAAAGGTCACCGTAACTTGACAACAGGTAGTGTTCTCCAAAGTGTAGCTACAAAATCATTCTCGACAAGTTGAAACCGGAAGATCCAACGTCGATATGTTTTTAGAATGTAGCATGTAAGCAACAGTT
Source organism: Oreohelix idahoensis (assembly GCA_024509875.1). Classification (NCBI taxonomy): domain Eukaryota; kingdom Metazoa; phylum Mollusca; class Gastropoda; order Stylommatophora; family Oreohelicidae; genus Oreohelix; species Oreohelix idahoensis. The sequence continues at coordinate 14,009 of JAMPIV010020465.1, read as the reverse complement.
TGACCTCCTGAGCTTTAACGTAATCAACGTGACTTGAACGTAAACATGTATGTCCATTGACGACTGTCAAAATGTAGAAAGTTGGTTATCTCCGACGTACAGCGTAAATAAAGTCCCTAAGCAGCTGTGGTCCATGAAGCAGTATAAAGCATTGACCTGCTTAGCACTGTTCGCTTCATATCTGTCACTCCACAATGCTATGTATCAACCCACGAATCTGGTCCACCAGATGTAAAATTTTATTTTGTGGTCGACTGTATTTATTTTTACCAATGTAACCGTCTAGGTTGGGTGTGATGTTGAAGCAGATTAGTATAGCCCCAATCCAAAACGCTTTTGTGCCCTAGATTTAAAGACTGTAAGCTCGTGTTAAAATCTTTGAGTTTGTACCGTAGATAGACCTTGATACGCTGAGTGGGCGTGTCCGTTGATACAAGGTCAACAGCGTGAGTAGGTGCACAGCACAGGATAATAGTGCAATCACTCCACACACAACCATCATACAAGTAAGACTACAAGTTGTGCAAGAATAGGTAATATAGATGTTTGTAGTGAGTAATGTGTGTGTAAAATCAGCCAGATCGAGAACACACGAAGACGATATAGAGCTCTTATTCAGGACACACCAACACACACACACCACACTTAGAATGTCCATAGATGGGTAATAATGCAAGCAGACCTTTTTATTCAACATTTATAATGGCAACTAGTACGTTGAACTAGAACAACAACATTCAATATCAGCACAAAGGATCAATGGACAGTGTCAATGTGTGATACTGAATAATTAGGAACCTCCGAGCATCCTCATTTTGCATAGCTCATATTGTAGGATGCAAATAAACGCTGGCTTGACCAACATACTTTTTTTCCAAACTGTAGCTCAGGGCCCCTGACTGAAAAGCGTCAGGTAGTGTATTTATTAACACATATAAGTTGCTTAATCTCGAATAGTCTGTGAACTAGCTCTTTGCTAAAGTCCAAGACCTTTCATCTGGCTTCACCCGCCAGACACCATCCTCTTCTTGCTCCAAAGATATAGGCCTTAATGTCGGGGCCTCATGGTAATTTGATGAACAACTGTGTAAATACAATAGGCAAGGAACCGTTATCATTCCATGCCGAAACATACCGCCCATAATGCGGGGATTCCCATGTAAATAATACTTTTCATTGTGCTTCTGTAAAGTAATACGACAAATAGTACTTATTTGGCTACAGTCAAGCACACATAAGGGACTCTGGAATGTCAAGAACTGTGAGCGCTACTCACAGTAGGTACTCAAATGTTACTGCAAATCTTGACAGTAATAATATAGGTTTGTTTTAACCTTGGACAGAATTCCGATAAATACACTGATAACAACTGTCGTCATTCTAGACAACAGAATCACGTTACTGGTGAGAATCCACTGACCATCACAGTATAAGATTGAAGACTAACTTTCCCCATGCAATGCATAGAAGAACAACGGATCATCTATGTCCATCAGTCAAAAGAAGCACATCACTGTCCACACCCAGAACGGAAGTCTTCTCCGTTCGCGGCATAAAAACTAGCGCATGCGTAAGACATAACAGAACTGAGAACCGAGCTAACCCCCTCGTCCTTAAGACAGATCAACAACCATGAATAAACACTAGGGGAGATAACCCCTAATCAACCCGTATCAGGGAGTTAACATACATTTCTCTACCTTCGATCATCAAAAGTATTTAAATAGATTTACGTCTTCTGAAACCGTCAAAAATGACAGCAACAGGTCAGTGATGTATTCGTCCCAACAAAACAGTCTTCTAAAGTTTCTTGAAGACAAAGGTGGTCCATTTCTAGTTCTTCACTACGGAGAATGAAGATACTAAGGAAGGCAGATAGTGGGAGAGAGGTAAAATCGAACCCTCAAAGAAAAAACGTATGGCGTTTACAATTAACCAAAACCAAACAGTCCTCCGCTACGGTCGTAGGAGCGTGGAATAAAGGCAACTGGATCCAACAACTACAATATATTCCGTATACATCGAAGTAATTAAAGATGGGCGCCCCGGTCCGGAAGTTTACCTCCCAATCTATTCATAGAAGAGGTGTGGCAATACGGTTGTATTCGAACCCCTGAAGTCGTTCGGCATAAAAAGTCTATTTAAAAGCCGGAGATCGCGTGGGCGATCTCGCAAGCCAAGACAAACTTTTACAGAAAGTTTGGTTTAAATCGCCGGCATGGACAGAGAGAACAGTTATAATGGTGCAGACCGACTAAACCCAGACAATACCGGTCCACGTACGTCCCATTCAATAATTGAACTCGTGGTAGCGGAACTGAAAGGTTCTTATTTAACCTAAGAAGATCTGCATAAGCGGGTCGGAGACAGAAAATTAGTTTTAATCGAATCGAGTCCAATTTATGGCAAGAAGCGGCGATGGTGTCATGGGTGTGTTAAAGAGTATTTAGTCAACAAGGTTTCGGTTTATAACGTCGGTCATACAACAGCTGGATTTATTTCCGAGCACAATAACAACTAGCGAAGATAAGGTCCGAGACTAGTTGGAGATAGAAAGAAGTGAAGGCTACCCCAGATTTTTAGCGGTCACCTCCCCTCCCAAGGATGCCACGAGGAGACCACGGTCTGGCCCTTTATTTTGGAAAGCTATTCCCGCGGGCTAGAGATCGAATTTTACATGCTGTCAGATGATCGTTATATATATGTCATCCATCGGGGGTCCCCTCGGTTTATTCAATCTGAGTCGTAGAGCAACGCCGAGGGACCCGCCGGCAACGTATTTGGATACGCCCTAATGAGCATTATGGCTGGTTACATCATTATACCTAACCCTAAGATTAGGAAGAGGTATTTTACGTGACTGTTACCCAGCGAATGCCCTCGATGAAAAAATACCCCAAGACAAATAACGGCGCCGGTCACTTTTTCGTCAAAGATTTGCCACAGACAATAGACTTGAACTTCGGCGTTACTAGGTTGGGTTGGTTTGAGAAGATATAATATCCCAAATAGTTATTATCACGTGCTAGAGGAATTGAAGGTACGGTATACATTTACTTTCGTCAACAAAGACGAGGGACCATATATTACGTCACGGATACCCGCGCCGGTCCCTATACACGATCAACCCGACACGGCTAGAATGCGATTAGTTGAATCGTTTTGATTTTAGGCACGGATGGATGAATGAAAAAAGACCGAGTATAGAATCCATTTATTAACAATAATAAGAGCCACCTTGTATCTGGTATTGAACCGGGGGTGCTGGAAGGTTATGAATTAGCGAGTACCGGTTTAGAACACACATGTATAGGCCTTACCCTCCTCAATCGCCACAAGATAGTCGAACCCAATACTATCCTAAGGAGGAGAAGCTGAAGTATCAAATGGATTAGGCGACATGAAAAATGTATAGTGTGTGTACAGGTTGGCGAAACCTCGTAGCGGCCGAGAACGTTATGGGGATCAGCCTTCTTTGTCCCTTTTGTTCACGGATTTGTCCGCTATTATTGGGACAAGACCTACACTGCCCTTCGGTTTTTTCCGGATTTAACGACAAACCGCACAACGTTAACCCCAGAGTCGCTTTATTTCGTTATGAATGCTGGTGGAAAATCCTATTAAAACTTAAAAACCCAGGGTAAGATATCCCATTCACAGGCCGGAGCTTCGGTGTGTGGAAACCCTCCACTTCCGAAACTTACAGACGGTTTGAATTTTTGAACTAGAAAAAAGAAGGTCCAGCCATGGAACCCATAAGACAGAAACCACCAAAAATGTTATGATTGAGGTTTATTACATGCAACCCAAGCTGGACAACGGGATGGCCAGTTGATTTATTCGTAGGTAGAAAAGTCAAAGAGGACATGGCTTGTGGTAGTATTTTATTTCCAGCGGCCTCGGACGCATGGATTCCTCCCCGTAAGTATTAAAAACTGGAAGCAAAAAGCTTTACTCAGAGAGGGGGGTTGGCCAACCGGTTACTACAGGTCGCGAAGCGGAACGCGTTTAGCTGCAAAATAATTGGTGAGTCATTTCGCGAACGAGCCAAAGAATCGGTATCACTATTATTTACAGGAGCAGTTTAATCACCACAACACTAACCAAATCGGGTAGACGGTCTTAGAAGAAAAAGAAAAACGAGACCTGCCCCATCTGGCGAGCCGAAAAGAATAAAACGAAGTAACCGACTCCGCCCTTCTCATTTCCCCAAACCATCAACAAGGCTAGGTACTCTGATATATTAATGAATGATGGCGCTTATTCAATTCACACCCAGCTCGTGACGAGTGTCTTCACAGTGGGTCCAAGAATTTGTTTTAGCGTGCCACAAACGCAGTACAGCCGTAGAAGAGGGTCCAATATATGTGGAGATCCACCCGTTGGCCACCTTAGCCCCCGGAGCCCGGTGGAATTTATAATAACCGGGAATACTGGGAAGATAACTATAATTTTTCAATACTTTTCTGCACGTGCGCGCCAAAATCACGTGACTAAAGGCGACAAATGACCCACTGATGCAATGGTGGCCGCCCCGGTCAACTATTACCTGCCCAGTTTATTCCCCCAAGGTCTAACGTTTCCCAAAAACGATACACTGATCACAATCAGCAATAACACCTACCCCCTTATATAGCTTACCTTTAAGCCCAACGTTTTGAATTACGGGAGGAAGCCAAAGCGAGGAGGTCCAAATGACAGCGGCTCTGTTTTTACAAAGACATCACCCCAAACCTTTTATTGCGGAAACACAAAGCAATAATTAACAACAAGACCAAGACTGCAATCGGACATGTAGCGCCTGGTTCACAGGACATCGATTATGAATGGGACGGTTACCATTACAGATATTCTTCGCCCAAGAACGCTACATGATTTAAACGGTTGTGACCGTTAAAGTAAAACTCACGCCGACTAACAGTAATCGTTCAAAGTGCTAGGTACCGCCCACGCTTGTGGTTATAAATTCTATTAAAAACATATCGGCACGGTTTGTACGGAACGCCAAATGAAACCCCCGTCTCTCTAGCCCACGAGAAAGCCTTGTTTGAGAGGTAATGCCCAAGTGCCCCTAGAAAACGAGTTGTGTCTAAAACCCTTTTCTCAATTCCTAGAGGTAATGACCTATCGCACATGCAGGATAAGCTATTTTCCATCAAACCCCGACCCCCTAGTGATTGGCCTAGTCATTCGAACCGCATTAAAAACGGAAACCACACGTCTAAACCCATTCAATTTCGCTAATTTTGGTCTATATATTTTAAATGTCAGCGCGGACGGCAGAACAGTCCATGGCAACCCCTTTGTCCATGGATTATTCGCACAACAGTACGTGAGAGCCTTCTTCGCCACGAAATCTAGCCATGGGACATGTTTGGAAAGACGTCCCGGCCAACGACCACGAGTATTGGCATTTTAAGAAGGGTTCGCCTTATATGCCATATTGACTCACCCCCAGTCTACTGCCGGGTGGACCAGTTTGAGATGGCCCAAGTCAGCCCACTGTCTCAGTAGACCTTAAATTCTCCGAGATCACACCCTAACCATTCAGGTCCTCGTCTACGCCGAGCAAGACTCGATTCTTTGGAGATCTTCTAAATCGTAGCCAAGTTTTGACAGACTACACCACTTAATACGATACTAAAGACGAGATACAGACCATCCTCCTGTCCGGATATATTTGTTAAACGAACTGAGCTTCGTAAAGTTTTAGCTCCGTGACCAATTACCTCTACGTATCTATCCGAGCCATACCGGCGGTTTTCGTCAATCAACACTGCCCCAAGCTATCGACCCGGAGGACCACAAGGTTCCTCAATACTTAGAAGGACTTGGAACAATTGAAATAATTTGATTCTTTTGCTACCACTTAGACACCCGGACCTGGTTAATTTTATAAGCCAGAAACTCTACAAAAGAACCTTTTAAATTTCCTACAAACATTTTTCCAAAATTCAAGCAACAATTTTTCGCAATTTTCAGACAATTTTCTTATCCAATTTTCATAAACATAACACATGTTAGTAAACCTCAACCATTTGTTGGTCAAAATAATCACCATTTTATCTAAATATTTCGTACTGGACTTTACTACAAGCCTTCAAAACGTAAAAGTGGAACTATCAGCTAACGCGATTTACTAAGTCTTTTTCCGGTTAAGATTAACATTTAAAAGATCGATTATTCCGTCTTTTTCGACAGTCACCCCCTGGCTTAACACACCTTTTTTACAAGACTGGACACGGTTCCATAGGAAACAAAGAAGAGACCAATAGGACACTTACCCCGTTGAAGTTTGACTTCAACGAAAAAGAAACGTCAGACTACACCATAGTAATTTGATCCGAAAACATGGACCATGTGCTCGTCCTCTGAGAGCTCCGTAAAGCTCTTATTGGTGAACGGTACGACCGTAGTAAGTGAGGTTAGCCGTTACACCCTAACAACACCTTCATATGTTCCAACCTAACCTTTGTTTTTTCATAAATTTGATAATATAAAATGTATCTAGTATAATGTTTTTTTTTCTTTTATATATATTAATATCAATAGTAAATACTAAATATACTATATATATATATACTATATAATATAAATACATATAATATATAATATATATATATATTGATATAGTATTATTATATGTTAGTAACTGTAATATATGTCTAACTGTTGTAATATATATCTTATATATATATTATATATATATATATATATATATATATTATATAATTATATAATATATATATATATATATATATATATATATATTATATATATATATATATATATATAACTGTTGTCATATAAATATCGTTCGTCTATATGTATAACTAAAATATTGTAATATATATAATTATATGTATAATATAACTATTTTTGTATAAATACAACAAGCAACACAACAACATACAATTAAAGCTTATGATTAGGACGCAAGCTGATCGTCAGAGAAAGTCACCCCACCTAAAAAAATATTATCGCTATATAAAAAGTCATGCGCCGCCGCCTGCCGCACCGACCCCTGAAATCGATCGGAGTATTTTGTTATATAAAAGTCATGCGCCGCTGCCTCAATCCTACCTGTTTTGCGCATTGTATACTACTTATAGGCAAGGTTCTCCAGCTAATCTGCAACAGCTCGAAGCTGCTCTTACACGTGAATGAGGCTTGATTCCCCGGAATTTCCTTCAGAGACTTGTGGGTTCCATGCGGAGCCACTGCCAAGCTTATTTGCAAGCACACGGTGGACATACCAGATACTGAGGATAGTGTGAATTAATTTTTTTATTGGTTGCATTTTTTTGGTTTTCTCCCTTGCCTGCACAGAATGCAATGAATTTCATAACAATCAAATGTACAAATTAATGACCAGCATGGATTCATAGGAAAATGAATAAAGATTCCAAATATGTAATCTTGTAAACACTTATATTTACATTTCACACTCTGTTCCTGGATTATACAGGTGGTGCGTTTTTAATGTGCTTCAGTATATAAGGTTCAATGATGGTATGAGAATAAAAGAGGTAGTCTGATGTAGTACTTGTATGGCTGATGGCAGATAATTGGTGGATTTGATGTAATCTTCTGACACTACGCCCGGGCTTTCCTCCCTTTTCACTTTGTTAACTACAGGGCCCTGCCATCAATGGTACCTATACCTTGTAGCGGTATGGCAGCTTGCGTACCCTGACAATCCCCAGAGCTATGCCAGTGGGAGTTTTACTCCTGGTAGGTTCAACCAAGCTGGACTGGTCTGTGTGGGTAGGGGTCAGACAAAAGCTGGTACCCTGGTCCTCCAGGTTGGGGGGTTTAGCATAGGGCTGACACCCCTGTCTATGTAAAAAAAATAATGAAGTTACGGAAACAACATCAAATGAACAAACTTTGCTGCGGGATGGACATTCGGAGTCTGTGGCTCGTATGACTGTCAGTGGTGAAAGCCGAAAGGAAGCCACTGACATGAAAACGGATGTCCTGACCGCAAAACAGGATACAAGAATAGGATTTTGGAATGTCAGGACAATGTACGAGACAGGTAAACTAAGACAGGTCACGGCAGAAATGAGAAACTATAGGTTACACATCCTGGGGATAAGTGAGAGCAGATGGACAGGGGCAGGAAAAGTTAAAACAGCAACAGGAGAAACAGTACTTTACTCTGGAAGAGAGGATGGACAGCACAGTGAAGGCGTAGCCATTATTCTACAGAAAGGGATAGAAAGGACATTACTGGAATGGAAACCCATCAACAACAGACTGATACGATTGAGATTGAGAGGGAGATTCACCAACACTACAATAATACAATGCTACGCACCAACGAATGATAGCGATGAGGAGGTCAAGGATGAATTCTATCAACAACTGCAGAAAGAAATGGAAGACACACCTAGATATGATCTTGTTATAGTAATGGGAGACCTCAATGCGAAAGTTGGTACACACAATACATATAATGAAAGAACAATGGGGAAATGCGGCAGCGGAACAGCAAACGAAAATGGGGATAAGCTAATAAGTTTCTGTAGCATTAACAATCTGGTCATTGGAGGAACACTTTTCCCACATAAGGAAATTCACAAGTTAACATGGGAATCACCAAATGGTCGGGACAGAAACCAGATAGACCACATCATGGTTAACGGCAGATGGAGACATGCATTACAAGATGTGAAGGTAAGAAGAGGTGCAGATGTGGGAAGTGATCACCATTTAGTAGTAGCAAAACTGAAAGTGAAACTAAGAAGGGCTGGACCAACTGTAACTACACAGAAAAGGTTTGACATCAGCAAATTGAAGGACCCCCTTACCAGAAAAGCTTTTGCGGCCGACATTAAGAAACGATATCAATTTGCCAAAAGCCAGGAAAAAGACATTGACTGATGATATAGACCAGAATTTCAACACCATTTCAACAATATATAAGGAAAGTAGCAAATCATGCTTAGGATTCCAGGAAAGGAAGAAGCAAGACTGGATAACACCAGAAACACTAAACACCATAAAGATGAGAAAGGAAATGAAAAGAAAGAAAACAGAAGCGAAGTCCCCCAGGTTAAAGCAAACTATATAGCGAACAGTACAGCCAGCTGGACAGGGAAGTTAAAACGCCAAACCCGAGCCAACAAAAGGAATTTCCTAGACGATCTTGCAAAACAGGCAGAAGAGGCAGCACTGAGAAATGAACAAAGCACAGTATACAAAATAAACTAAATTCATCAGCGAAAAACAAGGTGCAAAACAATATTACATTAGTAAGAGAGAAGCAAGGAAATCTCATCAAGACAGCAGAAGGACAGGAAACAAGATGGGCAGAGCACTTCAGAGAAACTCTGAAACAAGGAAATACCAGAGACACAATTGAATGTTCCTGAGGCTGAAAACGATCTAGATGTAAATACAGACATTCCACGAAAAGAAGAAATCATCACAGCAATCAAAGGGTTAAAGATCGGCAAAGCTCCGGGCCATGATAACTTAAATGCAGAGCTATTTAAGACAGACCTGAGCTAGCAGCAGAACTATTAGAACCACTATTTGCACAAGTGTGGAAAACGGGGACAACACCATCAGAGTGGAAGAAAGGAATAATTGTCAAATTGCCCAAGAAGGGAGATCTTGCAGACTGCAATAATTGGAGAGGAATCACTCTTCTCTCAGTTCCCAGCAAAATACTAGGCAGGATAATTATACAGAGAATTTCAAAGGCAGTAGACTACAAACTTAGGAAAGAACAAGCAGGATTTAGAAAGAACAGAAGATGTGTAGCCCATATATTCACTTCTCAGGAACATTATAGAGCAGTGCTCAGAATGGCAAAGACAGCTTTACATAAATTATTGTTGATTTTGAAAAGGCTTTTGACAGCAAAACATAGGGACAGTTTATGGAAAATGGGCTTATGAAAAATACTTAGGAGGGACTTATGGAATTACCAAGGCTGCATAGGGCTGTGGTGAGGTTAATTGGGTGTTACTTAATTACTGCCAGTTATATCTCAAGTTACTAAATCTGTAATCCATGACTGATGATTTTTCAGCTTCAAAAGTGAAGGTATCTCTAACTGTTCTTTTGTCCAGGACTTTTAGTCATTGTATACCCAGTGTAGATGGACTTTAGTATATTTACAACCTATGTATAGCAATTATTTACAGAGCAATAGACCATTGTCCATAATGCATGAAATCAATCATTTCAACTGGTATTGTTTTTTCTCTATCGAATACTTTGTTCATTGAAGCCGTAAGAGGATATACATCATCCAATTGTTCTCTTTATCACTCTTATAGAACACATGATGTAAACTGTTTTTTAGTTTTGGAGGAAAAGTTTATTTCACTTGAAGGAGATTGTACCTAAGCAAATAAGCCGTAAATGCAACGTTGCTCCAGGCCAGATCACCCATATCCTTTGTCCTGTGAACCAAAAAGATTATTCAGTCTAGTTATGGCCCCACGCATCAGTCCACAGGTCAGCAATCTCTCACTTAACAGCTTGTTTTGTCAGAGATGGACCTAGATCTAGTGCTGAATAATTCTGACACAACAGCCAAGACCCATCAAGGAAACCCACATAGAAAAGGAAATAAACACAGGTACGACGAATAAGGCACTAGAAAAGGCCCATAAACTCGAATCTGCCCACTGTTTACAGACTGTGCATTCGGTCGATAAAATTATAAACCACAGACACAAAGTCCTGACATCGCTCCTGCTCTTAAGAAAATCCTTTTTGAAACTGGCAACGAGCATCGTACTATTTTCGTTCAATCAAATTCATCGAACCAATCGCCCAAGCCTACTATATTTTTAGAATGAATTAACAAAAAATTGTATCCCCTTTTTACAACGCGTAACTATCAACAAACTTTGATTCGTATAGATATTTGTAGCCAATCACCCAAAACCTCGGCTTGCTTTAAATTTCCAGCCAATCTTTTTCCTCCGTACTATTTCATCATTCGTTCCACTACGTTGTTTTTCAAAATATCAAGCCATTTTATCCTAAAAAAAAAAAAAAAACAAACCATGAAAAAAAAAAAAAAAAAAAAAAAAAAAAATATATTAGTATCTAATGGCCCATTTAGAATAAATTTTTATTATATATTCCCAGTCCCACTAGTCATAAGGTACCCCAATTAAATGATTCTCAATGAGAACAAAATAGCCCATTTAAAATTCATGTCCATATTAATCAGATCTCGTTGTTTTATTTTTAACTTCCACAGTCCGCTGAAAAATATTAGTAGCATGTGGCCTTACACGCGTGATGAGTATAATTGTTATAATCGCGTTTACGCTTGGTTGGGGGTCGGCATTTAATAGCGTGACGCGTGTTTAGTAATTTTGACTATGCGTTCCTGATTTTATTCAGCCCCTCTATCTTCTAATTTGCAGGTTCCTATCTGTTAGTTCCAGTTTTGGTTAACGTATTATAATTAATGTTAGGATTAATTTTTAGCGTTCATTACGCAAGTTGCACCCTCTCAATGTTTTTTTTCTTAGGAAATGCAATAACCGTTATTAATGTGTTGGGTGGAAACGCATGTAATTTTGCATGCTTAATATTTAACGTTGAAACGTTACAATTTGCAGACGAAGCATAAAACAAAGGGGATTTCGAGTAACTGTCCCATTGTGACAGCAACTGTTCTTTCACCATTCAACCTCATCCTTTTATAAAATTTATAGTTTTAGGCTTTTACATTTACTTTTAATTTAATATATGTGGAATAGAATTACTCACGACAATAGTGTCAATCATAAAAAGCCTCTATGGCACAACCATACGTGTAGTGTTTGGGCAAGCAACCTAACCATCGAAGGTGAAGACAGGAGTACGACAGGGATGCCCCTTATCAACCACACTTTTTTTTTAACAGTCATAGACTGGGTGATGCGCCAGACAACAGAGGGCAGTCCAAGAGGAATAAGATGGACTACATTTTCTACATTGGAAGATCTGGAATATGCAGAGGACATTGCACTGCTGGCACATTCACATCAACACATCCAGGAAAAAACGGATAGACTTAATAAATTTAGCCAGCAGGTGGGCTTGAACATCAATTTAAAGAAGTCTGAGGTCATGACGCTCAATGTGAGCAACCCTGAGCCCATATCAGTAAGGAAATTCAGTGCAACTGGTACAGACAGATACCTTCACATACCTAGGAAGCATAGTAAACACCAGACGGTGGGGCAGGCAAAGACATCAACATCAGAATGAATAAGGCAAGAACAGCCTTCTTTAGCCTAAATAACATCTGGAAGTCCTCCCAATACAGCACAAGCACAAAATTAAGATTATACCAGAGTTGCGTGCTTTCTGTGCTTCTCTATGGTGCGGAATGCTGGAGAGTCACAGAGCAGGAAATGTCAAAATTGTCCTCTTTTCACACAACATGCCTAAGAAAAATTCACCGCATCTTTTGGCCGAATACCATCCCCAACCAAGATCTGCTTACTCGTAGCAAGCAAGAGGACATGCACACCATCATAGCTGGCAGACGCTGGAGCTGGGTTGGTCATGTCCTCAGAAGAGACCCCGATGCCATCACAAGAACAGCTATGCTTTGGACCCCTGAAGGAAAGCGAAAGAGAGGCCGACCAAAAACAACTTGGCGGAGGACTGTGGAGGCTGAGATGCAAAGAATGAACCAGAGTTGGGGCACTGGACGAAGGATGGCCACCGACCGTGCAAAGTGGAATCAATTTGTTGTTGCCCTACAAGACGCCACTAGGCGTGATGGCCACTGACTGCTTTGACGGTCGGTGGTTAAGGATCGAAGAAAAACAACAGAAAAAAAAAAAAAAAAAAACTTCAAAATTAGTTTGTTTATTTTTTTTGTTTCATTTGTTTTTATTTTTATTGTTTGTTTTTGTTTCTTTTGCAAGGGGAGGTAACACACCAAAACATTCCCACCAATTTGGGGTTTTGAATTTACATCTATTTACTGACTAGGAGGGGGGAAGAAGGCACTATATTTGAGAATTAGGAAATCTGACCCTTTATTTTCTTGAATTATACACATATGTCCTAATTATATCCCCTCAAGGTTGAACGTTATACTTTTTTTAAAAAACCTGAATCCAACACTACTAGTTTCGGAATGTGCAGAAAAGCCAGCAAAAATCCTATATCTACAGTGTTAGATCATGCCCAACTTGGCATTGAACACCAGCAATCCCATTGAAATACTGCATTACAAAACCAAATTAGAATTATGAACGGGATATTTTATTTTTTCCATTAAATTAAAAAAAACAACTCATGGATGTATAGATGGGCAGAGCAAAAAACAAAGCAATATTTGAAAGAAAAAGCAACATGAGATAAACAGTAGCTTAAGATAAATATCTTAGGTATTCCCGAAAAACTTAATATAAGCATCATCCGCATTTCCTACACAAAAATAGAAAAGTATAACTAAGGGCAAGAAGAACCTTACACTGTGCAGTATGTCCTTCAAGACAATAACATAGAAACATTCCTTGATAAAATGTAAAGAGGAATGACCAAATGATAAATACCAATATAAGAATATAATGCAAGCCATTCCAACTTACATTAAAAATAGAAGAGGTGTTAAAAAAAACTGCCATAATATAGTCAAACAATATTATTCACAACGAAGCAAATGTTAATATAAACGAGGCTAGGAAATGTGAAAGGCTGAAGCTTTCATACACTCATATGACTTTTAAACAGATACAGTCCAAATAAATATCGGTTAAAGTCAGTTAAATAACTGGAACCACCAGCCAATCCACTCCCGTCCACTTTAAAATTTATCCTAGTGTTATTCAGATTTCTTCTTCATTTTGTTTGTGGTTTTAGTTTATTTGTTTTTTGTGTGTATTTTTTTAATTAGTTTAATTTTTGTTAATATTTAGATGTAAAGTAATTGTGATTGTTCCCTGTTTTACAATGATTTGACACATGTGATAGCCACTTTCACATAATCGGCGTTGTATCCACATATATATGGAAATTGAAAACAA
>JAMPIV010020464.1:0-37260 GCA_024509875.1 Oreohelix idahoensis | reverse complement strand
TGGGCTTTTGTTAGCTGTCCAGTTAGCAGGTGCTTCAACATCTGGCCTACTGTTTGCTGTCCAGTTAGCAGGCTTTTTGACTTCCTCTGGGCTACTGATTGCTGTCCAGTAATGCATTATCTTAGACCTCCTAGCTACTGTTTACAGTGTGGTTATAAGGATCCTTGACCTCTTGGCTACTGTTTGCTGTCCAGTTAGAAGGATCTTCCACTTCTGGGCTATTGTTTGCTGTACAGTTAGCAGAATCTTCGATATCTGGGCTACTGTTTGCTGTCCAGTTAGCAGGATCTTCGACATCTGGGCTACTGTTTGCTGTCCAGTTAGGAGGATCTCTTCGATCGCTGGTCTACAGTTTGCTGTCTAGTTAGCAGGATCTTCCACCTCTGGGCTACTGTTTGCTGTCCAGTTAGCAGGATCTTCTCCACCTATGGGCTACTGTTTTTGCTGTGCAGTTAGCAGGATCTTCGACCTCCTGTGCTACTGTTTGATGTCCAGTTAACAAGATCTTCGAGCTCTGGGCTACTGTTTGCTGTCCAGTTTAACAGAATCTTTCACATCTGCGCTACAGTTTTTTGTCCAGTTATCAGGATCTTCCACGTTCTGGGCTACTGTTTGCTATCCAGTTAGCAAGGATCTTCGGACCTGTGGGCTTACTGTTTGCTGTCCAGTATACAGGATCTTCGACCTCTGATTGGTTACTGTTTGCTGTCCAGTTAGCAGGATCTTCGACCGCTGGGCTACTGTTTGCTGTCTAGTTAGCAGGATCTTCCACATCTGGGCTACTGTTTGCTGTCCACTTTGCAGGATCTTCAACCTCTGGGCTACTGTTTGCTGTCCAGTTAGCAGGATCTTCGACCTCTGGGCTACTGTTTGATGTCCTATTAGCAGGATCTTCGATCTCTGGGTTACTGTTTCTGTCCAGTTAACAGGCTCTTGAACCTCTGATCCAGCTGATCTACAGCTTGTCCCAGTTAACAATATCCTTCTGGTGTGCTGCTTGCTGTCCAGTTAGCAGGATTTTCCACCTCTTGGCTGGTTGCTTTCCAGTAAGCAGAATCTTCGACCTCTGGGCTACTGTTTGCTGTCCAGTTAGAAGTATCTTCCACCGCTGGGCTACTGTTTGCAGTCCAGTTAGCAGGATCTTCCACATCTACCGCTACAGTTTTCTGTCCAGTTATCAGGATCTTCCACATCTGCGCTACAGTTTTCTGTATAGTTAGCAGGATCTTCCACATCTGGGCTACTGTTTGCTGTCCCAATTGCAGGATCTTCAACCTCTGGGCTACTTTTTGCTGTCCAGTTAGCAGGATCTTCGACCTCTGGGCTACTAATTAATTTCCTATTAGCAGGATCTTCGACCTCTGGGTTACTGTTTTCTGTCCAGTTAACAGGATCTTCAACCTCTGATCTACAGCTTGCTGTCTAGATCACAGTATCTTCGACCTCTGTGCTACTGTTTTATGTCCAGTTAACAAGATCTTCTACCTCTGGGCTACTGTTTGCTGTCCAGTTGTTAGCAAGATTTTCCACCTTTGGTCTGTAGTTTGCTGTCAAGTTAGCAGCAACCTCGACATCTGGGATACTTTTGCTGACAAGTTTGCAGGATCTTCAACCACGGGGCTATTGTTTGCTTCCCAGTTAGCAGGTTCTTCGACCTCTTAGCTACCGTTTGCTGTCCAGTTAGCAGGATGTTCGACATCTGTGCTGCTGTTTGCTGTCCAGTATACAGGATCTTCAATCTCCGGGCAACAGTTTCCTGTCCAGTTAGCAGGATCTTCCACCTCTGGGAGGTTTGCTGTCCAGTTAGCAGGATCTTCAACCTTTGATCTACAGCTTGCTGTCCAGATAAAAGGATCTTCGACCTCTGTGTTACTGTTTCATGTCCAGTTAACAAGATCTTCGACCTCTGGGCTACTGTTTGCTGTCCAGTTGTGAGCAGGATCTTCCACCTTTGGTCTGCAGTTTTCTGTCAAGTTAGCAGCATCTTCGACAACTGGGCTACTGTTTGCTTTCCAGTTATCAGGAACTTCGACCTTGCGGCTACTGTCTGCTGTCCAGTTAGCAGAATCTTCGACCTCTGCGCTATTGTTTGCTGTCCAGTTAGCAGGATCTTCCACTTCTGGTCTACAGTTTGCTGTCCGCTTTGCATTATCTTCGACCTCTGGGCTACTTTTTGCTGTCCAGATAGCAGGATCTTCCACATCTGGGAAACTGTTTGCTGTCCAGTTAGAAGGATCTTCCACTTCTGGTGTGCTGCTTGCAGTCCAGTTAGCAGGATTTTCCACCTCTTGGCTGGTTGCTTTCCAGTAAGCAGAATCTTCGACCTCTGGGCTACTGTTTACTGTCCAGTTAGAAGTATCTTCCACCGCTGGGCTACTGTTTGCAGTCCAGTTAGCAGGATCTTCCACATCTGCGCTACAGTTTTCTGTCCAGTATACAGGATCTTCGACCTCTGTACTACTGTTAGCTGTCCACTTAGCAGGATCTTCGACCGCTGGGCTACTGTTTGCTGTCCAGTTGTCAGGAACTTCGACCTTGCGGCTATTGTCTTGTGTCCAGTTAACAGGATCTTCAACCTCTGATCTACAACTTGCTGTCCAGATAACAGGATTTCGACCTCTGTGCTACTGTTTAATGTCCAGTTAACAAGATCTTCTACATCTGGGCTACTGTTTGCTGTCCACTTGTGAGCAGGATCTCCCACCATTGGTCTGCAGTTTGCTGTCAAGTTAGCAGCATCTTCGACATCTGCGATACTTTTGCTGTCCAGTTTGCAGGATCTTCAACCACGGTGCTATTGGTTGCTGCCCAGTTAGCAGGATCTTCGACCTCTGGGCTACGGTTTGCTGTCCAGTTAGCAGGATCTTCGACATCTGTGCTACTGTTCGCTGTCCAGTTATGAGGATCTTCTACCTCTGGGCTACTGTTTGCTGTCCAGTTAGCAGGATCTCCGACCTCTTCTCTACTGTTTGCTGTCCAGTTAGCAGGACCTTCCACCTCTTGGCTACTGTTTGATGTTCATTTAGCATTATATTCGACATCTGGACTACTGTTTGCTGCCCAGTTGTTAGGGGGATCTTCCACCTTTGTTCTGCTGTCTGATGTCAAGTTAGCTGCATCTTCGACATGTCGGCTACTGTTTGCTTTCCAATTATCAGGAACTTTGACCTCGGGGCTACTGTCTGCAGTCCAGTTAGCAGGATCTTCGACATCTGGGCTACTGTTTGCTGTCCCGTTAGCAGGATCTTCGACCTCTTGACTACTGTTTGCTATCCAGTTAACAGGATCTTCGTCATCTGGGCTACTGTTTGCTGTCCAGTTAGCAGGATCTTTCACCTCTGGGCTACTTTTTGCTGTCTAGTTAACAGAATCTTCGATTTCTGGGCCTCTGTTTGCTGTCCAGTTAGCAGGATCATCGACCTCTGGGCTACTGTTTGCTGTCCAGTTAGCAGGATCTTTTACCTCTGATCTACAGGTTGCTGTCAGGATCTTCCACCTCTGGTCTACTGTTTTCTGTCCAGTTAACAGGATCTTCAACGTCTGATCTACAGCTTGCTGTCCAGATAACAGAATCTTCGACCTCGGTGCTACTGTTTCATGTCCAGTTAACAAGATCTTCGACCTCTGGGCTACTGTTTGCTGTCCAGTTGTGAGCAGGATCTTCCACCTTTGTTCTGCTGTCTGATGTCAAGTTAGCAGCATCTTCGACATGTGGGCGACTGTTTCCTTTCGAGTTATCAGGAACTTCGACCTCGAGGCTACTGTCTGCTGTCCAGTTAGCAGGATCTTCCACCTCTGGGCTATTGTTTTCTGTCCAGCTAGCTGGATCTTTCACTTCTGGTTTGTTTGCTGTCCAGTTTGAAGGATTTTCCACTTCTGGGCTGTTTGCTGTCTAGTTAGCAGAATCTTCCACATCTGGGCTGTTTGCTGTCCAGTTAGCAGAATCTTCGACCTCTGGTCTACTGTTTGCTGTCCAGTTAGCAGGATCTCCGACCTCTTCTCTACCGTTTACTGTCCAGTTAGCAGGATCTTCAATCTCTTGGCTGCTGTTTGATGTTCATTTAGCATTATATTCGACATCTGGACTACTGTTTGCTGTCCAGTTGTTAGGAGGATCTTCCATTTGTGGTCTGCTGTTTGCTTTCAAGGCAGCAGCATCTGACACGTCTGGGCTACTGTTTCTGTCCAGTTAGCACGATCTTCGACCTCTGAGCTACTGGCGGCTGTCCAGTTAGCAGGATCTTCAACATCTGGGCTTTTGTTAGCTGTCCAGTTAGCAGGTGCTTCAACATCTGGCCTACTGTTTGCTGTCCAGTTAGCAGGATCTTCGACTTCTGGGCTACAGTTTGCTGTCCAGTATGCATTATCTTAGACCTCCTAGCTACTGTTTACAGTGTGGTTAGAAGGATCCTTGACCTCTGGGCTACTGTTTGCTGTCCAGTTAGAAGGATCTTCCACTTCTGGGCTATTGTTTGCTGTACAGTTAGCAGAATCTTCGATATCTGGGCTACTGTTTGCTGTCCAGTTAGCAGGAACTTTGACCTCTCGGATACTGCTTGCTGTCCAGTTAGCAGGATCTTCGATCGCTGGGCTACAGTTTGCTGTCTAGTTAGCAGGATCTTCCACCTCTGGGCTACTGTTTGCTGTCCAGTTAGCAGGATCTTCCACCTATGGGCTACTGTTTGCTGTGCAGTTAGCAGGATCTTCGACCTCTGTGCTACTGTTTGATGTCCAGTTAACAAGATCTTCGAGCTCTGGGCTACTGTTTGCTGTCCAGTTAACAGAATCTTTCACATCTGCGCTACAGTTTTTTGTCCAGTTATCAGGATCTTCCACGTCTGGGCTACTGTTTGCTATCCAGTTAGCAAGATCTTCGACCTGTGGGCTACTGTTTGCTGTCCAGTATACAGGATCTTCGACCTCTGAGGTACTGTTAGCTGTCCACTTAGCAGGATCTTCGACCGCTGGGCTACTGTTTGCTGTCTAGTTAGCAGGATCTTCCACATCTGGGCTACTGTTTGCTGCCCACTTTGCAGGATCTTCAACCTCTGGGCTACTGTTTGCTGTCCAGTTAGCAGGATCTTCGACCTCTGGGCTACTGTTTGATGTCCTATTAGCAGGATCTTCGATCTCTGGGTTACTGTTTTCTGTCCAGTTAACAGGATCTTGAACCTCTGATCTACAGCTTGCTGTCCAGATAACAGGATCTTCGACATCTGTGTTACTGTTTCATGTCCAGTTAACAAGATCTTCGACCTCTGGGCTACTGTTTGGTGTCCAGTTGTGAGCAGGATCTTCCACCTTTGGTCTGCAGTTTTCTGTCAAGTTAGCAGCATCTTCGACATCTGAGCTACTGTTTGCTTTCCAGTTATCCTGAACTTCGACCTAGCGGCTACTGTCTGCTGTCCAGTTAGCAGAATCTTCGACCTCTGGGCTATTGTTTGCTGTCCAGTTAGCAGGATCTTCCACTTCTGGTCTACTGTTTGCTGTCCGCTTTGCATTATCTTCGACCTCTGGGCTACTTTTTGCTGTCCAGATAGCAGGATCTTCCACATCTGGGCAACTGTTTGCTGTCCAGTTAGCAGGATCTTCCACTTCTGGTGTGCTGCTTGCTGTCCAGTTAGCAGGATTTTCCACCTCTTGGCTGGTTGCTTTCCAGTAAGCAGAATCTTCGACCTCTGGGCTACTGTTTGCTGTCCAGTTAGAAGTATCTTCCACCGCTGGGCTACTGTTTGCAGTCCAGTTAGCAGGATCTTCCACATCTGCGCTACAGTTTTCTGTCCAGTTATCAGGATCTTCCACATCTGCGCTACAGTT
Organism: Oreohelix idahoensis; assembly: GCA_024509875.1. NCBI lineage: Eukaryota > Metazoa > Mollusca > Gastropoda > Stylommatophora > Oreohelicidae > Oreohelix > Oreohelix idahoensis. Next base: position 31,443 of record JAMPIV010020464.1, on the reverse strand, counting down.
TGCTGTCCCATTTGCAGGATCTTCAACCTCTGGGCTACTTTTTGCTGTCCAGTTAGCAGGATCTTCGACCTCTGGGCTACTAATTAATTTCCTATTAGCAGGATCTTCGACCTCTGGGTTACTGTTTTCTGTCCAGTTAACAGGATCTTCAACCTCTGATCTACAGCTTGCTGTCCAGATCACAGTATCTTCGACCTCTGTGCTACTGTTTTATGTCCAGTTAACAAGATCTTCTACCTCTGGGCTACTGTTTGCTGTCCAGTTGTTAGCAGGATTTTCCACCTTTTGTCTGTAGTTTGCTGTCAAGTTAGCAGCATCCTCGACATCTGGGATATTGTTGCTGACAAGTTTGCAGGATCTTCAACCACGGGGCTATTGTTTGCTGCCCAGTTAGCAGGTTCTTAGACCTCTTAGCTACCGTTTGCTGTCCAGTTAGCAGGATGTTCGACATCTGTGCTGCTGTTTGCTGTCCAGTATACAGGATCTTCAACCTCCGGGCAACAGTTTCCTGTCCAGTTAGCAGGATCTTCCACCTCTGGGAGGTTTGCTGTCCAGTTAGCAGGATCTTCAACCTCTGATCTACAGCTTGCTGTCCAGATAACAGGATCTTCGACCTCTGTGTTACTGTTTCATGTCCAGTTAACAAGATCTTCGACCTCTGGGCTACTGTTTGCTGTCCAGTTGTGAGCAGGATCTTCCACCTTTGGTCTGCAGTTTTCTGTCAAGTTAGCAGCATCTTCGACAACTGGGCTACTGTTTGCTTTCTAGTTATCAGGAAAGTCGACCTTGCGGCTACTGTCTGCTGTCCAGTTAGCAGAATCTTCGGATCTTCGACCTCTGTACTATGTGTTAGCTGTCCTACTTAGCAGGATACTTCGACCGCTGGGCTACTGTTTGCTGTCCAGTTGTCAGGAAACTTCGACCTTGCGGCTATTGTCTTGTGTCCAGTTAACAGGAATCTTCAACCTCTGATCTACAACTTGCTGTCCAGATAACAGGATTTCGACCTCTGTGCTACTGTTTTTTAATGTCCAGTTAATAAGATCTTTTCTACATCTGGGCTACTGTTTGCTGTCCAGAAGGTTGTTAGCAGGATTTCCCACCTTTGGTCTGAAGTTTGCTGTCAAGTTAGCAGCATCTTCGACATTCTGCGATACTTTTGCTGTCCAGTTTGCAGGATCTTCAACCACGGTGCTATTGGTTGCTGCCCTAGTTAGCAGGATCTTCGACCTCTGGGCTACGGTTTTGCTGTCCAGTTAGCAGGATCTTCGACATCTGTGCTACTGTTCGCTGTCCAGTTATGAGGATCTTCTACCTCTGGGCTACTGTTTTGGCTGTCCAGTTTAGCAGGATCTCCGACCTCTTCTCTACTGTTTTGCTGTTCCCCAGTTAGCAGGGTACCTTCCACCTCTTGGCTACTGTTTGATGTCATTTAGCATTATATTCGGACATCTGGACTACTGTTTGCTGCCCAGTTGATAGTTAGGGGCGATCTTCCACCTTTGTTCTGGCTGTCCTGATGTCAAGTTAGCTGCATCTTCGACATGTCAGCTACTGTTTGCTTTCCAATTATCAGTTTGACCTTTAACGGTCCTGCAAAAATCCAGTTTAGCAGGATCTGTCGACCTCTGGGGCTACTGTTTTGCTGTCCAGTTAGCAGGAGTCCTCCACTCTGGTGCTGTTTGCTGTCACAGTTAGCGTTACCACTTCTGGGCTGTTTTGCCTGTCTAGTTTAACTAATCTGTTTGCTCTGTCCAGTCCTAGTTAGCAGGATCAATCGACCTCTGGGCTACTGTTTGCTGTCCTAGATAAAAACAGGATCTTTTACCTCTGATCTACAGGTTGCTTCCAGATTGATATTTACCCTGTGCTACTATTTTAGCTGTCCTGTTAAAACAAGTTCTTCAAACCTCTGTCTACTGTTTGCTGTCCAGTTAGCAGGATCATCCACAACTGGGTCTACTGGTTTCCAACCTCTGGGCTAAACTGTTTGCTGTCAAGTTAAGCAGGACCTTCTTTTCGACGTTTTTGGGCTCTGTTTGCTGTCCAGTTAGCAGGAGCTGTCCAGATCCTTCGACCTCTGTGCTACTGTTTCATGTCCAGTTAACATGATCTTCACACCTTCAGTTTGCTGTCCAGTTTTGAGCAGGATCTTCGACCTTGGTCTACAGTTTGCTGTCAAGTTAGCAGCACTTCGACCTCTGGGGCTTACTGTTTACTGTCCAGTTACGTGAAGCATGGATCTTCCCATCTTCTGACAAGTTAGCAACATCTGTGCTGTGGGGCTTACTGTTTTGCTTTCAGTTTATCCGGGGATTAATTTCGAACCTCGGGGCCCTACGGTTTCTTCCAGACCTCTTCGACTCTCTGGGATATACTGTCCAGTTTAACATAGGATCTTTCCCACTTCTGGGTTGTTTGTGTCCAGTTAGCAGGATCTTCGACTCTGGGCTACTGTTTTGTTGTCAATGTCCAGCATCTTCGAATATGGGACATACTGTTGGCTGTCCAGTTTTGCAGGATCTTCAACCACGGGGCTATTGATTGCTGCAAGCAGAATCTACTACCTCGGGGCTACGGTTTGCTGTCCAGTTAGCAGGATCTTTGACCATCTGGGCTACTGTTTGCTGTCCAGTTAGAAGGGATCTAACATCTAGGCTACTGTTTGCTGTCCAAGTTAGCAGGCATCTCCGGTTACATCTTCTTTACAGTTTGCTGTCAACTCCAGTTAGCAAGGATTCTATGACTCTGAGCTACTGTGTTCTGTCCAGTTAGCAAGGATCTTTCAACCTTTGAGCTGTTTGCTGTCCAGTTAGCAGGATCTTCGACCTCTGGGGCTATTTGCTGTCTAGTTAGCAGGATCTTCGACTTCTTGGGCGACTGTTTCGTCCAGTTGCAGGATCTTAGATCTCCCGGGTTATGTTTTACTGTCCAGTTAGCAGGATTGTTGACTCCCCTTTGCTGGCTATTTTTTTCTTTCCAGTGTACAGGAAGCTTCCACTCTTGACTACTGTTTGCTTATCGCTGTATTAGGCAGGATCTTAGATTCTCTGGGCTATGTGTCTGTCCACGTTAGCAGGATTTCGACTTCCTGGGCTACTGTGCTGTAGCAATTTCAACCTCTGATCTACAGCTCGGTCCAGTTAACATTTCGACCTCTGGGCCTACTGTTTGCTGTCCAGTTGTTGAGGCAGGATCTTTCCACCTTTGGTCTGCAGTATTGCCTGTCAAGTTAAATCTTCGACCTCTGGGCTACATGTTTAACAGGATCATTTCAGGATCTTCCACCTTTGGTTCTGCTGTCTGCTGTTCAAGTTAGCACAGTCTTCGACATGTCGGATACTGTTTGCAATTATTCAGGAACTTTTCGACCTCTGGGCTACTGTCCGCTTCCCAGTTAGCATGATCTTCGACCTCTGAGGCCTTGTGTTTGCTGTTCAGTTAGCAGGGATCTTCCACATCTGGGCTACTGTTTGCTGTCCAGTTTAGGCAAGAGCTCGTCGACCTCGGGCTAACTGTTTAACTGACCAGTTAGCAGAATCTTAGTATTCTGGGGCTACTGTTGTGCTGTCCAGTTAACAGGATCTTCCACTTAATGGTGTGCCTGTTTGCTGTCCAGTTTTAGCAGGATCTTTCCACACTCTGGGCTACTGTTTTGCATGTCCAGTTAGGCAGAATCTTCGACATCTGATTAACTGTTTGCTGTCCAGTTAGCAGGATCTTCGACCTCTGGGCTACTGTTTACTGTCCAGGTAGCAAATCTTCTACCTCTGATCTACACAGGTTGCTGTCCCATATTAACAGGAATAATTTTGACCTCTGTGCTTGCTACTGTCAGTTAACAAGATCTTAAACCTTTTGCACTGGTTTGCTACCAGTGCAGGATTGCTTGTACAGTTAGCAGGATCTTCGACCTTAAGGGCTACTGTTTTGCTGTCTTCGAGTTAGCTGGATGTTCATTCATTACTTCGACATCTGGCTGCTGTTTGTGTCAAGATTGTCAGGATCTTTCCAGTTGCTGTTTGCAGTCAAGTTAGCTTCACATTCGACGTCTGGGTTTGTTTGCTGTCTCAGTTAAACAGGAATCGTCGACCCATTGTCTACTGTTATTGCTGTCCAGTTAGCAGGATCTTCCACTTCCTGATTACTTTTTGCTTACAACTTAGCAGGATCTTCGACCTTATGGGCTACTGTTTGCTGTCTAGTTAGGCAGGATCTTCGACCTCTGGGGCTACTGTTTGCTGTCCCACGTTTGCAGGATCTTCACCTCTGGGTCTACTGTTTTTCTGTCCAGGTTAGACAGATTGCTCTTCAGACAGAATCTTGGGCATATTGTTTGTTGTCCAGTGTAACCAGATCCACCTCTGTTTTAGTTTGCTGTCAGTTTGTTACAGGATCTTCCACCTTCTTGGGCTACAGTTTGCTGTCAAGTTAGCCAGTCTTCGCAGGATAATGTCGACTTCCAGGGCAGGGATTTCAACAACGTTTGTTTGTCCAGTTAGCAGGATCTTCAGGTCGTTCACACATCTGGGCTACTGTTTGCTGTCCAGTTAGCCTGGATCTTTCCCCACCCTGGTGCTGTTTGCTGTCCAGTTAGCAGGATCTTCGACCTCTGGGCTACTGTTTGCTGTCCAGTTAGCAGGATCTTCGACCTCTGGGCTACTGTTTGCTGTCCAGTTATAGCAGGATCTGGGCTGTTTGCTGTAGAGTTAGCAGACCTTCGACGTTGGGGCTATTGTTTGCTGTTCCAGTTAACAGGATCTTCGACCTCTGTCTACTGTTTGCTGTCCATTTTAGCAGGATCTTCCACTACTGATCTTACTTTTTGCTGTCCAGTTAGCAGGATCTTCGACCTTCTGGGCTACTGTTTTCTGTCCAGTTAGGCAGGATCTTCGACCTCTGGGCTACTGTTTGCTGTCCCAGTTAGCAGGATCTTCGACCACTCTGGTCTACTGTGTTTGCTGTCAAGTTAACAGGATTTCGACCCTCGTGGGATACTGCTTGCTGTTCAGATAACAGGATCTTTCTCGACCTCTAAGTACGATTGCTACTGTTTTATGTCCAGTTAGCAAGTGGATCTTCGACCTCTGGGCTACTGTTTGCTGTCCAGTTGTTAGCAAGGATCTTCGTACCCTCTGTTGGTCTACTGCAGTTTGCTGTCAAGTTAGCAGGATCTTCGACATCTGGGTATACTGTTTCTGCTGTCCAGTTACCTGCAAGATCTTCTAGACCTCTGGTAACTATTGTTTTCTGTCCCAGTTGCAGGATCTTCGACCTCTGGGCTACTGTTTTAGCTGTCCAGTTAGCAGGATCGTTCGACATCTGGGCTACTGTTTGCTGTCCAGTTTAGCAGGATCTTCGACCTCTGGGCTGCTGTTTGCTGTCCAGTTAAGCTCAAGATCTTCGACCTCTGGGCTACTGTTTTTGCTGTCCAGTTGCAGGATCTTTGACCGCGGGGCTACTGTTTGCTGTCCAGTTAGCAGGATCTTTCCCCTCTGGGCTACTGCTTGCTGTCCAGTTAGCAGGATCTTCCACCTCTGGGCTACTGTTTGCTGTCCAGTTAGCAAGAATCTTTGACCTCTGGGCTACTATTTGCTGTCCAGTTAGGCAGAATCTTGATCTCTGTCTTATGTTTGCTGTCCAGTTAGCAGGATCTTTCACCTCTTGTGGGGGACTTACTGTTTGCTGTCCAGTTAGCAGGATCTTCCACCTCTGGGCTACATTTTGCTGTCTAAATTGTTGAATCTTCGACATTATGGGCTACTGTTATTTTGCGGTCCAGTTAGCAGGATGTTCCACTTCTGGTCTACTGTTTGCTGTCCCGCTTTACATTATCTTCGACCTCTGGGCTACTTTTTGCTGTCCAGATAGCAGGATCTTTCACATCTGGGCAACTGTTTCCTGTCCAGTTAGCAGGATCTTCCACTTCTGGTGTGCTGCTTGCTGTCCAGTTAGCAGGATTTTCCCACCTCTTGGCTGGTTTGCTTTCCAGTAAGCAGAATCTTCGACCTTGGGGCTACTGTTTGCTGTCCAGTTAAAAATATCTTCCACCGTTGGGCTACTGTTTGCAGTCCAGTTAGCAGGATCTTCCAACATCTGCGCTACAGTTTTTTTCTGTCCAGTAATACAGGATCTTCGACCTCTGTGCTACTGTTAGTTGTCCACTTAGCAGGATCTTCGACCGCTGGGCTACTGTTTGCTGTCCAGTTGTCAGGAACTTCGACCTTGCGGCTACTGTCTTGTGTCCAGTTAGCAGGATCTTCAACGTCTGGGCTATTGTTTGCTGTCCAGTTAGCAGGATCTTCCACTTCTGGTCTACTGTTTGCTGTCCAGTTAACAGGATCTTCAACCTCTGATCTACAACTTGCTGTCCAGATAACAGGATTTCGACCTCTGTGCTACTGTTTAATGTCCAGTTAACAAGATCTTCTACATCTGGGCTACTGTTTGCTGTCCAGTTCTTAGCAGGATCTTCCATCTTTGGTCTGCAGTTTGCTGTCAAGTTAGCAGCATCTTCGACATCTGCGATACTGTTGCTGTCCAGTTTGCAGGATCTTCAACCACGGTGCTATTGGTTGCTGCCCAGTTAGCAGGATCTTCGACATCTGGGCTACGGTTTGCTGTCCAGTTAGCAGGATCTTCGACATCTGAGCTACTGTTTGCTGTCCAGTTAGGAGGATCTTCCACCTCTGGGCTCCTGTTTGCTGTCCAGTTAGCAGGATCTTCCCCAGTTAGCAGGATCTTCCACCTCTTGGCTACTGTTTGATGTTCATTTAGCATTATATTCGACATCTGGACTACTGTTTTGCTGCCCAGTTGTTAGGGGGATCTTTCCACCTTTGTTCTGCTGTTTGATGTCAGGTTAGCAGCATCTTCGACATGTCGGCTACTGTTTGCTTTCCAATTATCATTAACTTTGACCTCGGGGCTACTGTTCTGCAGTCTAGTTAGCAGGATCTTCGACATCTGGGCTACTGTTTGCTGTCCCGTTAGCAGGATCTTCGACCTCTTGACTACTGTTTGCTGTCTAGTTAGCAGGATCCTCCACTTCTGGTGTGCTGTTTGCTGTCCAGTTAGCAGTATTTTCCACCTCTGGGCTGTTTGCTGTCCAGTTAGCAGAATCTTCGACCTCTGGGCTACTGTTTGCTGTCCAGTTAGCAGGATCTTCGACCTCTGGGCTACTGTTTGCTGTCCAGTTAGCAGGATCTTCTACCTCTGATCTACAGCTTGCTGTCCAGATAACAGGATCTTCGACCTCTGTGCTACTGTTTGATGTCCAGTTAACAAGATCTTCAACCTCTGGGCTACTTTTTGCTGTCGAGTTAGCAAGATCTTCCACTTCTGGGTTACTGTTTTCTGTCCAGTTAACAGGATCTTCCACTTCCGGGCTACTGTTTGCTGTCCAGTTAGAAGAATCTTAAACCTGTGGTCTACTGTTGCCTGTCCAGTTAACAGGATCTCCACCTCATGATCTACAGCTTGCTGTCCAGAATCAGCAGGATCTTCGACCTCTGTGCTACTGTTTCATGTCCAGTTAACAAGATCTTCGACTTTTGAGATACTGTTGCTGTCCAGTTGTGAGCAGGATCTTCCACCATGGTCTGCAGTTTGCTGTCAAGTTAGCAGCATCTTCGACCTCTGGGCTACTGTTTACTGTCCAGTTGTGAGCAGGATCTTCCACCTTTGTTCTGCTGTCTGATGTCAAGTTAGCAGCATCTTCGACATGTGGGCTTCTGTTTTCTTTCCAGTTATCAGGAACTTCGACCAGGGGCTACTGTCTGCTGTCCAGTTAGTAGGATCTTCGACTTCTGGGCTATTGTTTGCTGTCCAGTTAACAGGATCTTCCACTTCTGGGTTGTTTGCTGTCCAGTAAGCAGGATGTTTGACCTCTGGGCTACTGTTTGCTGTCCGGTTAGCAGGATCTTCGACATCTGGGATACTGTTGCTGTCCAGTTTGCAGGATCTTCGATATCTGAGCTACTGATTGCTCTTCCACCTCTGGGCTGTTTGCTGTCCAGTTAGCAGGATCTTTGACCTATGGGCTACTGTTTGCTGTCAAGTTAGCATGATTTTCCACCTCTGGGCTACTGTTTTTTGTCCAGTTAGCAGGATCTTCGACCTCTTCTCTACTGTTTGCTGTCCAGTTAGCAGGATCTTCGACCTCTTGGCTACTGTTTGCTGTCCAGTTGTTAGCAGGATCTTCCACCTTTGGTCTGCTGTTTGCTGTCAAGTTAGCAGCATCTTCGACGTCTGGGCTACTGTTTGCTGTCCAGTTAGCAGGATCTTCGACCTCTTGTCTACTGTTTGCTGTCCAGTTAGCAGGATCATCCACTTCTGGTCAACTTTTTGCTGTCCAGTTAGCACGATCTTCGACCTCTAGGACACTCTTTGCTTTCCAGTTAGCAGGATCTTCGACCTAGTCTGGGCTACTGTTTGCTGTCCCGTTAGCAGGATCTTCCACCTCTGGTCTACTGTTTTCTGTCCAGTTAAACATGGATCTTCAACCTCTGATCTATATCTTTTGCTGTTCAGATAACAGGATCTTCGACCTTATTTGCTACTGTTTCTGTCCAGTGAACAAGATCATTATCGACCGGGACTTCTGGGCTACTGTTTGCTGTCCAGTTGTTAGCAGGATCTTCCAACTTTGGTCTGCAGTTTGCTGTCAAGTTAGCAGCACCTTCGACATCTGGGATACTGTTTGCTGTCCCGTTTATAGGATCTTTAACCACGGGGCTATTGTTTGCTGCCCAGTTAGCAGGATCTTCGAACACTGGGCTACTGTTTACTGTCCAGTTGTGAGCAGGATCTTTGACCTCTGGTGTACAGTTTGCTGTCAAGTTAACAGGATCTTCGCCCTCTAGGCTACTGTTTGCTGTCCTGTTAGCAGGATCGTCGACGTCTTGTCTACTGTTTGCTCTCCAGTTCGCAGGATCTTTTACCTGTGGGTTACTCTTTGCTGTGCAGTTAGCAGGATCTGCTACCTCTGGGCTACTGTTTGCTGTCCAGTTAGTAGGATCTTCGACCATCTGGTTATACAGTTTGCTGTCCATTAGCAGGATCTTCGACTTCTGGGCGACTGTTTGCTGTCCATTTAGTTATGCAGGATTCTTAGATCTACGGGGTCGTATGTTTGCTGGCCAGTTAGCAGGATCTTCCACTTGTGGTCTGCTGCGTGCTCTCCAGTTAGAAGGTTTTCCCCCTTCTCTGCTGTTTGCTGTCCAGTTAGCAGGATCTTCGACCTCTGGGCTACTGTTTGCCGTCCAGTTAGCAGGATCTTCGACCTCTGGGCTACTGTTTTGCAGACCAGATAGCAAAATCTTCAACCTCTGGTCTACGGTTTGCTGTCAAGTTAACAAAAACGTTGACCTCTAGGCTACTGTTTGCTGTCCAATTGTTAGCAATATCTTCCACCTTTGGTCTGCAGTTTCATGTCAAGTTAGCAGCACCTTCGACCTCTGGGCTACTGTTTACTGTCAGTTGTGGAGCAGGATCTTTCCACCTTTGGCTGCTGTTGCTGGTCAAGTTAGCAGATCTTCGACATGTTCGGTTACTGTTTGCTTTCCAATTTCAGGAACTTCGACCTCAGGGCTACTGTTGCTGTCCAGTTAGCAGGATCTTCGACCTCTGGGCTTTTGTTTGCTGTTCATTTAGTATGATCTTCCACTATCTGGGTTGTTTGCTGTCCAGTTAGCAGGATCTTCGACCTCTGGGCTACTGTTTGCTGTCCAGTTAGCAGGATCTTCGACCTCTGGGCCACTGTTTGCTGTCCAGTTAGCACGATCTTCCACTTCCTGGCTACTGTTTGCTGTCCAGTTTGCGGGATCTTCGACATCTTCTCTACTGTTTGCTGTCCAGTTAGCAGAATTTTCGTCCTCTGGGCTACTGTTTGCTGTCCAGTTAGCAGGATCTTCGACCTCTGGGCTACTGTTTGCTGTCCAGATAGCAGGATCTTCTACCTCTGATCTGTCAGGTTTGCTGTCCAGGTAGCCCGATATTTGACCTCTGTGCTACTGTTAGCTGTCCAGTTAGCAGGATCTTAAACCTTTTGCTACTGTTTGCTGTCCAGTTAGCAGGATCTTCCACTTCTGGGCTACTGTTTTCTGTCCAGTTAGCAGGATCTTCGACCTCTTGTCTACTGTTTGCTGTCCAATTCGCAGGATCTTCGACCTCTGGGCTACTGTTTGCTGGCCAGTTAGCAGGATCTTCCACCTCTGGACTACTGTTTTCTGTCCAGTTAACAGGATCTTCCACTCTCTTGGTTACTGTTTGATGTTTTAGTTAGCATTATCTTCGACATCTGGGTTACTGCTGTTTGTGTCCAGTTGTTAGCAGGATCTTCCACCTGTGGTCTGCTGTTTGCTGTCAAGTTAGCAGCATGTTTTCGACCTCTGGGCTATTGTTTGCTGTCCAGTTAACAGGATCTTCGACCTTGTCTACTTTTTGCTGTACAGTTTAGCAGGATCTTCGACCTCTGGGCTACTGTTTGCAGTCCAGTTAGCAGGATCTTCCACCTCTGGTCTACTGTTTTGCTGTCAAGTTAAATGCAGATTCTTCAACCTAAGATCTACAGTTTGCTGTTCAGATTATACAGGATCTTCGACCTTATTGCTACTGTTTCATGTCCAATTAACAAGATCTTCGACCTCTGGGCTACTGTTTGCTGTTCAGTTGTTAGCAGGATCTTCCAACTTTGGTCTGCAGTTTGCTGTCAAGTTAGCAGCACCTTCGACATCTGGGATACTGTTTGCTGTCCAGTTAGCAGGATCTTCGACCTCTGGGCTACTGTTTGCTGTCCAGTTAGCAGGATCTTCGACCTCAGGGCTAGTGTTTGCTGTCCCGTTAGCAGGATCTTCGACCTCTGGGCTACTGTTTGCTGTCCAGTTAGCAGGATCTTCCACCTCTGGGCTACTGTTTGCTGTCCAGTTAGCAGGATCTTCGACCTCTGGGCTACTGTTTGCTGTCCAGTTAGCAGGATCTTCCACCTCTGTGCTACTGTTTGCTGTCCAGTTTGCAGGATCTTCGACCTCTGGGCTACTGTTTGCTGTCCAGTTAGCAGAATCTTCCACCTCTGGGCTACTGTTTGCTGTCCAGTTAGCAGAATTTTCGACCTCTGGGCCACTATTTGCTGTCCAGTTAGCAGGATCTTCCATTTCCGTTCTACAGTTTGCTGTCCAGTTAGCAGGATGTTTGACCTCTGGGCTGTTTGCTGTCCAGGTAGTAGGATCTTCCACCATCTGGGGCTACTATTTGCTGTCCAATTAGTTGATCTTCGACCTGGGCACTGTTTGCTGTCCAGTTAACAGGATTTTCGACCTATTGGCTTCTGTTTGCTGTCCAGTTAACAAGATCTTCGACATCTGGGCTTCTGTTTGCTGTCCAGTTAGCAGGATCTTGTACCTCTGGGCTACTGTTTGCTGTCCAGTTAGAAGGATCTTTGACATCTGGGCTACTGTTCGCTGTCCAGTATGCAGGATCTTCAACCACTGGCTACTGTTTGCTGTCTAGTTAACAGGATCTTACACCTCTAGGCTTCTGTTTGCTGTCCAGTTTGCAGGATCTTCCACCTCTTGGCTACTGTTTGATGTTCTTTTATCAGGATCTTCGACCTCTGGACAACTGTTTGCTGTCCAGTTTGCAGGATCTTTGACCTCTGGGGTACTTTTTGCTTGTCCAGTTAGCAAAATCTTCGACCTCTGGGCTATTGTTTCCTGTCAAGTTAGCAGGATCTTCGACCTCGAGGCTACTGTCTGCAGTCTAGTTAGCATGATCTTCGACCTCTGGTCTAGTGTTTGCTGTCCAGTTAGCAGGATCTTCGACCTCTGGGCTACTGTTTGCTGTCCAGTTAGCAGGATCTTCGACCTCTGTACTGTTTGCGGTTCAGTTAGCAGAATCTTCGACCTCTGGTCTACTGTTTGCTGTCCAGTTAACAGGATCTTCGACCTCTGATCTATATGTTTTGCTGTTCAGTAACAGGATCTTCGACATCCGGGCTACTGTTTGCTGTCCACTTTGCAGGATCTTCGACCTCTGGGCTACTGTTTGCTGTCCAGTTGTTAGCAGGATCTTCCACCTTTGGTCTACAGTTTCCTTTCAAGTTAGGAGCATCTTCGACATCTGGGCTACTGTTTCCTTTCCAGTTATCAGGAACTTTGACCTCTGGGCTACTGTTTGCTGTCCAGTTAGCAGGATATTCCACCTCTGGACTACTGTTTGCTGTCCAGTTAGCAGGATCTTCCACTTCTGGGTTACTGTTTGCTGTCCAGTTAGCAGGATCTTCGACCTCTAGGCTACTGTTTGCTGTCCAGTTAGCAGGATCTTCGACCTCTGGGCTACTGTTTGCTGTCCAGTTAGCAGGATCTTCGACCTCCGGGCTACTGTTTGCTGTCCAGTTAGCAGGATCTTTCACCTCTGGGCTGTTTGCTGTCCAGTTAGCAGGATCTTCGACCTCTGGGCTACTGTTTGCTGTCCAGTTAGCAGGATCTTCGACTTCTGGGCTACTGTTTGCTGTCCAGTATGCAGGATCTTTGATCTCCGCGCTTATGTTTGCTGTCCAGTTAGCAGGATCTTCGACCTCTGGGCCACTGTTTGCTGTCCAGTTAGCAGGATCTTCCACCTCTGGGCTACTGTTTGCTGTCCAGTTAGCAGGATCTTAGATCTCCGGGCTTATGTTTGCTGTCCAGTTGGCAGGATCTTCCACTTCTGGTCTGTTGTTTGTTGTCCAGCTAGCAGGATCTTCGACCTGTGGACTACTGTTTGCTGTCCAGTATAAGGATCTTCGACCTTTGTGCTACTGTTTGCTGTCCACTTAGCAGCATCTTCGACCGCTGGGCGACTGTGTGCTGTACAGTGAGCAGTATCTTCGACCTCTGGGCTACTGTTTGCGGTCCAGACAGCAAGATCTTCGACCTCTGGGCTACTATTTGCTGTCCAGTTAAGCAGGATCTTCCACCTTGGGTCTGCAGTTTGCTGTCAAGTTAGCAGGATCTTTGACCTGTAGGCTACTGTTTGCTGTCCAGTTAGCAGGATCTTCCACTTCTGGTGGTGGCCAGTTAGCAGGATCTTCGACATCTGGGCTACTGTTTGCTGTGCAGTTAGCAGGATCTTCGGCCTATGGGCTACTGTTTGCTGTTCAGTATACAGGATCTTCCACCTCTTGACTATTTTTTGCTGTCCAATTAGCAGGATCTTCCACTTCTGGGCTGTTTGCTGTCCAGTTAGCAGGATCTTACCCCTATGGGCTACTGTTTGCTGTCCAGTTAGCAGGATCTTTAACCTCTGGGCTACTGTTTGCTGTCCAGTTAGCAGGATCTTCCACTTCTGGGCTACTGTTTGCTGTCCAGTTAGCAGGATCATTGGCCTCTGAGCTACTGTTTGCTGTCCAGTTAGCAGGATCTTCGACGTATGGTCTACTGTTTGCTGTCCAGTTAGCAGGATCTTCGACCTCTGGGCTACTGTTTGCTGTCCAGATAGCAGGATCTTCTAACTCTGTACTACAGGTTGCTGTCCAGGTAACAGGATATTTGACCTCTGTGCTACTGTTAGATGTCCAGTTAACAAGATCTTAAACCTTTTGCTACTGTTTGCTGTCCAGTTAGCAGGATCTTCCACCTCTGGGCTACTGTTTTCTGTCCAGTTATCAAGATCTTCGACCTCTTGGCTACTGTTTGCTGTCCAATTAGCATGATCTTCGTCCTCTGGGCTACTGTTTGCTGTCCAGTTAAGAGGATCTTCCACCTCTGGACTACTGTTTGCTGTACAGTTAGCAGGATCTTCCATCTCTTGGTTACTGTTTGATGTTTATTTAGCATTATCTTCGACATCTGGACTGCTGTTTGTGTCAAGTTGTTAGCAGGATCTTCCACCTTTGGTCTGCTGTTTGCTGTCAAGTTAGCAGCACATTCGACGTCTGGGCTATTGTTTGCTGTCCAGTTAACAGGATCGTCGACCTCTTGTCTACTGTTTGCTGTCCATTTAGCAGGATCTTCCACTTCTGATCTACTTTTTGCTGTACAGTTAGCAGGATCTCCGACCTCTGGGCTACTGTTTGCTGTCCAGTTAGCAGGATCTTCCACCTCTGGTCTACTCTTTTCTGTCAAGTTAACATGATTTTCAACCTGTGATCTACAGTTTGCTGTTCATATAACAGGATCTTCGACCTTATTGCTACTGTTTTATGTCCAGTTAACAAGATCTTCGACCTCTCGGCTACTGTTTGCTGTCCAGTTGTTAGCAGGATCTTCCACCTTTGGTCTGCAGTTTGCTGTCAAGTTAGCAGCATCTTCGACATCTGGGATAATGTTTGCTGTCCAGTTTGCAGGATCTTCAACAACGGGGCTATTGTTTGCTTCCCAGTTAGCAGGATCTTCGACCTCAGGGCTACGGTTTGCTGTCCAGTTAGCAGGTCGTTCGACATCTGGGCTACTGTTTGCTGTCCAGTTAGCAGGATTTACCACCTCTTGGCTGCTGTTTTCTGTCCAGTTACAGGATCTTCGACCACTGGGCTACTGTTTGCTGTCCAGTATGCATGATCTTCGACCTCTGGGCTACTATTTGCTGTCCAGTTAGTAGGATCTTTCAACTCTGGGCTGTTTGCTGTCCAGTTAGCAGAACCTTCGACGTCTGGGCTATTGTTTGCTGTCCAGTTAACAGGATCTTCGACCTCTTGTCTACTGCTTGCTGTCCATTTAGCAGGATCTTCCACTTCTGATCTACTTTTTGCTGTACAGTTAGCAGGATCTTCGACCTCTGGGCTACTGTTTGCTGTCCAGTTAGCAGGATCTTCCACCTCTGGTCTACTCTTTTCTGTCAAGTTAACATGATTTTCAACCTGTGATCTACAGTTTGCTGTTCATATAACAGGATCTTCGACCTTATTTCTACTGTTTTATGTCCAGTTAACAAGATCTTCGACCTCTCGGCTACTGTTTGCTGTCCAGTTGTTAGCAGGATCTTCCACCTTTGGTCTGCAGTTTGCTGTCAAGTTAGCAGCATCTTCGACATCTGGGATAATGTTTGCTGTCCAGTTTGCAGGATCTTCAACAACGGGGCTATTGTTTGCTTCCCAGTTAGCAGGATCTTCGACCTCAGGGCTACGGTTTGCTGTCCAGTTAGCAGGTCGTTCGACATCTGGGCTACTGTTTGCTGTCCAGTTAGCCGGATTTACCACCTCTTGGCTGCTGTTTGCTGTCCAGTTACAAAGATCTTCGACTTCTGGGCTACTGTTTGCTGTCCAGTATGCAGGATCTTCGACCTCTGGGCTACTATTTGCTGTCCAGTTAGCAGGATCTTTCACCTCTGGGCTGTTTGCTGTCCAGTTAGAAGGATCTTCGACCTCTGGGCTACTGTTTGCTGTCCAGTTAACAGGATCATCGACCTCTGAACTACCGTTTACTGTCCAGTATGCAGAATCTTAGATCTCCGGACTAATGTTTGCTGTCCAGTTAGCAGGATTTTTGACCTCTGGGCTACTGTTTGCTGTCCTGTTAGCAGGATTTTCTACCACTGGGCTACTGTTTGCTGTCCAGTTTGCTGAATCTTTGACATCTGGGCTACTCTATGCTGTCCAGTTTGCAGGATCTTCGACCTCTGGGCCACTGTTTGCTGTCCAGTTAGCAGGATCTTCCACCTCTGGGCTACTGTTTGCTATTAGAATGATCTTGGACATCTGTACTGCTATTTGCTGTCCAGTTATTAGGATCTTCCACCTCTGGGCTACTGTTTGCTGTCCAGTATACAGGATCTTCGATCTCCGTGCTACTGTTTCTGTGTACTTAGCAAGATCTTCCACCTATGGGCTACTGTTTGCTGTCCAGTTAGCAGGATCTTCCACCTCTGGGTTGTTTGCTGTCAGGTTAGCAAAATCTTCGACATCTGGGCTTCTGTTTGTTTTCCAGTTAGCAGGATCGTTGAACTCTGGGCTATTGTTTCCTGTCCAGTTAGCAGGATTTTCCACTTCTGGTCTACTGTTTGCTGTCCAGTTAGCAGATCTTCGACCTCTGGGCTACTGTTTTCTGTCCAGTTAGGAGGATCTTAAACCTCTGGGCTACTGTTTTCTGTCCAGTTAACATGATCTTCAACCTCTGATCTACAGCTTGCTGTCCAGATAACAGAATCTTCGACCTCTGTGCTACTGTTTCATGTCCAGTTAACAAGACCTTCGACCTCTGGGCTACTTTTTGCTGTCCAGTTGTGAGCAGGATCTTCCACCTTTTGTCTGCAGTTTGCTGTCAAGTTAGCAGCATCTTCGACCTCTGGGCTACTGTTTACTGTCCAGTTGTGAGCAGGATCTTCCTCCTTTGTTCTGCTGTCTGATGTCAAGTTAGCAGCATCTTCGACATGTGGGCGACTGTTTGCTGTCCAGTTAACAGGATCGTCGACCTCTGGGCTATTGTTTGCTGTCCAGTTAGCAGGAACTTCCACCTCTGGCCTACTGTTTTCTGCCGAGTTAACAGGATTTTCAACCTGTGATCTACAGCTTGCAGTTCAGATAACAGGATCTTTGACCTTATTGCTACTGTTTCATGTCCAGTTAACAAGTTCTTCGACCACTCGGCTACTGTTTGCTGTCCAGTTGTTAGCAGGATCTTCCACCTTTGGTCTGCAGTTTGCTGTCAAGTTAGCAGCATCTTCGACATCAGGGATAATGTTTGCTGTCCAGTTTGCAGGATCTTTAACAACGGGGCTATTGTTTGCTTCCCAGTGAGCAGGATCTTCGACCTCTGGGCTACGGTTTGCTGTCCAGTTAGCAGGTCGTTCGACATCTGGGCCACTGTTTGCTGTCCAGTTAGCAGGATCTACCACCTCTTAGCTGCTGTTTGCTGTCCAGTTACAGGATCTTTGACCACTGGGCTACTGTTTGCTGTCCAGTATGCAGGATCTTCGACCTCTGGGCTACTATTTGCTGTCCAGTTAGTAGGATCTTTCAACTCTGGGCTGTTTGCTTTCCAGTTAGCAGAACCTTCGACGTCTGGGCTATTGTTTGCTGTCCAGTTAACAGGATCTTCGACCTCTTGTCTACTGTTTGCTGTCCATTTAGCAGGATCTTCCACTTCTGATCTACTTTTTGCTGTACAGTTAGCAGGATCTTCGACCTTAGGGCTACTCTTTGCTGTCCAGTTAGCAGGATCTTCGACCTCTGGGCTACTGTTTGCTGTCCAGTTAGCAGGATCTTCCACCTCTGGTCTACTCTTTTCTGTCAAGTTAACAGGATTTTCAACCTGTGATCTACAGCTTGCTGTTCAGATAACAGGATCTACGCTTGCTGTTTTGTCCAGATAACAGGATCTTCGACCTTATGGGCTACTGTTTGCTGTCCAGTTAGCAGGATCAAGTTAGCTTCGACCTCCTGTGGGCTTACTGTCTGCTGTCCAGTTAGCAGGATCTTCGATCTCTGGGCTACTGTTTGCTGTCCAGTTAGCAGGATCTTCCACCCCACTTAGCAGAATCTTCGACCTCTGGGCTACTATTTGCTGTCCAGTTAGCAAGATCTTCCAATTCTGGGCAGCTGTCCAGAATCTTCGACATTTGGGCTACTCTGTCCAGTTAGCATCATCTTCGACCTCCTACTATTTGTTAGCTTAGATCTCCGGATCTTCGACACTCTGGGCCACTGTTTGCTGTCAAGTTAGCAGGATCTTCGACCACTGGGCTACTATTTGCTGTCCAAATTGTTGAATCTTCGACATTTGGGCTACTCTATGCGGTCCAGTTAGCAGGATCTTCGACCTCTGGGCCACTGTTTGCTGTCCAGTTAGCAGGATCTTCCACCTCTGGGATACTGTTTGCTATCCAGTTAGAATGATCTTGGACATCTATATTGCTGTTTACTGTCCTGTTATTAGGATCTTCCACCTCTGGGCTACTGTTTGCTGTCCAGTTAGCAGGATCTTCCATCTCTGGGTTGTTTGCTGTCAGGTTAGCAAGATCTTCGACATCTGGGCTACTGTTTGTTTTCCAGTTAGCAGGATCTTCGACTTCTGGACGAATGTTTGCTCTCCAGTTAGCAGGATTGTCCACGTCTGGTCTACTGCTTGCTGTCCAGTTGGCAGGATCTTCCACCTCTCGGTTGTTTGCTGTCCAGTAGCAGGATCTTCGACATCTGGGCTACTGTTTGCTGTCCTGTTAGCAGGATCTTCGACCTCTGGGCTACTGTTTGTTAATTCGTTAGCAGGATCTTCGACCTCTGATCTACAGCGTGCGGTCCAGATAATAGGATCTTTGACCTCCTCTGTGCTACTGTTTCGTGTCCAGTTAACAAGATCTTCGATCTCTTGGCTACTGTTTACTGTCCTAATGTTAGCATGATCTTCCACCTTTGTTCTGCTGTCTCATATCAAGTTAGCAGCATCTTCGACATCTGGGCTACTGTTTGCTTTCCAGTTATCAGGAACTTCGACCTCGGCGCTACTGTCTGCTGTCCAGTTAGCAGGATCGTCGACCTCTGGTCTATTGTTTGCTGTCCAGTTAGCAGGATCTTCCACTTCTGGTCTACTGTTTGCTGTCCAATTAGCAGATCTTCGACCTCTGGGCTACTGTTTGCTGTCCAGTTAGCAAGATCTTAAACCTCTGGGCTACTGTTTTCTGTCCAGTTAACAGGATCTTCAACCTCTGATCTTACTGTCCAGATAACAGAATCTTCGACCTCTGTGCTACTGTTTCATGTCCAGTTAACAAGATCTTCGATCTCTGGGCTAATGTTTGCTGTCCAGTTGTGAGCAGGATCTTCCACCATTTGTCTGCAGTTTGCTGTCATGTTAGCAGCATCTTCGACCTCTGGGCTACTGTTTACTGTCCAGTTGTGAGCAGGATCTTCCACCTTTGTTCTGCTGTCTGATGTCCAGTTAGCAGCATCTTCGACATGTGGGCGACTGTTTGCTGTCCAGTTAGCAGGAACGTCGACCTCTGGGCTATTGTTTGCTGTCCAGTTAGCAGGATCTTCTACTTCTGGTCTACTGTTTGCTGTCCAGTTAGCTGATCTTCGACCTCTGGGCTACTGTTTGATGTCCAGTTAGCAGGATCTTAAACCTGTGGTCTACTGTTTTCTGTCCAGTTAACAGGATCTTTGATCTCTGATCTACAGCTTGCTGTCCAGATAACAGGATCTTCGACCTCTGTGCTACTGTTTGATGTCCAGTTAACAAGATCTTCGAGCTCCGGGCTACGGTTTGCAGTCCAGTTAGCAGTATCTTCGACATCTGGGCTACTGTTTACTGTCCAGTTAGCAGGATCTTCGACCTGTGGTCTGATGTTTGTTGTCCATTTAGCAGCATCTTCGACGTCTGGGCTACGGTTTGCTGTCCAGTTTGCAGGATCTTCGACCTCTTGTCTACTGTTATCTGTCCAGTTAGCAGAATCTTCCACCTCTGGTCTACTGTTTGCTGTCCAATTAGCAGGATCTTCGACCTCTGGGCTACTCTTTGATGTCCCATTAGCTGCATCTTCGACTTCTGGGCTACTGTTTGCTGTCCAGTACAGGATCTTAGATCTCCGGTCTTATGTTTGCTGTCCAGTTATCAGGATCTCCGACCTCTTCTCTACTGTTTGCTGTCCAGTTAGCAGGATCTTCCATCTCTTGGCTATAGTTTGCTGTACATTTAACAGGATCTTCGACCTCTTGTCTACTGTTTGCTGTCCAGTTAGCAGGATCTTCCACTTCTGGTCTACTTTTTGCTGTCCAGTTAGCAGGATCTTCGACCTTAGGGCTACTCTTTGCTGTCCAGTTAGCAGGATCTTCCATCTCTGGGTTGTTTGCTGTCAGGTTAGCAAGATCTTCGACATCTGGGCTACTGTTTGTTTTCAGTTAGCAGGATCTTCGACTTCTGGACGAATGTTTGCTCTCCAGTTAGCAGGATTGCCCACTTCAGGTCTACTGCTTGCTGTCCAGTTGGCAGGATCTTCCACCTCTCGGTTGTTTGCTGTCCAGTTAGCAGGATCTTCGACATCTGGGCTACTGTTTGCTGTCCTGTTAGCAGGATCTTTGACCTCTGGGCTACTGTTTGTTATTTCGTTAGCAGGATCTTCGACCTCTGATCTACAGCGTGCGGTCCAGGTAATAGGATCTTTGACCTCCTCTGTGCTACTGTTTCGTGTCCAGTTAACAAGATCTTCGATCTCTTGGCTACTATTTACTGTCCTAATGTTAGCATGATCTTCCACCTTTGTTCTGCTGTCTCATATCAAGTTAGCAGCATCTTCGACATCTGGGCTACTGTTTGCTTTCCAGTTATCAGGAACTTCGACCTCGGCGCTACTGTCTGCTGTCCAGTTAGCAGGATCGTCGACCTCTGGGCTACTGCTTGCTGTCCAGTTAGCAGGATCTTCGACTTCTGGTCTACTGTTTGCTGTCCAGTTAGCAGGATCTTCCACCTCTGGGCTACTGCTTGCTGTCCAGTTAGCAGGATCTTCGACCTCTGGGCTACTGTTTGCTGTCCCGTTAGCAGGATCTTCGACCTCTGATCTACAAAATGCTGTCCAGATAACAGGATCTTTGACCTCTGTGCTGCTGTTTCGTGTCCAGTTAACAAGATCTTCGCTCTCTTGGATACTGTTTACTGTCCCGTTTGCACGATCTTCCACCTGATGTCTACTGTTTCTGTCCAGTTAACAGGATCTTTGACCTCTGATCTACAGCTTGCTGTCCAGATAACAGGATCTTCGACCTCTGTGCTACTGTTTAATGTCCAATTAAAAAGATCTTCGAGCTCCGAGCAACGGTTTGCTGTCCAGTTAGCAGTATCTTCAACATCTGGGCAACTGTTTACTGTCTAGTTAGCAGGATCTTCCACCTCTGGGCTACTGTTTATGTTCATTTCGCATTATCTTCGACATCTGGACTACTGTTTGCTGTCCAATTGTTAGCGATATCTTCCACCTGTGGTCTGTTGTTTGTTGTCAATTTAGCAGCATCTTCGACGTCTGAGCTACTGTTTGTTGTCCAGTTTGCAGGATCTTCGACCTCTTGTCTACTGTTTGCTGTCCAGTTAGCAGAATCTTCCACCTCTGGTATACTGATTGCTGTCCAGTTCGCAGCATCTTCCACCTCTGGGCTACTGATTGCTGTCTAGTTAGCAAGATCTTTGACCTCTGGGCTACTGTTTGCTGTCCAGTTAGCAGGATCTTCCACCTCTGTGCTATTGTTTTCAGTCCAGTTAGGAATATCTTCGACCTCAGGGCTACAGTTTGCTGTCAAGTTAGCAGGATCTTCCACCTCTGGTCTACTGTTTTCTGTCCAGTTAACAGGATCTTCAACCTCTGATCTACAGCTTGCTGTCCAGATAACAGAATCTTCGACCTCTGTGCTACTGTTTCATGTCCAGTTAACAAGATCTTCGACTTCTGGGCTACTGTTTGCAGTCCAGTTGTGAGCAGGATCTTCCACCTTTGGTCTGCAGTTTGCTGTCAAGTTAGCAGCATCTTCGACCTCTTGGCTACTGTTTACTGTCCAGTTGTGAGCAGGATCTTCCACCTTTGTTCTGCTGTCTGATGTTAAGTTAGCAGCATCTTCGACAGGTGGGCGACTGTTTGCTTTCGAGTTAGCAGGATCTTCGACTTCTGGACTACTGTTTGCTGTCCAGTTAGCAGGATCTTCCACTTCTGGTCTGTTGTTTGCTGTAAAGTTAGAAGGATATTCCACCTCTGGGCTGTTTGCTGTCCAGTTAGCAGAATCTTCGACCTCTGGGCTACTCTTTGCTGTCCAGTTAGCAGGATCTTCGACCTACTCTGAACTGCTGTTTGCAGTCCAGTTAGCAGGTTCTTCCACCTCTGATGTACTGTTTTCTGTCCAGTTAACAGGATCTTAAACCTCTGATCTACAGCTTGCTGATTAGATAACAGGATCTTCGACCTTATTGCTACTGTTTCATGTCCAGTTAACAAGATCTTCGACCTCCGGGCTACTGTTTGCTGTCCAGTTGTTAGCAGGATCTTCCACCTGTGGTCTGCAGATTGCTGTCAAGTTAGCAGCATCTTCGACATCTGGGATAATGTTTGCTGTCCAGTTTGCAGGATCTTCCACCTCTAGGCTATTGTTTGCTGTCCAGTTAGCAGGATCTCCGACCTCTTCTCTACTGTTTGCTGTCCAGTAAGCAGGATCTTTGACCTCTTGTCTACTGTTTGCTGTCCAGTTAGCAGGATCTTTAACCTCTGGGCTGTTTGCGGTCCAGTTAGCAAGATCTTCGACGTCTGGGCTACTGTTTGCTGTCCAGTTAGCAGGATCTTCGACTTCTGGGCTACTGTTTGCTGTCCAGTATGCAGGATCTTAGATCTCCGGGCTTATGTTTGCTGTCCAGTTAGCAGGATTTTTGACATCTGGGCTACTGTTTGCTGTCCAGTTAGCAGGATCTTCCACCACTGGGCTACTGTTTGCTGTCCAGTTTGCTGAATATTCGACGTCTGGGCTACTCTTTGCTGTCCAGTTAGCATGACCTTTGACTTCTGGGCCACTGTTTGCTGTCCAGTTAGCAGGATCTTCCACCCCTTGCCTACTGTTTGCTATCCAGTTAGCAGGATCTTAGAATTCCGGGCTTATGTTTGCTGTCCAGTTAGCAGGATCTTCCACCTATGGGCTACTGTTTGCTGTCCACTTAGCAAGATCTTCGACCTCTGGGCTACTGTTTGCTGTCCAGTTAGCAGGATCATCGACCTCTGGACGAATGTTTGCTGTCCAGTTAGCAGGATCTTCGACTTCTGGGCTACTGTTTGATGTCCCGTTTGTAGGATCTTAGACCTCTGATCTACAGCTTGCTGTTCAGATAACATGATCTTTTACCTCTGTGTTACTGTTTCGTGTCCAGTTAACACGATCTTCGACCTCTGGGCTACTGTTTACTGTCCAGTTGTTAGCAGGATCTTCCACCTTTGTTCTGCTGTCTGATATCAAGTTAGTAGCATCTTCGATATCTGGGCTACTGTTTGCTTTCCAGTTATCAGGAACTTCGACCTTGGGGCTACTATCTGCTGTCCAGTTAGCAAGATCTTCGACCTATGGGCTACTGTTTGCTGTCCAGTTAGCAGGATCTTCGACCTCTGGGCTACTGTTTGCTGTCCAGTTAGCAGGATTGTCGACCTCTGGGCTACTGTTTACTGTCTCGTTAGCAGGATCTTCCACCTGTGGTCTACTGTTTTCTGTAAAGTTATCAGGATCTTTGACCCCTGATTTACAGCCTTCTGTCCAGATAACAGGATTTTAGACCTCTGTGCTACTGTTTGATGTCCAGTTAACAAGATCTTCGAGCTCTGGGCTACGGTTTGCTGTCCAGTTAGCAGTATCTTCGACATCTAGGCTACTGTTTACTGTCCAGTTAGCAGGATCTTCCACCTCTGGGCTACTGTTTGCTGTCCAGTTAACAGAATCTTCGACCTCTGATCTACAGCTTGCTGTCCAGATAACAGGATCTTTGACCTCTGTGCTACTGTTTGCTGTCCAGTTAAAAAGATCTTAACTAACTAAAAAGATTCAATCCAAATGGCAATCTGTTAAATTCATAGTGTCCCTCTGAGGCACTAAAAGCTAGATAAGGTCTAACCTCAGGCTTTACTGGAATCTGATAGTAGCCTTTGCTCAGATCCACCTTTGAGAAATATTTAGCTTTATTCAGCCTGGCAAACAGCTGATTTGTATCCGGCAATGGATCCACCTGACCTTCTGTGATAGCATTCAGTCTCCTGTAATCTATACAGAGTCTATGTTCTCCAGAGGGCTTTCTCAATAGAACCACACTGGAACTATACTGAGATTCACTGTGTGAAATAATTCCTTCCTTCAACAAATAGTCTATCTCTTCCTTCAAAGCTTTCTCCTTAGCGAAAGGAATGGAATAGGCTTTCATACAGACTGGTGTTGGGTCTATAAGTTTCATATCATATTCTAATAAGTTTGTAAGCCCCGGACGGTCCGTTAGCACCTCTGTATGATCATCTAGAACCTGTTGCACTCTCTCCTTCTGAGTTTTCGTTAAATGTGTACTGATTTTCACCTGTGTAGCGGTCTCACAGGGGTGTAATGGATATTCAAATGATGAAAGTGGTTCTTTTTTCATCTCCATTGCAATAGACAAGGTCAGCAAATGTGTCTCTTCCTGATTTTCTCTTTCCAAATATTTCTTCAGGAGGTTCACATGATATAATTTTTCTTTCCCCTTCTTATCTATCTTATAATTTGTTCTAGACCCCTTCTCTAGAACTGTATATGGACCTTGGAATCCAATTTGCAACTTATTCTGGCTACCGGGTAGAAGAAGCAGTACCTTCTCTCCAACAGCCAAATCTCTGTCTTTCGCCTTCCTGTTATAATAGGCAGCATGTTTCTTCCTGGCTTGTTTCAAATTTTCATTGGCAAGTTTCCCGCCAGTTTTTAAACGAGTGGTCAGCTCATTCACATATTGGTATGATGATGTAATATTTTCCTCTGCCTTTTCATCAGTCCACGTTCTTAACAGGGCTACATATAGACTTTGAATATTGTTGACCTGTTTTTCCAGGTACCGGTATGGTCTCTTCCACTAGAAGCCCTATAGTGATGATTTTTGTTCCCAGAATCATCATTCACAAAACGACCGCTACCAATTTTTTTCTTGGGGCTCTCTCCCCAATTAAAATTCTTTGTGAGAGATCTTCTCTCTCTTGTATCTTCCTCCAGTTCACATAAGTCCGATTGAGGGATTTTCGGCTTATTCTGGGGTAAGACATCTCTTTGTACTCTCTGCATCGTGGCCATGGTAAAACATCCAAGTGAAGACTGTCCGTGAAAAGGGAGCTCCCATTCCACTTTGTCCACTTTATTAAATTTATTTTTCTTTTCAGTGTCAGGCCTAAGTTTGGCTCCTGGCGTGTCTAGGTCCTGATCACTGTTCCCACTTGTGGGTGTTCCCTCATGTGCTATGCTACACCTTTCTACAAAATTCTCAATGTCAATCATTGCCTTGGGCCAATAATAATCGTGAGCCACCTTTTGAATGATGGTACCTATTTTCTCATAGTCCCCATCTTGTTTCACATGTAAGCTCCTTATTAACTCTGCCCTATACTTTTTAGGAAGTACCAGCTGTCCCTGACCATTGGATCTAGATCCAGCCTTCCTATAAATCAATTTGTTCTTCATATAGAAGTCTCCTTTTCCTGGAGGTGTATGACAATTTGACAATTTCTTAAAACAAGGCTTGAGGGTCTTATCCCCAGCCTGCACCTTCCTCATCTCATCTGGAGTGGTATCTATCAGAATATCATCCTCCTTTCTAGAGGTCGACCTGACCTGAAGGATGGCCATATACGCAGGTTTCCTTCTACAACGGTCAGTATCATGATTGTCCATCCGACAATTTTTACACCACTTCCTTCCTTGGTTGAAAGATTTTCTTTCATCAAATTTCCTTTCATCGAATTGTGGGGTTTTATTATCATACCGTGGCCTATCAAACTGGTGCTTACCTTTGTTCTGATCTCTAGGATCAAACTTATTAAAGTTTTGTGATGCCTTAAAATTGTCTACCTGTTTCTTTTTATTACCAGTTACCTCTGCTTGAGCTGCCTGATATCTTTCAGCGACATTTAGTAACTCACCCAGCCTCTCTGCACCTTGTTCCATGAGAAACTTTCTCAGGTCTGGAGCCATGGACTCTCTTAGCAGCTCTATAAGGATCATTTCCTTAAGATCTTGGGTTTTCCCCAGAGCAGTCTGTCGTAAATTTATTTTGAGAGAAAAGAGTCGTAGAAATAGTGGTCCGGTTTAGAGTGGAAAATGATGATGGAAAGCTCAGTGATAGAAAATGTAGAGATTTAATAGTTGCTTCACAGCGTGCTGGAGGAGAGTAAAGACAGACTTATTTACGACAAATCGTTTCTCTCAATCTTCTCTTTCACTCTCCTGGTCAAACAATTATTTGCCAGTTTTCCAGACACGCATCTGCGCGCACACCGATTTGGTGTTTTTCACACACACAGACGATGTAGATACAAACTATATTAAACGAATAGGGGAAAAGTTGGGCTTTGGGTATATCCAACACACAGAACTAAATGAGTTTATGTGATTTTATTCACTTTAAACATCAATTACTAACAAATATCAGGTATTACATAAATTATCATAAGTACACAAATGCAAATAACAAATTTGGGAGGGGTGAAGAAGATTGGTATCGACTAAGCCCTTCCCGCTTATTAGACAAAGATAAACCCAGTCCAGAGATAGATAATATCAGGAACACGGGTACGTTAACCTAACAGTAAAGTTAATTACTCTGAAAAAGGTGTTACAAAGTTAGGTATAGGTGATAGAAAAAACTTGTTCTTCCCAGCTGTTCTTCCCTTTACTAAGCAAATGGAAAGGAGGGGGGTTTTAAACAGAGTTAACCAATTATTAACTCCCCCTTAAAGGAACAATGCAGGGAATACAGAAAAATTATATTACTAGGCAAGAAAGTTAACAACAGGGTTACAAATTGAAAAGATTAAATTTCCTGTCATTCATGCACACGCGTGAGGATCCACACTCATCTACTCACACACTTACCGAATGCAGCCTCAGACGATCCATAAAAGTATATAAAAACAGCAAGTATTCTTCTGACATATGAACTGTCTAGTCCTTCGATGTCCCGCCCCAGATGTTTGCGAGGGTTTGTTGGTAACAAATATTCTCACTAATCGCAAGACTTGAAGACTAAGAGTTCTCGTGTTTTTATTATATATAAAAGGAGTCTATGGGATGGCACTAACACAGTTCGGCACAGGGGTGAAAATGAAGTGGTCTCTTTTAATCCTCCGCTATGGTAAAATTCCTTCAATGCGTGATGATAGTTTTGTTTAAATCCAATTGAGGAAAAAAAACTAGGCTCAGTCACAGTCAAATATGTACTCTCTCACAGTAAACAGTAAATATATTATCACTACTGGCGATGATTACATTCCAGTTTATCTTACATTTTTGTAAGGGTAATTTGATGATTGTTCTTTAAAATGTTCTTGGGTGGGCTTTATTTCATTTAATTCTGACAGCTAGGTCGCAAAAGGACCGCCACAAGATTATATTTAAAAGAAATGTTTCTTCAATATGACTGGAAGTTTATAGGATGATTTCTTTATTTCTTTCTTTATTTAGCTGGGACCGCAGGTACGATCACTCTGTGTGAAAGAAAAAAAGACATGTAACATACCGAAAAATCAAGCGCGATAAATTTTCCGTTAAGCCTATAATACACTCGAGTATTTAATTATGTATTTAATAAACACTGCGCGAATTCTAGTGGTTAAAACACAAATCTATAAAACTAGGACTTAACTGAATTTATTAATTATAAATTCCTTCGCGACTTTAAAAGTTAATTTAAGCATCTATTATCTTTTGAAATAGTATAATAGATAGATCATTATATTTAAAACTGGAACTCTTGAGATGGTTTAATTTAATAGATTTAAATTAATACAAAATCTATTGAAATAGAATGACTGAAATAGACCACTGATCACTTTACACAATATATATTACCGCTTTGCACAGAATAGAAAACACTGCAATTATATATATATATCAAATCCAGGGGAAAATCTATAACAAGATTTCAATAAAGCTAGTGCTTCTGTAAAGGTCTGGCCAGCGAGTGATAAAAATGTCTATTCTTCATGGTCTATTTATCTAAAATGGAATGTAAGTTGAGTGGGACATGATAAACTTGACATTTGCTTACGAACTTTTGGATTCTGACCGCCAAAACAGAATAGAAGCACCGGCCCGCCCCTGGACTTACGGTACCTACGCTCGCAGGCATGGCCCGAATTCGGTTTTCCCTACCTCCCTATTCCCCCCTTCCGCCCCCTTTTACCCTCCCCCCATTCCTTTTCTATCCCCATTTCCTCGTTTGCTTGCGATTTAACACCCGAGAACCGCGAAAATAGCAGAGCAAGCAACTGCGATCTCGAAGCTGGGGACCACTACTGTCCCCTTTGGATAGCGCCGATAGTCACCCCAAAGAATCCACCTCAGATCTGACTCTCTGTTGATCACGTGCCGCATACATTACAAGATTTTCACGCGTCTGCGCTGGTGCACTCTGGGGGAACCGAAAGGTGGGGGGGGGGAGGGGGGGGGGGGGGGTGGGGGGGGGCGGTGGGGGGAACAAAATGATTCAGGGGTTCTACATTGTTATAATATAAAAGCCTAATGGACACCCGTTTAGCTCATCCATCATAAGCAGGGATAAATTCTATGAAAAGATAAGGCGACAGGATATCACCTTTTCTTACACCAGTGGTGGTCCTGAATTCATCTGACTTTTGGTTTGCCGTCCTCACATAATTTCTGCAAGACTTGTAGAAGCTCTGTATAGCATGAATCAGAGGTGTTGGAATGTTCTTCCTTGCCAAACAGTCCCAGAGTTTGTGCCATGGGACCTTGTCAAATGCCTTTTCTAGATCTAAGAAGCAAAGATGGATCTCACTCTTATACTCAAGAGCCTTTTCACTCAACTGTCTGAGTGTGAAGATTAGGTCTTGAGTACTTCGATTTGCTCGGAAGCCACACTGGACCTCATCCATTTGTCGTTCAGCTAGGGGTCTGAGTCTCTGCTCCAGTATTCTAGAGTATATTTTACCAGGGACACACTGAGAATGGATGTGCCTCTATGGTTTCCACATTGTCGGTTGTCACCCTTTTTAAAAATCGGTGTTATTAAGGCAATCTCCCAATCCTGTGGTATGGTCTTGTTGCACCACGCTGCCTGTAGGACCCTTAGGAGTAATAGGTCGCCTGCTGCTTCCATGTACTTAACCATTTCTGGTGTTATACCATCATGTCCTGCTGCTCTGCCCATCTTGATTTTCTCCAGTGCTGCCTTCAGTTCTTCCATCTTTATGTCATCTTCATCACCATTGGTTTCCTCTTCTGTGTCAGTGGATATCATTTCTGATGCTTGACCTTGCTCACCATCCAGGAGCTCTGACAAATATTCTTTCCATCTTTCCATTACTGCTTTTGGCTTTTAATTATCAAAGGCAATATTACTCAGAAAATCTATTGAAGAGCAAGCGATTAAAAAAAGAAAAGAATTGTAGCTTGGCAGAAATAAAAGATGAATAATTTTGAGAAGTATCATTCAACCATGAGTGTACATAATTTGTCAAATGTACCAGAAATAAATACAGCTATACAGTGTCATGGCGCATCTTCGTGTGTCACAAAAGGCGTGTCGTAACAAGCGACTAATATACGGTTGTGCATGGGGATTGCAAGTTAATGGTATAACACAAATAGCTACTAAAAAAAAAAAAAAAGAACCACCCCTAAACAAGTTTTGGATGCTTTGGTACAGGTGTGGTAGTGTTCAACCCAGGTATGATTCGATTAATCGTGAGAGCGAATGCTGGGTGGAGCAACGACTTATGATCGTGTGTCACAGATGTTATGAAGATGGATGACGAACAAACTTCTACTGTAGTAAACATTTGCTGACACACTGTTGACGATTAATGTCTTTATTAATGTCAAAAGAACATATCTACAATTAGGCGAACACTGTGCCTCAAAATAAAGTAGAATGGATTTCAAAATACAGTCTTAACGTTGACATTCTGACTGATCAGGAAGTTGTTCTTTCATACATCTGCCTACTGTTCTATTTTCTAAGTCTGGCCGTTGTCAAACTGGATGAGTTGTTCTTTAAACAAATTATACTACATTCTTCAGACTTGGATGTAGTATGCTGACCCACTACCACAGTTGGAAACTGTATCCGTTAGCCCTTTAAATATTCGTTAATGACGTTAGTCTATGTCTGTACTGGCTAACCCTGCTTGCACGTGGTTCTCGAACTATCTTCAGGATTGCAAACCAGTAATGATCTACATACCATTTTCTTGACGAGATGCTCGAACCAAAATAACTTGACCGTAGCTCGATAACAACATACCGTTGTTGGAAGAATCTTGATCTGTCTTCTCTGCAAACTGCAGTCAGTACTACACTTGATGATAGTACCCGAGCTAGTTCTTTCCTTCTGCCTTCTACATCGTACAGATGTCTACCCTTGTTAGCCTACGCTAACTTTCACATAGCTGGCTTACAGCAAGGAGTAAAGTAAAGGGTAAAGAGAACTTTTTCCGACTACCCACGGGTTTATATACCCCTATGTTATGTGACCAAGTCCCCCTATTCACAAATTATAACCATGTTATTCTAATCCCATTTATCTCCCTTTCCTAACACACAGGCTTCCTGCAAGGCGACCAGCTGTAGTGATTGATCCATGTTCCACAGGTAGCAAAAAGGGAAAGGTATGAACTAGGCAACCTAAGAATATAATCCCAAATACTCAGGTACCGTAGGGGAACCTCTGACAATTAGCTTTGGTGCATGTAGGTAAGTGTAGCTGCATGTTTCAGATGAATAAATATTATTTAAACCTCGAGGTATCACTTTCCTATTTTGATCCACATGGAGCATGGGTCTATCAGTGCAGATGGAACCCCTTATTAAAAATGGTGTTTTCTCGGAATTCATCTGCATTCGGAATTCATCTGCACTTGGTATCCAAACCAACATATTCTTTGTTCTAGGAATTTATCTCCATTATGTGTCCAAACCAACTTATTCTTTGTTCTAGGAATTTATCTCCATTATGTGTCCAAACCAACATATTCTTTGTTCTAGGAATTTATCTCCATTATGTGTCCAAACCAACTTATTCTTTGTTCTAGGAATTTATCTCCATTATGTGTCCAAACCAGCTTATTCCTGTATCAAGGAATGTATCCCCTTTATGTGTCCAAACCAATTTATTCTTTAATCTAGGAACCTATCTCCACTCGGTGTCCAAACCAACTTTTATTTGTTATAGGAATATATCTATTCGGTGTCCAAACTAGCTTATTCTTTGTTCTAGCAATTTATCTATTCGATGTACATACCAACGTATTCTTTGTTTAAAGAATTTACCTATTCGGTGTACAAACTAACTTATTCTTTGTTCTAGGAATTCATCTATTAGGTGTACAAATCTCCTTATTCTTTGTTCTAGGAATGTATCCCCACTCAGTGTCCAAACCAACTTATTCTTTGTTCTATAAATTTTTCTATTTGATGTCAAAACCAGCTTATTCTTTGTTCTAGGAATTTATCTCCACTCGGTGTCCAAAGCACCTTATTCATTGTTCTAGGAATTTATATCGTTTCAGTGTCCAAACCAACTTAACTATTTGTTCTAGGAATTTATATCTATTCGGAGTCCTAATCAGCCTATTCTTTATTATAGGAATTTGTATCTCGTCGGTGTCCAAACCAACGTATTCTTTGTTCTAGGAATTTATTCTCACTCTATGCCCCCGAACCAACTTATTCTTTGTTACATGAATGTAACCCGGTATGCACACCAACTTATTCTATTTTTTAGGAACTTATTCTTTGTTACAGGAATGTATCCTCACTTGATGTCCAAACCAACTTATTCTCTGTTA
>JAMPIV010020463.1:32500-134387 GCA_024509875.1 Oreohelix idahoensis | reverse complement strand
AGCTGGTCATCTTACAGGAAGCCTGCATAAACATTCACATTACTCTTGTAGCTGGTCACCTACAAGAAGCTGGCACTAAACATTCACATACTCGTGTAGCTGGTCACCTTTTACAGGAAGGTACTGGTCACCTTACAGTAGCTATTACCTACAGGAAGCTGGCACTAAACATTTACATACTCTGTAGCTGGTCACCTTACAGGAAGCTGGCACTAACTGGCACTTTACACAAGCTACTCTTGTAGATAGTGGTCACCTTACAAGGAAGCTGGCACTAAACATTCACTGGCATACACATACTCTTGTAGCTAGTCACCTTACAGGAAGCTGGCACTAAACATTCACATACTCTTGTAGCTGGTCACCTTACAGGAAGCTGGCACTAAACATTCACATACTCTTGTAGCTGGTCACCTTACAGGAAGCTGGCACTAAACATTCACATACTCTTGTAGCTGGTCACCTTACAGGAAGCTGGCACTAAACATTCACATACTCTTGTAGCTGGTCACCTTACAGGAAGCTGGCACTAAACATTCACATACTCTTGTAGCTGGTCACCTTACAGGAAGCTGGCACTAAACATTCACATACTCTTGTAGCTGGTCACCTTACAGGAAGCTGGCACTAAACATTCACATACTCTTGTAGCTGGTCACCTTACAGGAAGCTGGGACTAAGCATTCACATACTCTTATAGCTGGTCACCTTACAGGAAGCTGGCACTAAACATTCACATACTCTTGTAGCTGGTCACCTTACAGAAAGCTGGCACTAAACATTCACATACTCTTGTAGCTGGTCACCTTACAGGAAGCTGGCACTAAACATTCACATACTCTTGTAGCTGGTCACCTTACAGGAAGCTGGCACTAAACATTCACTGGCACTAAACATTCACATACTCTTGTACCTTACAGGAAGGGCATACTCTTGTAGCTGGTCACCTTACAGGAAGCTGGCACTAAACATTCACATACTCTTGTAGCTGGTCATCTTACAGGAAGCTGGCACTAAACATTCACATACTCTTGTAGCTGGTCACCTTACAGGAAGCTGGCACTAAACATTCACATACTCTTGTAGCTGGTCACCTTACAGGAAGCTGGCACTAAACATTCACATACTCTTGTAGCTGGTCACCTTACAGGAAGCTGGCACTAAACATTCACATACTCTTGTAGCTGGTCACCTTACAGGAAGCTGGCACTAAACATTCACATACTCTTGTAGCTGGTCACCTTACAGGAAGCTGGCACTAAACATTCACATACTCTTGTAGCTGGTCACCTTACAGGAAGCTGGCACTAAACATTCACATACTCTTGTAGCTGGTCACCTTACAGGAAGCTGGCACTAAACATTCACATACTCTTGTAGCTGGTCACCTTACAGGAAGCTGGCACTAAACATTCACATACTCTTGTAGCTGGTCACCTTACAGGAAGCTGGCACTAAACATTCACATACTCTTGTAGCTGGTCACCTTACAGGAAGCTGGCACTAAACATTCACATACTCTTGTAGCTGGTCACCTTACAGGAAGCTGGCACTAAACATTCACATACTCTTGTAGCTGGTCACCTTACAGGAAGCTGGCACTAAACATTCACATACTCTTGTAGCTGGTCACCTTACAGGAAGCTGGCACTAAAAATCACATACTCTTGTAGCTGGTCACCTTACAGGAAGCTGGCACTAAACATTCACATACTCTTGTAGCTGGTCACCTTACAGGAAGCTGGCACTAAACATTCACATACTCTTGTAGCTGGTCACCTTACAGGAAGCTGGCACTAAACATTCACATACTCTTGTAGCTGGTCACCTTACAGGAAGCTGGCACTAAACATTCACATACTCTTGTAGCTGGTCACCTTACAGGAAGCTGGCACTAAACATTCACATACTCTTGTAGTTGGTCACCTTACAGGAAGCTGGCACTAAACATTCACATACTCTTGTAGCTCACCTTACGGAAGCTGGCACATTCACATAAACATTCACATACTCTTGTAGCTGGTCACCTTACAGGAAGCTGGCACTAAACATTCACATACTCTTGTAGCTGGTCACCTTACAGGAAGCTGGCACTAAACATTCACATACTCTTGTAGCTGGTCACCTTACAGGAAGCTGGCACTAAACATTCACATACTCTTGTAGCTGGTCACCTTACAGGAAGCTGGCACTAAACATTCACATACTCTTGTAGCTGGTCACCTTACAGGAAGCTGGCACTAAACATTCACATACTCTTGTAGCTGGTCACCTTACAGGAAGCTGGCACTAAACATTCACATACTCTTGTAGCTGGTCACCTTACAGGAAGCTGGCACTAAACATTCACATACTCTTGTAGCTGGTCACCTTACAGGAAGCTGGCACTAAACATTCACATACTCTTGTAGCTGGTCACCTTACAGGAAGCTGGCACTAAACATTCACATACTCTTGTAGCTGGTCACCTTACAGGAAGCTGGCACTAAACATTCACATACTCTTGTAGCTGGTCACCTTACAGGAAGCTGGCACTAAACATTCACATACTCTTGTAGCTGGTCACCTTACAGGAAGCTGGCACTAAACATTCACATACTCTTGTAGCTGGTCACCTTACAGGAAGCTGGCACTAAACATTCACATACTCTTGTAGCTGGTCACCTTACAGGAAGCTGGCACTAAACATTCACATACTCTTGTAGCTGGTCACCTTACAGGAAGCTGGCACTAAACATTCACATACTCTTGTAGCTGGTCACCTTACAGGAAGCTGGCACTAAACATTCACATACTCTTGTAGCTGGTCACCTTACAGGAAGCTGGCACTAAACATTCACATACTCTTGTAGCTGGTCACCTTACAGGAAGCTGGCACTAAACATTCACATACTCTTGTAGCTGGTCACCTTACAGGAAGCTGGCACTAAACATTCACATACTCTTGTAGCTGGTCACCTTACAGGAAGCTGGCACTAAACATTCACATACTCTTGTAGCTGGTCACCTTACAGGAAGCTGGCACTAAACATTCACATACTCTTGTAGCTGGTCACCTTACAGGAAGCTGGCACTAAACATTCACATACTCTTGTAGCTGGTCACCTTACAGGAAGCTGGCACTAAACATTCACATACTCTTGTAGCTGGTCACCTTACAGGAAGCTGGCACTAAACATTCACATACTCTTGTAGCTGGTCACCTTACAGGAAGCTGGCACTAAACATTCACATACTCTTGTAGCTGGTCACCTTACAGGAAGCTGGCACTAAACATTCACATACTCTTGTAGCTGGTCACCTTACAGGAAGCTGGCACTAAACATTCACATACTCTTGTAGCTGGTCACCTTACAGGAAGCTGGCACTAAACATTCACATACTCTTGTAGCTGGTCACCTTACAGGAAGCTGGCACTAAACATTCACATACTCTTGTAGCTGGTCACCTTACAGGAAGCTGGCACTAAACATTCACATACTCTTGTAGCTGTCACCTTACAGGAAGCTGGCACTAAACATTCACATACTCTTGTAGCTGGTCACCTTACAGGAAGCTGGCACTAAACATTCACATACTCTTGTAGCTAGTCACCTTACAGGAAGCTGGCACTAAACATTCACATACTCTTGTAGCTGGTCACCTTACAGGAAGCTGGCACTAAACATTCACATACTCTTGTAGCTGGTCACCTTACAGGAAGCTGGCACTAAACATTCACATACTCTTGTAGCTAGTCACCTTACAGGAAGCTGGCACTAAACATTCACATACTCTTGTAGCTGGTCACCTTACAGGAAGCTGGCACTAAACATTCACATACTCTTGTAGCTGGTCACCTTACAGGAAGCTGGCACTAAACATTCACATACTCTTGTAGCTGGTCACCTTACAGGAAGCTGGCACTAAACATTCACATACTCTTGTAGCTGGTCACCTTACAGGAAGCTGGCACTAAACATTCACATGCTCTTGTAGCTGGTCACCTTACAGGAAGCTGGCACTAAACATTCACATACTCTTGTAGCTGGTCACCTTACAGGAAGCTGGCACTAAACATTCACATACTCTTGTAGCTGGTCACCTTACAGGAAGCTGGCACTAAACATTCACATGCTCTTGTAGCTGGTCACCTTACAGGAAGCTGGCACTAAACATTCACATGCTCTTGTAGCTGGTCACCTTACAGGAAGCTGGCACTAAACATTCACATACTCTTGTAGCTGGTCACCTTACAGGAAGCTGGCACTAAACATTCACATGCTCTTGTAGCTGGTCACCTTACAGGAAGCTGGCACTAAACATTCACATGCTCTTGTAGCTGGTCACCTTACAGGAAGCTGGCACTAAACATTCACATACTCTTGTAGCTGGTCACCTTACAGGAAGCTGGCACTAAACATTCACATACTCTTGTAGCTGGTCACCTTACAGGAAGCTGGCACTAAACATTTACATGCTCTTGTAGCTGGTCACCTTACAGGAAGCTGGCACTAAACATTCACATACTCTTGTAGCTGGTCACCTTACAGGAAGCTGGCACTAAACATTCACATACTCTTGTAGCTGGTCACCTTACAGGAAGCTGGCACTAAACATTCACATACTCTTGTAGCTAGTCACCTTACAGGAAGCTGGCACTAAACATTCACATGCTCTTGTAGCTAGTCACGTTACAGAAAGCTGGCACTAAACATTCACATGCTCTTGTAGCTAGTCACCTTACAGGAAGCTGGCACTAAGTATTCACATGCTCTTGTAGCTAGTCACCTTACAGGAAGCTGGCACTAAACATTCACATGCTCTTGTAGCTAGTCACCTTACAGGAAGCTGGCACTAAACATTCACATGCTTTTGTAGCTGGTTACCTTACAGGAAGCTGGCACTAAACATTCACATGCTCTTGTAGCTGGTCACTTGACAGGAAGCTGGCACTAAACATTCCCACGCTCTTGTAGCTGGTCACCTTACAGGAAGATGGCACTAAACATTCGCATGCTCTTGTAGCTGGTCACCTTACAGAAAGCTTGCACTAAACATTCACATGCTCTTGTAGCTAGTCACCTTACAAGAAGCTGGCACTAACTATTCACTTGCTCTTGTAGCTAGTCACCTTACAGGAAGCTGGCACTAAACATTCACTTGCTCTTGTAGCTAGTCACCTTACAGGAATCTGGCACTAAACATTCACATGCTCTTGTAGCTAGTCACCTTACAGGAAGCTGGCACTAAACATTCACATGCACTTGTAGCTAGTCACCTTACAGGAAACTGGCACTAAACATTCACATGCTCTTGTAGCTGGTCACTTGACAGGAAGCTGGCACTAAACATTCACATACTCTTGTAGCTGGTCACTTTACAGGAAGCTGGCACTAAACATTCACATGCTCTTGTAGCTGGTCACCTTACAGGAAGCTGGCACTAAACATTCACATGCTCTTGTAGCTGGTCACCTGACAGGAACTGGCACTAAACATTCACATGCTCTTGTAGCTTGTCACCTGACAGGAACTGGCACTAAATATTCACATGCTCTTGTAGCTAGACACCTTACAGGAAGCTGGCACTAAATATTCACATGCTCTTGTTGCTGGTCCCCTGACAGGAACTGGCACTAAACATTCACATGCTCTTGTAGCTGGTCCCCTGACAGGAACTGGCACTAAACATTCACATGCTCTTGTAGCTGGTCACCTTACAGGAAGCTGGCACTAAACATTCACATGCTCTTGTTGCTGGCCACCTTACAGGAAGCTAGGGAGCTGCGGTAGCATAATGGTTAGTGCACTGGCTTCCTAGCGCAGTGGTCTATAGTTCGATCCCCAGATGAGGTGGGAATTTCTTAGGCCACAAACGGCTCCTAGGTCGACCCAGCCCCAAATGGGTACCAGAGCAACTCTGGGAAGGTTAAGGCGGCCGGCGTGATGCCGACCACATCACCCCTAGTTTGCCGACGGTCAAGATAATATGGGCCTAACACCATATTCCCAATATGCCTCAATGGGCGTGTAACGGGTTCCTTTTCATGTTTTTTTACAGGAAGCTGGCACTAAACATTCACATACTCTTGTAGCTGGTCACCTTACAGGAAGCTGGCACTAAACATTCACATACTCTTGTAGCTGGTCACCTTACAGGAAGCTGACACTAAACATTCACATACTCTTGTAGTTGGTCACCTTACAGGAAGCTGGCACTAAACATTCACATACTCTTGTAGCTGGTCACCTTACAGGAAGCTGGCACTAAACATTCACATACTCTTGTAGCTGGTCACCTTACAGGAAGCTGGCACTAAACATTCACATACTCTTGTAGCTGATCATCTTACAGGAAGCTGGCACTAAACATTCACATACTCTTGTAGCTGGTCACCTTACAGGAAGCTGGCACTAAACATTCACATACTCTTGTAGCTGGTCACCTTACAGGAAGCTGGCACTAAACATTCACATACTCTTGTAGCTGGTCACTTTACAGGAAGCTGGCACTAAACATTCACATACTCTTGTAGCTGGTCACCTTACAGGAAGCTGGCACTAAACATTCACATACTCTTGTAACTGGTCACCTTACAGGAAGCTGGCACTAAACATTCACATACTCTTGTAGCTGGTCACCTTACAGGAAGCTGGCACTAAACATTCACATACTCTTGTAGCTGGTCACCTTACAGGAAGCTGGCACTAAACATTCACATACTCTTGTAGCTAGTCACCTTACAGGAAGCTGGCACTAAACATTCACATACTCTTGTAGCTGGTCACCTTACAGGAAGCTGGCACTAAACATTCACATACTCTTGTAGCTGGTCACCTTACAGGAAGCTGGCACTAAACATTCACATACTCTTGTAGCTAGTCACCTTACAGGAAGCTGGCACTAAACATTCACATACTCTTGTAGCTGGTCACCTTACAGGAAGCTGGCACTAAACATTCACATACTCTTGTAGCTGGTCACCTTACAGGAAGCTGGCACTAAACATTCACATACTCTTGTAGCTAGTCACCTTACAGGAAGCTGGCACTAAACATTCACATACTCTTGTAGCTGGTCACCTTACAGGAAGCTGGCACTAAACATTCACATACTCTTGTAGCTGGTCACCTTACAGGAAGCTGGCACTAAACATTCACATACTCTTGTAGCTGGTCACCTTACAGGAAGCTGGCACTAAACATTCACATACTCTTGTAGCTAGTCACCTTACAGGAAGCTGGCACTAAACATTCACATACTCTTGTAGCTGGTCACCTTACAGGAAGCTGGCACTAAACATTCACATACTCTTGTAGCTGGTCACCTTACAGGAAGCTGGCACTAAACATTCACATACTCTTGTAGCTGGTCACCTTACAGGAAGCTGGCACTAAACATTCACATACTCTTGTAGCTGGTCACCTTACAGGAAGCTGGCACTAAACATTCACATACTCTTGTAGCTGGTCACCTTACAGGAAGCTGGCACTAAACATTCCTTGTAGCTGGTCACCTTACAGGAAGCTGGCACTAAACATTCACATACTCTTGTAGCTGGTCACCTTACAGGAAGCTGGCACTAAACATTCACATACTCTTGTAGCTGGTCACCTTACAGGAAGCTGGCACTAAACATTCACATACTCTTGTAGCTGGTCACCTTACAGGAAGCTGGCACTAAACATTCACATACTCTTGTAGCTGGTCACCTTACAGGAAGCTGGCACTAAACATTCACATACTCTTGTAGCTGGTCACCTTACAGGAAGCTGGCACTAAACATTCACATACTCTTGTAGCTGGTCACCTTACAGGAAGCTGGCACTAAACATTCACATACTCTTGTAGCTGGTCACCTTACAGGAAGCTGGCACTAAACATTCACATACTCTTGTAGCTGGTCACCTTACAGGAAGCTGGCACTAAAACATTCACATACTCTTGTAGCTGGTCACCTTACAGGAAGCTGGCACTAAACATTCACATACTCTTGTAGCTGGTCACCTTACAGGAAGCTGGCACTAAACATTCACATACTCTTGTAGCTGGTCACCTTACAGGAAGCTGGCACTAAACATTCACATACTCTTGTAGCTGGTCACCTTACAGGAAGCTGGCACTAAACATTCACATACTCTTGTAGCTGGTCACCTTACAGGAAGCTGGCACTAAACATTCACATACTCTTGTAGCTGGTCACCTTACAGGAAGCTGGCACTAAACATTCACATACTCTTGTAGCTGGTCACCTTACAGGAAGCTGGCACTAAACATTCACATACTCTTGTAGCTGGTCACCTTACAGGAAGCTGGCACTAAACATTCACATACTCTTGTAGCTGGTCACCTTACAGGAAGCTGGCACTAAACATTCACATACTCTTGTAGCTGGTCACCTTACAGGAAGCTGGCACTAAACATTCACATACTCTTGTAGCTGGTCACCTTACAGGAAGCTGGCACTAAACATTCACATACTCTTGTAGCTGGTCACCTTACAGGAAGCTGGCACTAAACATTCACATACTCTTGTAGCTGGTCACCTTACAGGAAGCTGGCACTAAACATTCACATACTCTTGTAGCTGGTCACCTTACAGGAAGCTGGCACTAAACATTCACATACTCTTGTAGCTGGTCACCTTACAGGAAGCTGGCACTAAACATTCACATACTCTTGTAGCTGGTCACCTTACAGGAAGCTGGCACTAAACATTCACATACTCTTGTAGCTGGTCACCTTACAGGAAGCTGGCACTAAACATTCACATACTCTTGTAGCTGGTCACCTTACAGGAAGCTGGCACTAAACATTCACATACTCTTGTAGCTGGTCACCTTACAGGAAGCTGGCACTAAACATTCACATACTCTTGTAGCTGGTCACCTTACAGGAAGCTG
This sequence comes from Oreohelix idahoensis, assembly GCA_024509875.1. Lineage (NCBI taxonomy): Eukaryota > Metazoa > Mollusca > Gastropoda > Stylommatophora > Oreohelicidae > Oreohelix > Oreohelix idahoensis. The sequence continues at coordinate 125,502 of JAMPIV010020463.1, read as the reverse complement.
GCACTAAACATTCACATACTCTTGTAGCTGGTCACCTTACAGGAAGCTGGCACTAAACATTCACATACTCTTGTAGCTGGTCACCTTACAGGAAGCTGGCACTAAACATTCACATACTCTTGTAGCTGGTCACCTTACAGGAAGCTGGCACTAAACATTCACATACTCTTGTAGCTGGTCACCTTACAGGAAGCTGGCACTAAACATTCACATACTCTTGTAGCTGGTCACCTTACAGGAAGCTGGCACTAAACATTCACATACTCTTGTAGCTGGTCACCTTACAGGAAGCTGGCACTAAACATTCACATACTCTTGTAGCTGGTCACCTTACAGGAAGCTGGCACTAAACATTCACATACTCTTGTAGCTCTACACCTCGCAGGAACCTGGCACTAAACATTCACATACTCTTGTAGCTGGTCACCTTACAGAAAGCTGGCACTAAACATTCACATACTCTTGTAGCTGGTCACCTTACAGGAAGCTGGCACTAAACATTCACATACTCTTGTAGCTGGTCACCTTACAGGAAGCTGGCACTAAACATTCACATACTCTTGTAGCTGGTCACCTTACAGGAAGCTGGCACTAAACATTCACATACTCTTGTAGCTGGTCACCTTACAGGAAGCTGGCACTAAACATTCACATACTCTTGTAGCTGGTCACCTTACAGGAAGCTGGCACTAAACATTCACATACTCTTGTAGCTGGTCACCTTACAGGAAGCTGGCACTAAACATTCACATACTCTTGTAGCTGGTCACCTTACAGGAAGCTGGCACTAAACATTCACATACTCTTGTAGCTGGTCACCTTACAGGAAGCTGGCACTAAACATTCACATACTCTTGTAGCTGGTCACCTTACAGGAAGCTGGCACTAAACATTCACATACTCTTGTAGCTGGTCACCTTACAGGAAGCTGGCACTAAACATTCACATACTCTTGTAGCTGGTCACCTTACAGGAAGCTGGCACTAAACATTCACATACTCTTGTAGCTGGTCACCTTACAGGAAGCTGGCACTAAACATTCACATACTCTTGTAGCTGGTCACCTTACAGGAAGCTGGCACTAAACATTCACATACTCTTGTAGCTGGTCACCTTACAGGAAGCTGGCACTAAACATACTCTTGTAGCTGGTCACTTTACAGGAAGCTGGCACTAAACATTCACATACTCTTGTAGCTGGTCACCTTACAGGAAGCTGGCACTAAACATTCACATACTCTTGTAGCTGGTCACCTTACAGGAAGCTGGCACTAAACATTCACATACTCTTGTAGCTGGTCACCTTACAGGAAGCTGGCACTAAACATTCACATACTCTTGTAGCTGGTCACCTTACAGGAAGCTGGCACTAAACATTCACATACTCTTGTAGCTGGTCACCTTACAGGAAGCTGGCACTAAACATTCACATACTCACATACTCTTGTAGCTGGTCACCTTACAGGAAGCTGGCACTAAACATTCACATACTCTTGTAGCTGGTCACCTTACAGGAAGCTGGCACTAAACATTCACATACTCTTGTAGCTGGTCACCTTACAGGAAGCTGGCACTAAACATTCACATACTCTTGTAGCTGGTCACCTTACAGGAAGCTGGCACTAAACATTCACATACTCTTGTAGCTGGTCACCTTACAGGAAGCTGGCACTAAACATTCACATACTCTTGTAGCTGGTCACCTTACAGGAAGCTGGCACTAAACATTCACATACTCTTGTAGCTGGTCACCTTACAGGAAGCTGGCACTAAACATTCACATACTCTTGTAGCTGGTCACCTTACAGGAAGCTGGCACTAAACATTCACATACTCTTGTAGCTGGTCACCTTACAGGAAGCTGGCACTAAACATTCACATACTCTTGTAGCTGGTCACCTTACAGGAAGCTGGCACTAAACATTCACATACTCTTGTAGCTGGTCACCTTACAGGAAGCTGGCACTAAACATTCACATACTCTTGTAGCTGGTCACCTTACAGGAAGCTGGCACTAAACATTCACATACTCTTGTAGCTGGTCACCTTACAGGAAGCTGGCACTAAACATTCACATACTCTTGTAGCTAGTCACCTTACAGGAAGCTGGCACTAAACATTCACATACTCTTGTAGCTGGTCACCTTACAGGAAGCTGGCACTAAACATTCACATACTCTTGTAGCTGGTCACCTTACAGGAAGCTGGCACTAAACATTCACATACTCTTGTAGCTGGTCACCTTACAGGAAGCTGGCACTAAACATTCACATACTCTTGTAGCTGGTCACCTTACAGGAAGCTGGCACTAAACATTCACATACTCTTGTAGCTGGTCACCTTACAGGAAGCTGGCACTAAACATTCACATACTCTTGTAGCTGGTCACCTTACAGGAAGCTGGCACTAAACATTCACATACTCTTGTAGCTGGTCACCTTACAGGAAGCTGGCACTAAACATTCACATACTCTTGTAGCTGGTCACCTTACAGGAAGCTGGCACTAAACATTCACATACTCTTGTAGCTGGTCACCTTACAGGAAGCTGGCACTAAACATTCACATACTCTTGTAGCTGGTCACCTTACAGGAAGCTGGCACTAAACATTCACATACTCTTGTAGCTGGTCACCTTACAGGAAGCTGGCACTAAACATTCACATACTCTTGTAGCTGGTCACCTTACAGGAAGCTGGCACTAAACATTCACATACTCTTGTAGCTGGTCACCTTACAGGAAGCTGGCACTAAAACATTCACATTCACTCTTGTAGCTGGTCACCTTACAGGAAGCTGGCACTAAACATTCACATACTCTTGTAGCTGGTCACCTTACAGGAAGCTGGCACTAAACATTCACATACTCTTGTAGCTGGTCACCTTACAGGAAGCTGGCACTAAACATTCACATACTCTTGTAGCTGGTCACCTTACAGGAAGCTGGCACTAAACATTCACATACTCTTGTAGCTGGTCACCTTACAGGAAGCTGGCACTAAACATTCACATACTCTTGTAGCTGGTCACCTTACAGGAAGCTGGCACTAAACATTCACATACTCTTGTAGCTGGTCACCTTACAGGAAGCTGGCACTAAACATTCACATACTCTTGTAGCTGGTCACCTTGCAGGAAGCTGGCACTAAACATTCACATACTCTTGTAGCTGGTCACCTTACAGGAAGCTGGCACTAAACATTCACATACTCTTGTACATGGCACTAAACTCTTGTAGCTGGTCACCTTACAGGAAGCTGGCACTAAACATTCACATACTCTTGTAGCTGGTCACCTTACAGGAAGCTGGCACTAAACATTCACATACTCTTGTAGCTGGTCACCTTACAGGAAGCTGGCACTAAACATTCACATACTCTTGTAGCTGGTCACCTTACAGGAAGCTGGCACTAAACATTCACATACTCTTGTAGCTGGTCACCTTACAGGAAGCTGGCACTAAACATTCACATACTCTTGTAGCTGGTCACCTTACAGGAAGCTGGCACTAAACATTCACATACTCTTGTAGCTGGTCACCTTACAGGAAGCTGGCACTAAACATTCACATACTCTTGTAGCTGGTCACCTTACAGGAAGCTGGCACTAAACATTCACATACTCTTGTAGCTGGTCACCTTACAGGAAGCTGGCACTAAACATTCACATACTCTTGTAGCTGGTCACCTTACAGGAAGCTGGCACTAAACATTCACATACTCTTGTAGCTGGTCACCTTACAGGAAGCTGGCACTAAACATTCACATACTCTTGTAGCTGGTCACCTTACAGGAAGCTGGCACTAAACATTCACATACTCTTGTAGCTGGTCACCTTACAGGAAGCTGGCACTAAACATTCACATACTCTTGTAGCTGGTCACCTTACAGGAAGCTGGCACTAAACATTCACATACTCTTGTAGCTGGTCACCTTACAGGAAGCTGGCACTAAACATTCACATACTCTTGTAGCTGGTCACCTTACAGGAAGCTGGCACTAAACATTCACATACTCTTGTAGCTGGTCACCTTACAGGAAGCTGGCACTAAACATTCACATACTCTTGTAGCTGGTCACCTTACAGGAAGCTGGCACTAAACATTCACATACTCTTGTAGCTGGTCACCTTACAGGAAGCTGGCACTAAACATTCACATTCTCTTGTAGCTGGTCACCTTACAGGAAGCTGGCACTAAACATTCACATACTCTTGTAGCTGGTCACCTTACAGGAAGCTGGCACTAAACATTCACATACTCTTGTAGCTGGTCACCTTACAGGAAGCTGGCACTAAACATTCACATACTCTTGTAGCTGGTCACCTTACAGGAAGCTGGCACTAAACATTCACATACTCTTGTAGCTGGTCACCTTACAGGAAGCTGGCACTAAACATTCACATACTCTTGTAGCTGGTCACCTTACAGGAAGCTGGCACTAAACATTCACATACTCTTGTAGCTGGTCACCTTACAGGAAGCTGGCACTAAACATTCACATACTCTTGTAGCTGGTCACCTTACAGGAAGCTGGCACTAAACATTCACATACTCTTGTAGCTGGTCACCTTACAGGAAGCTGGCACTAAACATTCACATACTCTTGTAGCTGGTCACCTTACAGGAAGCTGGCACTAAACATTCACATACTCTTGTAGCTGGTCACCTTACAGGAAGCTGGCACTAAACATTCACATACTCTTGTAGCTGGTCACTTTACAGGAAGCTGGCACTAAACATTCACATACTCTTGTAGCTGGTCACCTTACAGGAAGCTGGCACTAAACATTCACATACTCTTGTAGCTGGTCACCTTACAGGAAGCTGGCACTAAACATTCACATACTCTTGTAGCTGGTCACCTTACAGGAAGCTGGCACTAAACATTCACATACTCTTGTAGCTGGTCACCTTACAGGAAGCTGGCACTAAACATTCACATACTCTTGTAGCTGGTCACCTTACAGGAAGCTGGCACTAAACATTCACATACTCTTGTAGCTGGTCACCTTACAGGAAGCTGGCACTAAACATTCACATACTCTTGTAGCTGGTCACCTTACAGGAAGCTGGCACTAAACATTCACATACTCTTGTAGCTGGTCACCTTACAGGAAGCTGGCACTAAACATTCACAGGAAGCTGGCACTAAACATTCACATACTCTTGTAGCTGGTCACCTTACAGGAAGCTGGCACTAAACATTCACATACTCTTGTAGCTGGTCACCTTACAGGAAGCTGGCACTAAACATTCACATACTCTTGTAGCTGGTCACCTTACAGGAAGCTGGCACTAAACATTCACATACTCTTGTAGCTGGTCACCTTACAGGAAGCTGGCACTAAACATTCACATACTCTTGTAGCTGGTCACCTTACAGGAAGCTGGCACTAAACATTCACATACTCTTGTAGCTGGTCACCTTACAGGAAGCTGGCACTAAACATTCACATACTCTTGTAGCTGGTCACCTTACAGGAAGCTGGCACTAAACATTCACATACTCTTGTAGCTGGTCACCTTACAGGAAGCTGGCACTAAACATTCACATACTCTTGTAGCTGGTCACCTTACAGGAAGCTGGCACTAAACATTCACATACTCTTGTAGCTGGTCACCTTACAGGAAGCTGGCACTAAACATTCACATACTCTTGTAGCTGGTCACCTTACAGGAAGCTGGCACTAAACATTCACATACTCTTGTAGCTGGTCACCTTACAGGAAGCTGGCACTAAACATTCACATACTCTTGTAGCTGGTCACCTTACAGGAAGCTGGCACTAAACATTCACATACTCTTGTAGCTGGTCACCTTACAGGAAGCTGGCACTAAACATTCACATACTCTTGTAGCTGGTCACCTTACAGGAAGCTGGCACTAAACATTCACATACTCTTGTAGCTGGTCACCTTACAGGAAGCTGGCACTAAACATTCACATACTCTTGTAGCTGGTCACCTTACAGGAAGCTGGCACTAAACATTCACATACTCTTGTAGCTGGTCACCTTACAGGAAGCTGGCACTAAACATTCACATACTCTTGTAGCTGGTCACCTTACAGGAAGCTGGCACTAAACATTCACATACTCTTGTAGCTGGTCACCTTACAGGAAGCTGGCACTAAACATTCACATACTCTTGTAGCTGGTCACCTTACAGGAAGCTGGCACTAAACATTCACATACTCTTGTAGCTGGTCACCTTACAGGAAGCTGGCACTAAACATTCACATACTCTTGTAGCTGGTCACCTTACAGGAAGCTGGCACTAAACATTCACATACTCTTGTAGCTGGTCACCTTACAGGAAGCTGGCACTAAACATTCACATACTCTTGTAGCTGGTCACCTTACAGGAAGCTGGCACTAAACATTCACATACTCTTGTAGCTGGTCACCTTACAGGAAGCTGGCACTAAACATTCACATACTCTTGTAGCTGGTCACCTTACAGGAAGCTGGCACTAAACATTCACATACTCTTGTAGCTGGTCACCTTACAGGAAGCTGGCACTAAACATTCACATACTCTTGTAGCTGGTCACCTTACAGGAAGCTGGCACTAAACATTCACATACTCTTGTAGCTGGTCACCTTACAGGAAGCTGGCACTAAACATTCACATACTCTTGTAGCTGGTCACCTTACAGGAAGCTGGCACTAAACATTCACATACTCTTGTAGCTGGTCACCTTACAGGAAGCTGGCACTAAACATTCACATACTCTTGTAGCTGGTCACCTTACAGGAAGCTGGCACTAAACATTCACATACTCTTGTAGCTGGTCACCTTACAGGAAGCTGGCACTAAACATTCACATACTCTTGTAGCTGGTCACCTTACAGGAAGCTGGCACTAAACATTCACATACTCTTGTAGCTGGTCACCTTACAGGAAGCTGGCACTAAACATTCACATACTCTTGTAGCTGGTCACCTTACAGGAAGCTGGCACTAAACATTCACATACTCTTGTAGCTGGTCACCTTACAGGAAGCTGGCACTAAACATTCACATACTCTTGTAGCTGGTCACCTTACAGGAAGCTGGCACTAAACATTCACATACTCTTGTAGCTGGTCACCTTACAGGAAGCTGGCACTAAACATTCACATACTCTTGTAGCTGGTCACCTTACAGGAAGCTGGCACTAAACATTCACATACTCTTGTAGCTGGTCACCTTACAGGAAGCTGGCACTAAACATTCACATACTCTTGTAGCTGGTCACCTTACAGGAAGCTGGCACTAAACATTCACATACTCTTGTAGCTGGTCACCTTACAGGAAGCTGGCACTAAACATTCACATACTCTTGTAGCTGGTCACCTTACAGGAAGCTGGCACTAAACATTCACATACTCTTGTAGCTGGTCACCTTACAGGAAGCTGGCACTAAACATTCACATACTCTTGTAGCTGGTCACCTTACAGGAAGCTGGCACTAAACATTCACATACTCTTGTAGCTGGTCACCTTACAGGAAGCTGGCACTAAACATTCACATACTCTTGTAGCTGGTCACCTTACAGGAAGCTGGCACTAAACATTCACATACTCTTGTAGCTGGTCACCTTACAGGAAGCTGGCACTAAACATTCACATACTCTTGTAGCTGGTCACCTTACAGGAAGCTGGCACTAAACATTCACATACTCTTGTAGCTGGTCACCTTACAGGAAGCTGGCACTAAACATTCACATACTCTTGTAGCTGGTCACCTTACAGGAAGCTGGCACTAAACATTCACATACTCTTGTAGCTGGTCACCTTACAGGAAGCTGGCACTCAAATCTCACATACTCTTGTAGCTGGTCACCTTACAGGAAGCTGGCACTAAACATTCACATACTCTTGTAGCTGGTCACCTTACAGGAAGCTGGCACTAAACATTCACATACTCTTGTAGCTGGTCACCTTACAGGAAGCTGGCACTAAACATTCACATACTCTTGTAGCTGGTCACCTTACAGGAAGCTGGCACTAAACATTCACATACTCTTGTAGCTGGTCACCTTACAGGAAGCTGGCACTAAACATTCACATACTCTTGTAGCTGGTCACCTTACAGGAAGCTGGCACTAAACATTCACATACTCTTGTAGCTGGTCACCTTACAGGAAGCTGGCACTAAACATTCACATACTCTTGTAGCTGGTCACCTTACAGGAAGCTGGCACTAAACATTCACATACTCTTGTAGCTGGTCACCTTACAGGAAGCTGGCACTAAACATTCACATACTCTTGTAGCTGGTCACCTTACAGGAAGCTGGCACTAAACATTCACATACTCTTGTAGCTGGTCACCTTACAGGAAGCTGGCACTAAACATTCACATACTCTTGTAGCTGGTCACCTTACAGGAAGCTGGCACTAAACATTCACATACTCTTGTAGCTGGTCACCTTACAGGAAGCTGGCACTAAACATTCACATACTCTTGTAGCTGGTCACCTTACAGGAAGCTGGCACTAAACATTCACATACTCTTGTAGCTGGTCACCTTACAGGAAGCTGGCACTAAACATTCACATACTCTTGTAGCTGGTCACCTTACAGGAAGCTGGCACTAAACATTCACATACTCTTGTAGCTGGTCACCTTACAGGAAGCTGGCACTAAACATTCACATACTCTTGTAGCTGGTCACCTTACAGGAAGCTGGCACTAAACATTCACATACTCTTGTAGCTGGTCACCTTACAGGAAGCTGGCACTAAACATTCACATACTCTTGTAGCTGGTCACCTTACAGGAAGCTGGCACTAAACATTCACATACTCTTGTAGCTGGTCACCTTACAGGAAGCTGGCACTAAACATTCACATACTCTTGTAGCTGGTCACCTTACAGGAAGCTGGCACTAAACATTCACATACTCTTGTAGCTGGTCACCTTACAGGAAGCTGGCACTAAACATTCACATACTCTTGTAGCTGGTCACCTTACAGGAAGCTGGCACTAAACATTCACATACTCTTGTAGCTGGTCACCTTACAGGAAGCTGGCACTAAACATTCACATACTCTTGTAGCTGGTCACCTTACAGGAAGCTGGCACTAAACATTCACATACTCTTGTAGCTGGTCACCTTACAGGAAGCTGGCACTAAACATTCACATACTCTTGTAGCTGGTCACCTTACAGGAAGCTGGCACTAAACATTCACATACTCTTGTAGCTGGTCACCTTACAGGAAGCTGGCACTAAACATTCACATACTCTTGTAGCTGGTCACCTTACAGGAAGCTGGCACTAAACATTCACATACTCTTGTAGCTGGTCACCTTACAGGAAGCTGGCACTAAACATTCACATACTCTTGTAGCTGGTCACCTTACAGGAAGCTGGCACTAAACATTCACATACTCTTGTAGCTGGTCACCTTACAGGAAGCTGGCACTAAACATTCACATACTCTTGTAGCTGGTCACCTTACAGGAAGCTGGCACTAAACATTCACATACTCTTGTAGCTGGTCACCTTACAGGAAGCTGGCACTAAACATTCACATACTCTTGTAGCTGGTCACCTTACAGGAAGCTGGCACTAAACATTCACATACTCTTGTAGCTGGTCACCTTACAGGAAGCTGGCACTAAACATTCACATACTCTTGTAGCTGGTCACCTTACAGGAAGCTGGCACTAAACATTCACATACTCTTGTAGCTGGTCACCTTACAGGAAGCTGGCACTAAACATTCACATACTCTTGTAGCTGGTCACCTTACAGGAAGCTGGCACTAAACATTCACATACTCTTGTAGCTGGTCACCTTACAGGAAGCTGGCACTAAACATTCACATACTCTTGTAGCTGGTCACCTTACAGGAAGCTGGCACTAAACATTCACATACTCTTGTAGCTGGTCACCTTACAGGAAGCTGGCACTAAACATTCACATACTCTTGTAGCTGGTCACCTTACAGGAAGCTGGCACTAAACATTCACATACTCTTGTAGCTGGTCACCTTACAGGAAGCTGGCACTAAACATTCACATACTCTTGTAGCTGGTCACCTTACAGGAAGCTGGCACTAAACATTCACATACTCTTGTAGCTGGTCACCTTACAGGAAGCTGGCACTAAACATTCACATACTCTTGTAGCTGGTCACCTTACAGGAAGCTGGCACTAAACATTCACATACTCTTGTAGCTGGTCACCTTACAGGAAGCTGGCACTAAACATTCACATACTCTTGTAGCTGGTCACCTTACAGACAGGAAGCTGGCACTAAACATTCACATACTCTTGTAGCTGGTCACCTTACAGGAAGCTGGCACTAAACATTCACATACTCTTGTAGCTGGTCACCTTACAGGAAGCTGGCACTAAACATTCACATACTCTTGTAGCTGGTCACCTTACAGGAAGCTGGCACTAAACATTCACATACTCTTGTAGCTGGTCACCTTACAGGAAGCTGGCACTAAACATTCACATACTCTTGTAGCTGGTCACCTTACAGGAAGCTGGCACTAAACATTCACATACTCTTGTAGGTGGTCACCTTACAGGAAGCTGGCACTAAACATTCACATACTCTTGTAGCTGGTCACCTTACAGGAAGCTGGCACTAAACATTCACATACTCTTGTAGCTGGTCACCTTACAGGAAGCTGGCACTAAACATTCACATACTCTTGTAGCTGGTCACCTTACAGGAAGCTGGCACTAAACATTCACATACTCTTGTAGCTGGTCACCTTACAGGAAGCTGGCACTAAACATTCACATACTCTTGTAGCTGGTCACCTTACAGGAAGCTGGCACTAAACATTCACATACTCTTGTAGCTGGTCACCTTACAGGAAGCTGGCACTAAACATTCACATACTCTTGTAGCTGGTCACCTTACAGGAAGCTGGCACTAAACATTCACATACTCTTGTAGCTGGTCACCTTACAGGAAGCTGGCACTAAACATTCACATACTCTTGTAGCTGGTCACCTTACAGGAAGCTGGCACTAAACATTCACATACTCTTGTAGCTGGTCACCTTACAGGAAGCTGGCACTAAACATTCACATACTCTTGTAGCTGGTCACCTTACAGGAAGCTGGCACTAAACATTCACATACTCTTGTAGCTGGTCACCTTACAGGAAGCTGGCACTAAACATTCACATACTCTTGTAGCTGGTCACCTTACAGGAAGCTGGCACTAAACATTCACATACTCTTGTAGCTGGTCACCTTACAGGAAGCTGGCACTAAACATTCACATACTCTTGTAGCTGGTCACCTTACAGGAAGCTGGCACTAAACATTCACATACTCTTGTAGCTGGTCACCTTACAGGAAGCTGGCACTAAACATTCACATACTCTTGTAGCTGGTCACCTTACAGGAAGCTGGCACTAAACATTCACATACTCTTGTAGCTGGTCACCTTACAGGAAGCTGGCACTAAACATTCACATACTCTTGTAGCTGGTCACCTTACAGGAAGCTGGCACTAAACATTCACATACTCTTGTAGCTGGTCACCTTACAGGAAGCTGGCACTAACATTCACTCACATACTCTTGTAGCTGGTCACCTTACAGGAAGCTGGCACTAAACATTCACATACTCTTGTAGCTGGTCACCTTACAGGAAGCTGGCACTAAACATTCACATACTCTTGTAGCTGGTCACCTTACAGGAAGCTGGCACTAAACATTCACATACTCTTGTAGCTGGTCACCTTACAGGAAGCTGGCACTAAACATTCACATACTCTTGTAGCTGGTCACCTTACAGGAAGCTGGCACTAAACATTCACATACTCTTGTAGCTGGTCACCTTACAGGAAGCTGGCACTAAACATTCACATACTCTTGTAGCTGGTCACCTTACAGGAAGCTGGCACTAAACATTCACATACTCTTGTAGCTGGTCACCTTACAGGAAGCTGGCACTAAACATTCACATACTCTTGTAGCTGGTCACCTTACAGGAAGCTGGCACTAAACATTCACATACTCTTGTAGCTGGTCACCTTACAGGAAGCTGGCACTAAACATTCACATACTCTTGTAGCTGGTCACCTTACAGGAAGCTGGCACTAAACATTCACATACTCTTGTAGCTGGTCACCTTACAGGAAGCTGGCACTAAACATTCACATACTCTTGTAGCTGGTCACCTTACAGGAAGCTGGCACTAAACATTCACATACTCTTGTAGCTGGTCACCTTACAGGAAGCTGGCACTAAACATTCACATACTCTTGTAGCTGGTCACCTTACAGGAAGCTGGCACTAAACATTCACATACTCTTGTAGCTGGTCACCTTACAGGAAGCTGGCACTAAACATTCACATACTCTTGTAGCTGGTCACCTTACAGGAAGCTGGCACTAAACATTCACATACTCTTGTAGCTGGTCACCTTACAGGAAGCTGGCACTAAACATTCACATACTCTTGTAGCTGGTCACCTTACAGGAAGCTGGCACTAAACATTCACATACTCTTGTAGCTGGTCACCTTACAGGAAGCTGGCACTAAACATTCACATACTCTTGTAGCTGGTCACCTTACAGGAAGCTGGCACTAAACATTCACATACTCTTGTAGCTGGTCACCTTACAGGAAGCTGGCACTAAACATTCACATACTCTTGTAGCTGGTCACCTTACAGGAAGCTGGCACTAAACATTCACATACTCTTGTAGCTGGTCACCTTACAGGAAGCTGGCACTAAACATTCACATACTCTTGTAGCTGGTCACCTTACAGGAAGCTGGCACTAAACATTCACATACTCTTGTAGCTGGTCACCTTACAGGAAGCTGGCACTAAACATTCACATACTCTTGTAGCTGGTCACCCTTATAGCTGGTCACCTTACAGGAAGCTGGCACTAAACATTCACATACTCTTGTAGCTGGTCACCTTACAGGAAGCTGGCACTAAACATTCACATACTCTTGTAGCTGGTCACCTTACAGGAAGCTGGCACTAAACATTCACATACTCTTGTAGCTGGTCACCTTACAGGAAGCTGGCACTAAACATTCACATACTCTTGTAGCTGGTCACCTTACAGGAAGCTGGCACTAAACATTCACATACTCTTGTAGCTGGTCACCTTACAGGAAGCTGGCACTAAACATTCACATACTCTTGTAGCTGGTCACCTTACAGGAAGCTGGCACTAAACATTCACATACTCTTGTAGCTGGTCACCTTACAGGAAGCTGGCACTAAACATTCACATACTCTTGTAGCTGGTCACCTTACAGGAAGCTGGCACTAAACATTCACATACTCTTGTAGCTGGTCACCTTACAGGAAGCTGGCACTAAACATTCACATACTCTTGTAGCTGGTCACGTTACAGGAAGCTGGCGCTAAACATTCACATACTCTTGTAGCTGGTCACCTTACAGGAAGCTGGCACTAAACATTCACATACTCTTGTAGCTGGTCACCTTACAGGAAGCTGGCACTAAACATTCACATACTCTTGTAGCTGGTCACCTTACAGGAAGCTGGCACTAAACATTCACATACTCTTGTAGCTGGTCACCTTACAGGAAGCTGGCACTAAACATTCACATACTCTTGTAGCTGGTCACCTTACAGGAAGCTGGCACTAAACATTCACATACTCTTGTAGCTGGTCACCTTACAGGAAGCTGGCACTAAACATTCACATACTCTTGTAGCTGGTCACCTTACAGGAAGCTGGCACTAAACATTCACATACTCTTGTAGCTGGTCACCTTACAGGAAGCTGGCACTAAACATTCACATACTCTTGTAGCTGGTCACCTTACAGGAAGCTGGCACTAAACATTCACATACTCTTGTAGCTGGTCACCTTACAGGAAGCTGGCACTAAACATTCACATACTCTTGTAGCTGGTCACCTTACAGGAAGCTGGCACTAAACATTCACATACTCTTGTAGCTGGTCACCTTACAGGAAGCTGGCACTAAACATTCACATACTCTTGTAGCTGGTCACCTTACAGGAAGCTGGCACTAAACATTCACATACTCTTGTAGCTGGTCACCTTACAGGAAGCTGGCACTAAACATTCACATACTCTTGTAGCTGGTCACCTTACAGGAAGCTGGCACTAAACATTCACATACTCTTGTAGCTGGTCACCTTACAGGAAGCTGGCACTAAACATTCACATACTCTTGTAGCTGGTCACCTTACAGGAAGCTGGCACTAAACATTCACATACTCTTGTAGCTGGTCACCTTACAGGAAGCTGGCACTAAACATTCACATACTCTTGTAGCTGGTCACCTTACAGGAAGCTGGCACTAAACATTCACATACTCTTGTAGCTGGTCACCTTACAGGAAGCTGGCACTAAACATTCACATACTCTTGTAGCTGGTCACCTTACAGGAAGCTGGCACTAAACATTCACATACTCTTGTAGCTGGTCACCTTACAGGAAGCTGGCACTAAACATTCACATACTCTTGTAGCTGGTCACCTTACAGGAAGCTGGCACTAAACATTCACATACTCTTGTAGCTGGTCACCTTACAGGAAGCTGGCACTAAACATTCACATACTCTTGTAGCTGGTCACCTTACAGGAAGCTGGCACTAAACATTCACATACTCTTGTAGCTGGTCACCTTACAGGAAGCTGGCACTAAACATTCACATACTCTTGTAGCTGGTCACCTTACAGGAAGCTGGCACTAAACATTCACATACTCTTGTAGCTGGTCACCTTACAGGAAGCTGGCACTAAACATTCACATACTCTTGTAGCTGGTCACCTTACAGGAAGCTGGCACTAAACATTCACATACTCTTGTAGCTGGTCACCTTACAGGAAGCTGGCACTAAACATTCACATACTCTTGTAGCTGGTCACCTTACAGGAAGCTGGCACTAAACATTCACATACTCTTGTAGCTGGTCACCTTACAGGAAGCTGGCACTAAACATTCACATACTCTTGTAGCTGGTCACCTTACAGGAAGCTGGCACTAAACATTCACATACTCTTGTAGCTGGTCACCTTACAGGAAGCTGGCACTAAACATTCACATACTCTTGTAGCTGGTCACCTTACAGGAAGCTGGCACTAAACATTCACATACTCTTGTAGCTGGTCACCTTACAGGAAGCTGGCACTAAACATTCACATACTCTTGTAGCTGGTCACCTTACAGGAAGCTGGCACTAAACATTCACATACTCTTGTAGCTGGTCACCTTACAGGAAGCTGGCACTAAACATTCACATACTCTTGTAGCTGGTCACCTTACAGGAAGCTGGCACTAAACATTCACATACTCTTGTAGCTGGTCACCTTACAGGAAGCTGGCACTAAACATTCACATACTCTTGTAGCTGGTCACCTTACAGGAAGCTGGCACTAAACATTCACATACTCTTGTAGCTGGTCACCTTACAGGAAGCTGGCACTAAACATTCACATACTCTTGTAGCTGGTCACCTTACAGGAAGCTGGCACTAAACATTCACATACTCTTGTAGCTGGTCACCTTACAGGAAGCTGGCACTAAACATTCACATACTCTTGTAGCTGGTCACCTTACAGGAAGCTGGCACTAAACATTCACATACTCTTGTAGCTGGTCACCTTACAGGAAGCTGGCACTAAACATTCACATACTCTTGTAGCTGGTCACCTTACAGGAAGCTGGCACTAAACATTCACATACTCTTGTAGCTGGTCACCTTACAGGAAGCTGGCACTAAACATTCACATACTCTTGTAGCTGGTCACCTTACAGGAAGCTGGCACTAAACATTCACATACTCTTGTAGCTGGTCACCTTACAGGAAGCTGGCACTAAACATTCACATACTCTTGTAGCTGGTCACCTTACAGGAAGCTGGCACTAAACATTCACATACTCTTGTAGCTGGTCACCTTACAGGAAGCTGGCACTAAACATTCACATACTCTTGTAGCTGGTCACCTTACAGGAAGCTGGCACTAAACATTCACATACTCTTGTAGCTGGTCACCTTACAGGAAGCTGGCATTCACATAAACATTGGCACATTCACATCTCTTGTAGCTGGTCACCTTACAGGAAGCTGGCACTAAACATTCACATACTCTTGTAGCTGGTCACCTTACAGGAAGCTGGCACTAAACATTCACATACTCTTGTAGCTGGTCACCTTACAGGAAGCTGGCACTAAACATTCACATACTCTTGTAGCTGGTCACCTTACAGGAAGCTGGCACTAAACATTCACATACTCTTGTAGCTGGTCACCTTACAGGAAGCTGGCACTAAACATTCACATACTCTTGTAGCTGGTCACCTTACAGGAAGCTGGCACTAAACATTCACATACTCTTGTAGCTGGTCACCTTACAGGAAGCTGGCACTAAACATTCACATACTCTTGTAGCTGGTCACCTTACAGGAAGCTGGCACTAAACATTCACATACTCTTGTAGCTGGTCACCTTACAGGAAGCTGGCACTAAACATTCACATACTCTTGTAGCTGGTCACCTTACAGGAAGCTGGCACTAAACATTCACATACTCTTGTAGCTGGTCACCTTACAGGAAGCTGGCACTAAACATTCACATACTCTTGTAGCTGGTCACCTTACAGGAAGCTGGCACTAAACATTCACATACTCTTGTAGCTGGTCACCTTACAGGAAGCTGGCACTAAACATTCACATACTCTTGTAGCTGGTCACCTTACAGGAAGCTGGCACTAAACATTCACATACTCTTGTAGCTGGTCACCTTACAGGAAGCTGGCACTAAACATTCACATACTCTTGTAGCTGGTCACCTTACAGGAAGCTGGCACTAAACATTCACATACTCTTGTAGCTGGTCACCTTACAGGAAGCTGGCACTAAACATTCACATACTCTTGTAGCTGGTCACCTTACAGGAAGCTGGCACTAAACATTCACATACTCTTGTAGCTGGTCACCTTACAGGAAGCTGGCACTAAACATTCACATACTCTTGTAGCTGGTCACCTTACAGGAAGCTGGCACTAAACATTCACATACTCTTGTAGCTGGTCACCTTACAGGAAGCTGGCACTAAACATTCACATACTCTTGTAGCTGGTCACCTTACAGGAAGCTGGCACTAAACATTCACATACTCTTGTAGCTGGTCACCTTACAGGAAGCTGGCACTAAACATTCACATACTCTTGTAGCTGGTCACCTTACAGGAAGCTGGCACTAAACATTCACATACTCTTGTAGCTGGTCACCTTACAGGAAGCTGGCACTAAACATTCACATACTCTTGTAGCTGGTCACCTTACAGGAAGCTGGCACTAAACATTCACATACTCTTGTAGCTGGTCACCTTACAGGAAGCTGGCACTAAACATTCACATACTCTTGTAGCTGGTCACGTTCACGGTACCGGGAACTGAAACTACACATTCTCTTGTAGCTGGTCACCTTACAGGAAGCTGGCACTAAACATTCACATACTCTTGTAGCTGGTCACCTTACAGGAAGCTGGCACTAAACATTCACATACTCTTGTAGCTGGTCACCTTACAGGAAGCTGGCACTAAACATTCACATACTCTTGTAGCTGGTCACCTTACAGGAAGCTGGCACTAAACATTCACATACTCTTGTAGCTGGTCACCTTACAGGAAGCTGGCACTAAACATTCACATACTCTTGTAGCTGGTCACCTTACAGGAAGCTGGCACTAAACATTCACATACTCTTGTAGCTGGTCACCTTACAGGAAGCTGGCACTAAACATTCACATACTCTTGTAGCTGGTCACCTTACAGGAAGCTGGCACTAAACATTCACATACTCTTGTAGCTGGTCACCTTACAGGAAGCTGGCACTAAACATTCACATACTCTTGTAGCTGGTCACCTTACAGGAAGCTGGCACTAAACATTCACATACTCTTGTAGCTGGTCACCTTACAGGAAGCTGGCACTAAACATTCACATACTCTTGTAGCTGGTCACCTTACAGGAAGCTGGCACTAAACATTCACATACTCTTGTAGCTGGTCACCTTACAGGAAGCTGGCACTAAACATTCACATACTCTTGTAGCTGGTCACCTTACAGGAAGCTGGCACTAAACATTCACATACTCTTGTAGCTGGTCACCTTACAGGAAGCTGGCACTAAACATTCACATACTCTTGTAGCTGGTCACCTTACAGGAAGCTGGCACTAAACATTCACATACTCTTGTAGCTGGTCACCTTACAGGAAGCTGGCACTAAACATTCACATACTCTTGTAGCTGGTCACCTTACAGGAAGCTGGCACTAAACATTCACATACTCTTGTAGCTGGTCACCTTACAGGAAGCTGGCACTAAACATTCACATACTCTTGTAGCTGGTCACCTTACAGGAAGCTGGCACTAAACATTCACATACTCTTGTAGCTAGTCACCTTACAGGAAGCTGGCACTAAACATTCACATACTCTTGTAGCTGGTCACCTTACAGGAAGCTGGCACTAAACATTCACATACTCTTGTAGCTGGTCACCTTACAGGAAGCTGGCACTAAACATTCACATACTCTTGTAGCTGGTCACCTTACAGGAAGCTGGCACTAACACTAAACATTCACATACTCTTGTAGCTGGTCACCTTACAGGAAGCTGGCACTAAACATTCACATACTCTTGTAGCTGGTCACCTTACAGGAAGCTGGCACTAAACATTCACATACTCTTGTAGCTGGTCACCTTACAGGAAGCTGGCACTAAACATTCACATACTCTTGTAGCTGGTCACCTTACAGGAAGCTGGCACTAAACATTCACATCACATACTCTTGTAGCTGGTCACCTTACAGGAAGCTGGCACTAAACATTCACATACTCTTGTAGCTGGTCACCTTACAGGAAGCTGGCACTAAACATTCACATACTCTTGTAGCTGGTCACCTTACAGGAAGCTGGCACTAAACATTCACATACTCTTGTAGCTGGTCACCTTACAGGAAGCTGGCACTAAACATTCACATACTCTTGTAGCTGGTCACCTTACAGGAAGCTGGCACTAAACATTCACATACTCTTGTAGCTGGTCACCTTACAGGAAGCTGGCACTAAACATTCACATACTCTTGTAGCTGGTCACCTTACAGGAAGCTGGCACTAAACATTCACATACTCTTGTAGCTGGTCACCTTACAGGAAGCTGGCACTAAACATTCACATACTCTTGTAGCTGGTCACCTTACAGGAAGCTGGCACTAAACATTCACATACTCTTGTAGCTGGTCACCTTACAGGAAGCTGGCACTAAACATTCACATACTCTTGTAGCTGGTCACCTTACAGGAAGCTGGCACTAAACATTCACATACTCTTGTAGCTGGTCACCTTACAGGAAGCTGGCACTAAACATTCACATACTCTTGTAGCTGGTCACCTTACAGGAAGCTGGCACTAAACATTCACATACTCTTGTAGCTGGTCACCTTACAGGAAGCTGGCACTAAACATTCACATACTCTGTAGCTGGTCACCTTACAGGAAGCTGGCACTAAACACATTCACACCTTACAGGAAGCTGGCTCTTGTAGCTGGTCACCTTACAGGAAGCTGGCACTAAACATTCACATACTCTTGTAGCTGGTCACCTTACAGGAAGCTGGCACTAAACATTCACATACTCTTGTAGCTGGTCACCTTACAGGAAGCTGGCACTAAACATTCACATACTCTTGTAGCTGGTCACCTTACAGGAAGCTGGCACTAAACATTCACATACTCTTGTAGCTGGTCACCTTACAGGAAGCTGGCACTAAACATTCACATACTCTTGTAGCTGGTCACCTTACAGGAAGCTGGCACTAAACATTCACATACTCTTGTAGCTGGTCACCTTACAGGAAGCTGGCACTAAACATTCACATACTCTTGTAGCTGGTCACCTTACAGGAAGCTGGCACTAAACATTCACATACTCTTGTAGCTGGTCACCTTACAGGAAGCTGGCACTAAACATTCACATACTCTTGTAGCTGGTCACCTTACAGGAAGCTGGCACTAAACATTCACATACTCTTGTAGCTGGTCACCTTACAGGAAGCTGGCACTAAACATTCACATACTCTTGTAGCTGGTCACCTTACAGGAAGCTGGCACTAAACATTCACATACTCTTGTAGCTGGTCACCTTACAGGAAGCTGGCACTAAACATTCACATACTCTTGTAGCTGGTCACCTTACAGGAAGCTGGCACTAAACATTCACATACTCTTGTAGCTGGTCACCTTACAGGAAGCTGGCACTAAACATTCACATACTCTTGTAGCTGGTCACCTTACAGGAAGCTGGCACTAAACATTCACATACTCTTGTAGCTGGTCACCTTACAGGAAGCTGGCACTAAACATTCACATACTCTTGTAGCTGGTCACCTTACAGGAAGCTGGCACTAAACATTCACATACTCTTGTAGCTGGTCACCTTACAGGAAGCTGGCACTAAACATTCACATACTCTTGTAGCTGGTCACCTTACAGGAAGCTGGCACTAAACATTCACATACTCTTGTAGCTGGTCACCTTACAGGAAGCTGGCACTAAACATTCACATACTCTTGTAGCTGGTCACCTTACAGGAAGCTGGCACTAAACATTCACATACTCTTGTAGCTGGTCACCTTACAGGAAGCTGGCACTAAACATTCACATACTCTTGTAGCTGGTCACCTTACAGGAAGCTGGCACTAAACATTCACATACTCTTGTAGCTGGTCACCTTACAGGAAGCTGGCACTAAACATTCACATACTCTTGTAGCTGGTCACCTTACAGGAAGCTGGCACTAAACATTCACATACTCTTGTAGCTGGTCACCTTACAGGAAGCTGGCACTAAACATTCACATACTCTTGTAGCTGGTCACCTTACAGGAAGCTGGCACTAAACATTCACATACTCTTGTAGCTGGTCACCTTACAGGAAGCTGGCACTAAACATTCACATACTCTTGTAGCTGGTCACCTTACAGGAAGCTGGCACTAAACATTCACATACTCTTGTAGCTGGTCACCTTACAGGAAGCTGGCACTAAACATTCACATACTCTTGTAGCTGGTCACCTTACAGGAAGCTGGCACTAAACATTCACATACTCTTGTAGCTGGTCACCTTACAGGAAGCTGGCACTAAACATTCACATACTCTTGTAGCTGGTCACCTTACAGGAAGCTGGCACTAAACATTCACATACTCTTGTAGCTGGTCACCTTACAGGAAGCTGGCACTAAACATTCACATACTCTTGTAGCTGGTCACCTTACAGGAAGCTGGCACTAAACATTCACATACTCTTGTAGCTGGTCACCTTACAGGAAGCTGGCACTAAACATTCACATACTCTTGTAGCTGGTCACCTTACAGGAAGCTGGCACTAAACATTCACATACTCTTGTAGCTGGTCACCTTACAGGAAGCTGGCACTAAACATTCACATACTCTTGTAGCTGGTCACCTTACAGGAAGCTGGCACTAAACATTCACATACTCTTGTAGCTGGTCACCTTACAGGAAGCTGGCACTAAACATTCACATACTCTTGTAGCTGGTCACCTTACAGGAAGCTGGCACTAAACATTCACATACTCTTGTAGCTGGTCACCTTACAGGAAGCTGGCACTAAACATTCACATACTCTTGTAGCTGGTCACCTTACAGGAAGCTGGCACTAAACAGGCAATAAACATTCACATACTCTTGTAGCTGGTCACCTTACAGGAAGCTGGCACTAAACATTCACATACTCTTGTAGCTGGTCACCTTACAGGAAGCTGGCACTAAACATTCACATACTCTTGTAGCTGGTCACCTTACAGGAAGCTGGCACTAAACATTCACATACTCTTGTAGCTGGTCACCTTACAGGAAGCTGGCACTAAACATTCACATACTCTTGTAGCTGGTCACCTTACAGGAAGCTGGCACTAAACATTCACATACTCTTGTAGCTGGTCACCTTACAGGAAGCTGGCACTAAACATTCACATACTCTTGTAGCTGGTCACCTTACAGGAAGCTGGCACTAAACATTCACATACTCTTGTAGCTGGTCACCTTACAGGAAGCTGGCACTAAACATTCACATACTCTTGTAGCTGGTCACCTTACAGGAAGCTGGCACTAAACATTCACATACTCTTGTAGCTGGTCACCTTACAGGAAGCTGGCACTAAACATTCACATACTCTTGTAGCTGGTCACCTTACAGGAAGCTGGCACTAAACATTCACATACTCTTGTGTGCACATACCCTTCTAGCTGGTCACCTTACAGGAAGCTGGCACTAAACATTCACATACTCTTGTAGCTGGTCACCTTACAGGAAGCTGGCACTAAACATTCACATACTCTTGTAGCTGGTCACCTTACAGGAAGCTGGCACTAAACATTCACATACTCTTGTAGCTGGTCACCTTACAGGAAGCTGGCACTAAACATTTACATACTCTTGTAGCTGGTCACCTTACAGGAAGCTGGCACTAAACATTCACATACTCTTGTAGCTGGTCACCTTACAGGAAGCTGGCACTAAACATTCACATACTCTTGTAGCTGGTCACCTTACAGGAAGCTGGCACTAAACATTCACATACTCTTGTAGCTGGTCACCTTACAGGAAGCTGGCACTAAACATTCACATACTCTTGTAGCTGGTCACCTTACAGGAAGCTGGCACTAAACATTCACATACTCTTGTAGCTGGTCACCTTACAGGAAGCTGGCACTAAACATTCACATACTCTTGTAGCTGGTCACCTTACAGGAAGCTGGCACTAAACATTCACATACTCTTGTAGCTGGTCACCTTACAGGAAGCTGGCACTAAACATTCACATACTCTTGTAGCTGGTCACCTTACAGGAAGCTGGCACTAAACATTCACATACTCTTGTAGCTGGTCACCTTACAGGAAGCTGGCACTAAACATTCACATACTCTTGTCACATACTCTTGTAGCTGGTCACCTTACAGGAAGCTGGCACTAAACATTCACATACTCTTGTAGCTGGTCACCTTACAGGAAGCTGGCACTAAACATTCACATACTCTTGTAGCTGGTCACCTTACAGGAAGCTGGCACTAAACATTCACATACTCTTGTAGCTGGTCACCTTACAGGAAGCTGGCACTAAACATTCACATACTCTTGTAGCTGGTCACCTTACAGGAAGCTGGCACTAAACATTCACATACTCTTGTAGCTGGTCACCTTACAGGAAGCTGGCACTAAACATTCACATACTCTTGTAGCTGGTCACCTTACAGGAAGCTGGCACTAAACATTCACATACTCTTGTAGCTGGTCACCTTACAGGAAGCTGGCACTAAACATTCACATACTCTTGTAGCTGGTCACCTTACAGGAAGCTGGCACTAAACATTCACATACTCTTGTAGCTGGTCACCTTACAGGAAGCTGGCACTAAACATTCACATACTCTTGTAGCTGGTCACCTTACAGGAAGCTGGCACTAAACATTCACATACTCTTGTAGCTGGTCACCTTACAGGAAGCTGGCACTAAACATTCACATACTCTTGTAGCTGGTCACCTTACAGGAAGCTGGCACTAAACATTCACATACTCTTGTAGCTGGTCACCTTACAGGAAGCTGGCACCAAACATTCACATACTCTTGTAGCTGGTCACCTTACAGGAAGCTGGCACTAAACATTCACATACTCTTGTAGCTGGTCACCTTACAGGAAGCTGGCACTAAACATTCACATACTCTTGTAGCTAGTCACCTTACAGGAAGCTGGCACTAAACATTCACATACTCTTGTAGCTGGTCACCTTACAGGAAGCTGGCACTAACATTCACATACTCTTGTAGCTGGTCACCTTACAGGAAGCTGGCACTAAACATTCACATACTCTTGTAGCTGGTCACCTTACAGGAAGCTGGCACTAAACATTCACATACTCTTGTAGCTGGTCACCTTACAGGAAGCTGGCACTAAACATTCACATACTCTTGTAGCTGGTCACCTTACAGGAAGCTGGCACTAAACATTCACATACTCTTGTAGCTGGTCACCTTACAGGAAGCTGGCACTAAACATTCACATACTCTTGTAGCTGGTCACCTTACAGGAAGCTGGCACTAAACATTCACATACTCTTGTAGCTGGTCACCTTACAGGAAGCTGGCACTAAACATTCACATACTCTTGTAGCTGGTCACCTTACAGGAAGCTGGCACTAAACATTCACATACTCTTGTAGCTGGTCACCTTACAGGAAGCTGGCACTAAACATTCACATACTCTTGTAGCTGGTCACCTTACAGGAAGCTGGCACTAAACATTCACATACTCTTGTAGCTGGTCACCTTACAGGAAGCTGGCACTAAACATTCACATACTCTTGTAGCTGGTCACCTTACAGGAAGCTGGCACTAAACATTCACATTCATACTCTTGTAGCTGGTCACCTTACAGGAAGCTGGCACTAAACATTCACATACTCTTGTAGCTGGTCACCTTACAGGAAGCTGGCACTAAACATTCACATACTCTTGTAGCTGGTCACCTTACAGGAAGCTGGCACTAAACATTCACATACTCTTGTAGCTGGTCACCTTACAGGAAGCTGGCACTAAACATTCACATACTCTTGTAGCTGGTCACCTTACAGGAAGCTGGCACTAAACATTCACATACTCTTGTAGCTGGTCACCTTACAGGAAGCTGGCACTAAACATTCACATACTCTTGTAGCTGGTCACCTTACAGGAAGCTGGCACTAACCATTCACATACTCTTGTAGCTGGTCACCTTACAGGAAGCTGGCACTAAACATTCACATACTCTTGTAGCTGGTCACCTTACAGGAAGCTGGCACTAAACATTCACATACTCTTGTAGCTGGTCACCTTACAGGAAGCTGGCACTAAACATTCACATACTCTTGTAGCTGGTCACCTTACAGGAAGCTGGCACTAAACATTCACATACTCTTGTAGCTGGTCACCTTACAGGAAGCTGGCACTAAACATTCACATACTCTTGTAGCTGGTCACCTTACAGGAAGCTGGCACTAAACATTCACATACTCTTGTAGCTGGTCACCTTACAGGAAGCTGGCACTAAACATTCACATACTCTTGTAGTAGCTGGTCACCTTACAGGAAGCTGGCACTAAACATTCACATACTCTTGTAGCTGGTCACCTTACAGGAAGCTGGCACTAAACATTCACATACTCTTGTAGCTGGTCACCTTACAGGAAGCTGGCACTAAACATTCACATACTCTTGTAGCTGGTCACCTTACAGGAAGCTGGCACTAAACATTCACATACTCTTGTAGCTGGTCACCTTACAGGAAGCTGGCACTAAACATTCACATACTCTTGTAGCTGGTCACCTTACAGGAAGCTGGCACTAAACATTCACATACTCTTGTAGCTGGTCACCTTACAGGAAGCTGGCACTAAACATTCACATACTCTTGTAGCTGGTCACCTTACAGGAAGCTGGCACTAAACATTCACATACTCTTGTAGCTGGTCACCTTACAGGAAGCTGGCACTAAACATTCATTCACATACTCTTGTAGCTGGTCACCTTACAGGAAGCTGGCACTAAACATTCACATACTCTTGTAGCTGGTCACCTTACAGGAAGCTGGCACTAAACATTCACATACTCTTGTAGCTGGTCACCTTACAGGAAGCTGGCACTAAACATTCACATACTCTTGTAGCTGGTCACCTTACAGGAAGCTGGCACTAAACATTCACATACTCTTGTAGCTGGTCACCTTACAGGAAGCTGGCACTAAACATTCACATTCTCTTGTAGCTGGTCTTGTAGCTGGTCACCTTACAGGAAGCTGGCACTAAACATTCACATACTCTTGTAGCTGGTCACCTTACAGGAAGCTGGCACTAAACATTCACATACTCTTGTAGCTGTAGTCACACCTTACAGGAAGCTGGCACTAAACATTCACATACTCTTGTAGCTGGTCACCTTACAGGAAGCTGGCACTAAACATTCACATACTCTTGTAGCTGGTCACCTTACAGGAAGCTGGCACTAAACATTCACATACTCTTGTAGCTGGTCACCTTACAGGAAGCTGGCACTAAACATTCACATACTCTTGTAGCTGGTCACCTTACAGGAAGCTGGCACTAAACATTCACATACTCTTGTAGCTGGTCACCTTACAGGAAGCTGGCACTAAACATTCACATACTCTTGTAGCTGGTCACCTTACAGGAAGCTGGCACTAAACATTCACATACTCTTGTAGCTGGTCACCTTACAGGAAGCTGGCACTAAACATTCACATACTCTTGTAGCTGGTCACCTTACAGGAAGCTGGCACTAAACATTCACATACTCTTGTAGCTGGTCACCTTACAGGAAGCTGGCACTAAACATTCACATACTCTTGTAGCTGGTCACCTTACAGGAAGCTGGCACTAAACATTCACATACTCTTGTAGCTGGTCACCTTACAGGAAGCTGGCACTAAACATTCACATACTCTTGTAGCTGGTCACCTTACAGGAAGCTGGCACTAAACATTCACATACTCTTGTAGCTGGTCACCTTACAGGAAGCTGGCACTAAACATTCACATACTCTTGTAGCTGGTCACCTTACAGGAAGCTGGCACTAAACATTCACATACTCTTGTAGCTGGTCACCTTACAGGAAGAAGCTGGCACTAAACATTCACATACTCTTGTAGCTGGTCACCTTACAGGAAGCTGGCACTAAACATTCACATACTCTTGTAGCTGGTCACCTTACAGGAAGCTGGCACTAAACATTCACATACTCTTGTAGCTGGTCACCTTACAGGAAGCTGGCACTAAACATTCACATACTCTTGTAGCTGGTCACCTTACAGGAAGCTGGCACTAAACATTCACATACTCTTGTAGCTGGTCACCTTACAGGAAGCTGGCACTAAACATTCACATACTCTTGTAGCTGGTCACCTTACAGGAAGCTGGCACTAAACATTCACATACTCTTGTAGCTGGTCACCTTACAGGAAGCTGGCACTAAACATTCACATACTCTTGTAGCTGGTCACCTTACAGGAAGCTGGCACTAAACATTCACATACTCTTGTAGCTGGTCACCTTACAGGAAGCTGGCACTAAACATTCACATACTCTTGTAGCTGGTCACCTTACAGGAAGCTGGCACTAAACATTCACATACTCTTGTAGCTGGTCACCTTACAGGAAGCTGGCACTAAACATTCACATACTCTTGTAGCTGGTCACCTTACAGGAAGCTGGCACTAAACATTCACATACTCTTGTAGCTGGTCACCTTACAGGAAGCTGGCACTAAACATTCACATACTCTTGTAGCTGGTCACCTTACAGGAAGCTGGCACTAAACATTCACATACTCTTGTAGCTGGTCACCTTACAGGAAGCTGGCACTAAACATTCACATACTCTTGTAGCTGGTCACCTTACAGGAAGCTGGCACTAAACATTCACATACTCTTGTAGCTGGTCACCTTACAGGAAGCTGGCACTAAACATTCACATACTCTTGTAGCTGGTCACCTTACAGGAAGCTGGCACTAAACATTCACATACTCTTGTAGCTGGTCACCTTACAGGAAGCTGGCACTAAACATTCACATACTCTTGTAGCTGGTCACCTTACAGGAAGCTGGCACTAAACATTCACATACTCTTGTAGCTGGTCACCTTACAGGAAGCTGGCACTAAACATTCACATACTCTTGTAGCTGGTCACCTTACAGGAAGCTGGCACTAAACATTCACATACTCTTGTAGCTAGTCACCTTACAGGAAGCTGGCACTAAACATTCACATACTCTTGTAGCTAGTCACCTTACAGGAAGCTGGCACTAAACATTCACATGCTCTTGTAGCTAGTCACCTTACAGGAAGCTGGCACTAAACATTCACATGCTCTTGTAGCTAGTCACCTTACAGGAAGCTGGCACTAAACATTCACATGCTCTTGTAGCTAGTCACCTTACAGGAAGCTGGCACTAAACATTCACATGCTCTTGTAGCTGGTCACCTTACAGGAAGCTGGCACTAAACATTCACATGCTCTTGTAGCTGGTCACCTTACAGGAAGCTGGCACTAAACATTCACATGCTCTTGTAGCTGGTCACCTTACAGGAAGCTGGCACTAAACATTCACATGCTCTTGTAGCTGGTCACCTTACAGGAAGCTGGCACTAAACATTCACATGCTCTTGTAGCTAGTCACCTTACAGGAAGCTGGCACTAAACATTCACATGCTCTTGTAGCTAGTCACCTTACAGGAAGCTGGCACTAAACATTCACATGCTCTTGTAGCTAGTCACCTTACAGGAAGCTGGCACTAAACATTCACATGCTCTTGTAGCTAGTCACCTTACAGGAAGCTGGCACTAAACATTCACATGCACTTGTAGCTAGTCACCTTACAGGAAACTGGCACTAAACATTCACATGCTCTTGTAGCTGGTCACTTGACAGGAAGCTGGCACTAAACATTCACATACTCTTGTAGCTGGTCACTTTACAGGAAGCTGGCACTAAACATTCACATGCTCTTGTAGCTGGTCACCTTACAGGAAGCTGGCACTAAACATTCACATGCTCTTGTAGCTGGTCACCTGACAGGAACTGGCACTAAACATTCACATGCTCTTGTAGCTGGTCACCTTACAGGAAGCTGGCACTAAATATTCACATGCTCTTGTAGCTAGACACCTTACAGGAAGCTGGCACTAAATCTTCACATGCTCTTGTTGCTGGTCCCCTGACAGGAACTGGCACTAAACATTCACATGCTCTTGTAGCTGGTCACCTTACAGGAAGCTGGCACTAAACATTCACATGCTCTTGTTGCTGGTCACCTTACAGGAAGCTAGGGAGCTGCGGTAGCATAATGGTTAGTGCACTGGCTTCCTAGCGCAGTGGTCTATAGTTCGATCCCCAGATGAGGTGGGAATTTCTTAGGCCACAAACGGCTCCTAGGTCGACCCAGCCCCAAATGGGTACCAGAGCAACTCTGGGAAGGTTAAGGCGGCCGGCGTGATGCCGACCACATCACCCCTAGTTTGCCGACGGTCAAGATAATATGGGCCTAACACCATATTCCCAATATGCCTCAATGGGCGTGTAACGGGTTCCTTTTCATGTTTTTTTACAGGAAGCTGGCACTAAACATTCACATACTCTTGTAGCTGGTCACCTTACAGGAAGCTGGCACTAAACATTCACATACTCTTGTAGCTGGTCACCTTACAGGAAGCTGGCACTAAACATTCACATACTCTTGTAGTTGGTCACCTTACAGGAAGCTGGCACTAAACATTCACATACTCTTGTAGCTGGTCACCTTACAGGAAGCTGGCACTAAACATTCACATACTCTTGTAGCTGGTCACCTTACAGGAAGCTGGCACTAAACATTCACATACTCTTGTAGCTGGTCACCTTACAGGAAGCTGGCACTAAACATTCACATACTCTTGTAGCTGGTCACCTTACAGGAAGCTGGCACTAAACATTCACATACTCTTGTAGCTGGTCACCTTACAGGAAGCTGGCACTAAACATTCACATACTCTTGTAGCTGGTCACCTTACAGGAAGCTGGCACTAAACATTCACATACTCTTGTAGCTGGTCACCTTACAGGAAGCTGGCACTAAACATTCACATACTCTTGTAGCTGGTCACCTTACAGGAAGCTGGCACTAAACATTCACATACTCTTGTAGCTGGTCACCTTACAGGAAGCTGGCACTAAACATTCACATACTCTTGTAGCTAGTCACCTTACAGGAAGCTGGCACTAAACATTCACATACTCTTGTAGCTGGTCACCTTACAGGAAGCTGGCACTAAACATTCACATACTCTTGTAGCTGGTCACCTTACAGGAAGCTGGCACTAAACATTCACATACTCTTGTAGCTGGTCACCTTACAGGAAGCTGGCACTAAACATTCACATACTCTTGTAGCTGGTCACCTTACAGGAAGCTGGCACTAAACATTCACATACTCTTGTAGCTGGTCACCTTACAGGAAGCTGGCACTAAACATTCACATACTCTTGTAGCTGGTCACCTTACAGGAAGCTGGCACTAAACATTCACATACTCTTGTAGCTGGTCACCTTACAGGAAGCTGGCACTAAACATTCACATACTCTTGTAGCTGGTCACCTTACAGGAAGCTGGCACTAAACATTCACATACTCTTGTAGCTGGTCACCTTACAGGAAGCTGGCACTAAACATTCACATACTCTTGTAGCTGGTCACCTTACAGGAAGCTGGCACTAAACATTCACATACTCTTGTAGCTGGTCACCTTACAGGAAGCTGGCACTAAACATTCACATACTCTTGTAGCTGGTCACCTTACAGGAAGCTGGCACTAAACATTCACATACTCTTGTAGCTGGTCACCTTACAGGAAGCTGGCACTAAACATTCACATACTCTTGTAGCTGGTCACCTTACAGGAAGCTGGCACTAAACATTCACATACTCTTGTAGCTGGTCACCTTACAGGAAGCTGGCACTAAACATTCACATACTCTTGTAGCTGGTCACCTTACAGGAAGCTGGCACTAAACATTCACATACTCTTGTAGCTGGTCACCTTACAGGAAGCTGGCACTAAACATTCACATACTCTTGTAGCTGGTCACCTTACAGGAAGCTGGCACTAAACATTCACATACTCTTGTAGCTGGTCACCTTACAGGAAGCTGGCACTAAACATTCACACATACTCTTGTAGCTGGTCACCTTACAGGAAGCTGGCACTAAACATTCACATACTCTTGTAGCTGGTCACCTTACAGGAAGCTGGCACTAAACATTCACATACTCTTGTAGCTGGTCACCTTACAGGAAGCTGGCACTAAACATTCACATACTCTTGTAGCTGGTCACCTTACAGGAAGCTGGCACTAAACATTCACATACTCTTGTAGCTGGTCACCTTACAGGAAGCTGGCACTAAACATTCACATACTCTTGTAGCTGGTCACCTTACAGGAAGCTGGCACTAAACATTCACATACTCTTGTAGCTGGTCACCTTACAGGAAGCTGGCACTAAACATTCACATACTCTTGTAGCTGGTCACCTTACAGGAAGCTGGCACTAAACATTCACATACTCTTGTAGCTGGTCACCTTACAGGAAGCTGGCACTAAACATTCACATACTCTTGTAGCTGGTCACCTTACAGGAAGCTGGCACTAAACATTCACATACTCTTGTAGCTGGTCACCTTACAGGAAGCTGGCACTAAACATTCACATACTCTTGTAGCTGGTCACCTTACAGGAAGCTGGCACTAAACATTCACATACTCTTGTAGCTGGTCACCTTACAGGAAGCTGGCACTAAACATTCACATACTCTTGTAGCTGGTCACCTTACAGGAAGCTGGCACTAAACATTCACATACTCTTGTAGCTGGTCACCTTACAGGAAGCTGGCACTAAACATTCACATACTCTTGTAGCTGGTCACCTTACAGGAAGCTGGCACTAAACATTCACATACTCTTGTAGCTAGTCACCTTACAGGAAGCTGGCACTAAACATTCACATACTCTTGTAGCTGGTCACCTTACAGGAAGCTGGCACTAAACATTCACATACTCTTGTAGCTGGTCACCTTACAGGAAGCTGGCACTAAACATTCACATACTCTTGTAGCTGGTCACCTTACAGGAAGCTGGCACTAAACATTCACATACTCTTGTAGCTGGTCACCTTACAGGAAGCTGGCACTAAACATTCACATACTCTTGTAGCTGGTCACCTTACAGGAAGCTGGCACTAAACATTCACATACTCTTGTAGCTGGTCACCTTACAGGAAGCTGGCACTAAACATTCACATACTCTTGTAGCTGGTCACCTTACAGGAAGCTGGCACTAAACATTCACATACTCTTGTAGCTAGTCACCTTACAGGAAGCTGGCACTAAACATTCACATACTCTTGTAGCTGGTCACCTTACAGGAAGCTGGCACTAAACATTCACATACTCTTGTAGCTGGTCACCTTACAGGAAGCTGGCACTAAACATTCACATACTCTTGTAGCTGGTCACCTTACAGGAAGCTGGCACTAAACATTCACATACTCTTGTAGCTGGTCACCTTACAGGAAGCTGGCACTAAACATTCACATACTCTTGTAGCTGGTCACCTTACAGGAAGCTGGCACTAAACATTCACATACTCTTGTAGCTGGTCACCTTACAGGAAGCTGGCACTAAACATTCACATACTCTTGTAGCTGGTCACCTTACAGGAAGCTGGCACTAAACATTCACATACTCTTGTAGCTGGTCACCTTACAGGAAGCTGGCACTAAACATTCACATACTCTTGTAGCTGGTCACCTTACAGGAAGCTGGCACTAAACATTCACATACTCTTGTAGTTGGTCACCTTACAGGAAGCTGGCACTAAACATTCACATACTCTGGACACCTTTCAAGCAGCTGGCACTAAACATTCACATACTCTTGTAGCTGGTCACCTTACAGGAAGCTGGCACTAAACATTCACATACTCTCACCTTACAGGAAGCTGGCACTAAACATTCACATACTCTTGTAGCTGGTCACCTTACAGGAAGCTGGCACTAAACATTCAATACTCTTGTAGCTGGTCACCTTACAGGAAGCTGGCACTAAACATTCACATACTCTTGTAGCTGGTCACCTTACAGGAAGCTGGCACTAAACATTCACATACTCTTGTAGCTGGTCACCTTACAGGAAGCTGGCACTAAACATTCACATACTCTTGTAGCTGGTCACCTTACAGGAAGCTGGCACTAAACATTCACATACTCTTGTAGCTAGTCACCTTACAGGAAGCTGGCACTAAACATTCACATACTCTTGTAGCTGGTCACCTTACAGGAAGCTGGCACTAAACATTCACATACTCTTGTAGCTGGTCACCTTACAGGAAGCTGGCACTAAACATTCACATACTCTTGTAGCTGGTCACCTTACAGGAAGCTGGCACTAAACATTCACATACTCTTGTAGCTGGTCACCTTACAGGAAGCTGGCACTAAACATTCACATACTCTTGTAGCTGGTCACCTTACAGGAAGCTGGCACTAAACATTCACATACTCTTGTAGCTGGTCACCTTACAGGAAGCTGGCACTAAACATTCACATACTCTTGTAGCTGGTCACCTTACAGGAAGCTGGCACTAAACATTCACATACTCTTGTAGCTGGTCACCTTACAGGAAGCTGGCACTAAACATTCACATACTCTTGTAGCTGGTCACCTTACAGGAAGCTGGCACTAAACATTCACATACTCTTGTAGCTGGTCACCTTACAGGAAGCTGGCACTAAACATTCACATACTCTTGTAGCTAGTCACCTTACAGGAAGCTGGCACTAACATTCACATACTCTTGTAGCTGGTCACCTTACAGGAAGCTGGCACTAAACATTCACATACTCTTGTAGCTGGTCACCTTACAGGAAGCTGGCACTAAACATTCACATACTCTTGTAGCTGGTCACCTTACAGGAAGCTGGCACTAAACATTCACATACTCTTGTAGCTGGTCACCTTACAGGAAGCTGGCACTAAACATTCACATACTCTTGTAGCTGGTCACCTTACAGGAAGCTGGCACTAAACATTCACATACTCTTGTAGCTAGTCACCTTACAGGAAGCTGGCACTAAACATTCACATACTCTTGTAGCTGGTCACCTTACAGGAAGCTGGCACTAAACATTCACATACTCTTGTAGCTGGTCACCTTACAGGAAGCTGGCACTAAACATTCACATACTCTTGTAGCTGGTCACCTTACAGGAAGCTGGCACTAAACATTCACATACTCTTGTAGCTGGTCACCTTACAGGAAGCTGGCACTAAACATTCACATACTCTTGTAGCTGGTCACCTTACAGGAAGCTGGCACTAAACATTCACATACTCTTGTAGCTGGTCACCTTACAGGAAGCTGGCACTAAACATTCACATACTCTTGTAGCTGGTCACCTTACAGGAAGCTGGCACTAAACATTCACATACTCTTGTAGCTGGTCATTTACAGGAAGCTGGCACTAAACATTCACATACTCTTGTAGCTGGTCACCTTACAGGAAGCTGGCACTAAACATTCACATACTCTTGTAGCTGGTCACCTTACAGGAAGCTGGCACTAAACATTCACATACTCTTGTAGCTGGTCACCTTACAGGAAGCTGGCACTAAACATTCACATACTCTTGTAGCTGGTCACCTTACAGGAAGCTGGCACTAAACATTCACATACTCTTGTAGCTGGTCACCTTACAGGAAGCTGGCACTAAACATTCACATACTCTTGTAGCTGGTCACCTTACAGGAAGCTGGCACTAAACATTCACATACTTTTGTAGCTGGTCACCTTACAGGAAGCTGGCACTAAACATTTACATACTCTTGTAGCTGGTCACCTTACAGGAAGCTGGCACTAAACATTCACATGCTCTTGTAGCTGGTCACCTTACACGAAGCTGGCAATAAACATTCACATGCTCTTGTAGCTAGTCACCTTACAGGAAGCTGGCACTAAACATTCACATACTCTTGTAGCTGGTCACCTTACAGGAAGCTGGCACTAAACATTCACATACTCTTGTAGCTGGTCACCTTACAGGAAGCTGGCACTAAACATTCACATACTCTTGTAGCTGGTCACCTTACAGGAAGCTGGCACTAAACATTCACATACTCTTGTAGCTGGTCACCTTACAGGAAGCTGGCACTAAACATTCACATACTCTTGTAGCTGGTCACCTTACAGGAAGCTGGCACTAAACATTCACATACTCTTGTAGCTGGTCACCTTACAGGAAGCTGGCACTAAACATTCACATACTCTTGTAGCTGGTCACCTTACAGGAAGCTGGCACTAAACATTCACATACTCTTGTAGCTGGTCACCTTACAGGAAGCTGGCACTAAACATTCACATACTCTTGTAGCTGGTCACCTTACAGGAAGCTGGCACTAAACATTCACATACTCTTGTAGCTGGTCACCTTACAGGAAGCTGGCACTAAACATTCACATACTCTTGTAGCTGGTCACCTTACAGGAAGCTGGCACTAAACATTCACATACTCTTGTAGCTGGTCACCTTACAGGAAGCTGGCACTAAACATTCACATACTCTTGTAGCTGGTCACCTTACAGGAAGCTGGCACTAAACATTCACATACTCTTGTAGCTGGTCACCTTACAGGAAGCTGGCACTAAACATTCACATACTCTTGTAGCTGGTCACCTTACAGGAAGCTGGCACTAAACATTCACATACTCTTGTAGCTGGTCACCTTACAGGAAGCTGGCACTAAACATTCACATACTCTTGTAGCTGGTCACCTTACAGGAAGCTGGCACTAAACATTCACATACTCTTGTAGCTGGTCACCTTACAGGAAGCTGGCACTAAACATTCACATACTCTTGTAGCTTGTCACCTTACAGGAAGCTGGCACTAAACATTCACATGCTCTTGTAGCTGGTCACCTTACAGGAAGCTGGCACTAAACATTCACATACTCTTGTAGCTGGTCACCTTACAGGAAGCTGGCACTAAACATTCACATACTCTTGTAGCTGGTCACCTTACAGGAAGCTGGCACTAAACATTCACATGCTCTTGTAGCTGGTCACCTTACACGAAGCTGGCAATAAACATTCACATGCTCTTGTAGCTAGTCACCTTACAGGAAGCTGGCACTACACATTCACATACTCTTGTAGCTGCTCACCTTAAAGGAAGCTGGCACTAAACATTCACATGCTCTTGTAGCTGGTCACCTTACAGGAAGCTGGCACTAAACATTCACATACTCTTGTAGCTGGTCACCTTACAGGAAGCTGGCACTAAACATTCACATACTCTTGTAGCTGGTCACCTTACAGGAAGCTGGCACTAAACATTCACATACTCTTGTAGCTGGTCACCTTACAGGAAGCTGGCAATAAACATTCACATGCTCTTGTAGCTAGTCACCTTACAGGAAGCTGGCAATAAACATTCACATGCTCTTGTAGCTAGTCACCTTACAGGAAGCTGGCACTACACATTCACATACTCTTGTAGCTGGTCACCTTACAGGAAGCTGGCACTAAACATTCACATACTCTTGTAGCTGGTCACCTTAAAGGAAGCTGGCAATAAACATTCACATGCTCTTGTAGC
Source organism: Oreohelix idahoensis (assembly GCA_024509875.1). NCBI lineage: Eukaryota > Metazoa > Mollusca > Gastropoda > Stylommatophora > Oreohelicidae > Oreohelix > Oreohelix idahoensis. The sequence goes on along the minus strand of JAMPIV010020463.1, from coordinate 89,256 downwards.
TGGTCACCTTACAGGAAGCTGGCAATAAACATTCACATGCTCTTGTAGCTAGTCACCTTACAGGAAGCTGGCACTACACATTCACATACTCTTGTAGCTGGTCACCTTACAGGAAGCTGGCACTAAACATTCACATGCTCTTGTAGCTGGTCACCTTACAGGAAGCTGGCATTAAACATTCACATACTCTTGTAGCTGGTCACCTTACAGGAAGCTGGCACTAAACATTCACATACTCTTGTAGCTGGTCACCTTACAGGAAGCTGGCACTAAACATTCACATACTCTTGTAGCTGGTCACCTTACAGGAAGCTGGCACTAAACATTCACATACTCTTGTAGCTGGTCACCTTACAGGAAGCTGGCACTAAACATTCACATACTCTTGTAGCTGGTCACCTTACAGGAAGCTGGCACTAAACATTCACATACTCTTGTAGCTGGTCACCTTACAGGAAGCTGGCACTAAACATTCACATACTCTTGTAGCTGGTCACCTTACAGGAAGCTGGCACTAAACATTCACATACTCTTGTAGCTAGTCACCTTACAGGAAGCTGGCACTAAACATTCACATACTCTTGTAGCTGGTCACCTTACAGGAAGCTGGCACTAAACATTCACATACTCTTGTAGCTGGTCACCTTACAGGAAGCTGGCACTAAACATTCACATACTCTTGTAGCTAGTCACCTTACAGGAAGCTGGCACTAAACATTCACATACTTTTGTAGCTGGTCACCTTACAGGAAGCTGGCACTAAACATTCACATACTCTTGTAGCTGGTCACCTTACAGGAAGCTGGCACTAAACATTCACATACTCTTGTAGCTAGTCACCTTACAGGAAGCTGGCACTAAACATTCACATACTCTTGTAGCTGTGGTTTTTGTAGCTATTTATTTTTACATAATGAGGCTGCCACCCGCATACACAACCTCATATTAGTTGTATAATACGACTTGCCCGAGTGAGTGATGGTCCGATTCTTTATTTGTCTCTTCAGAGAACTCCGGGAACTACACAGGGCAAGCTCCAGCGTACCCTACTGTAAATGGGTACCTGATTTCGCTCTTTAATTAAGGAAGGGAAAGGTAGCCAAGAAGGTGACTAGTCACCCCACTTCATAAAGCTGGACCTAGTATTCTGTAGTCTCTAACACTTCACTCCACTACGGCAGTGTTTGCAGTGGGACTACCTCTACCTTAATGTTCCCCTGTACAGCGCCGTAAATATAAATATCAATGTCGTATTATATCATTGTGACAATACACCGTTTATAGTTATAAGGCTGTTCATCTCTTCTTTAAAAATAACTGGCTTGACCTTTTCACATTACATCATTTAGTTATAAGAATGTTCTCATTACTGTTTTTAAAAAAATGGCTTGAACTTGGGTCCTGGTCTTTATCAGCGTTTGGCATTGTTTCGTTTCAAAACTTCTGAATGCCTTAACGCTGATAGCGCTCGGCTTGAGGAGATATTATTATTTCAGAGAATGAAACATACGGTAGTGTGTGTGCATGTTAGGCAAAAGATTATCTGTCTAGGGCTCTCTCATCGTAAAGATAAATTTTGGTGTGCCATATCTGGACAGAAGAAACGACAGCTGCGTGAAACACCACAACCACAGACAGAAGATAATTCTGGATTGGGGGAAAAATCGGATCAGCTCTCATCTCCGCCTTGAACTTCGGCTACATTGGATCTTCAGCTTCGTCTGACGCTTGTCTTGATGATAGACTATGATATGCTCTTTCCTGTTCATCTCTTGATGTTATGTTCCCGCTTGTAGCGTTGCCTTTCTCTTGCTTGTTTGCCTTGAACTTGCCATTCTTATTATGGTTATCAACAACGTGATACGTTTCCTTGTGCGCCCAACATATTTAATCTAATTTGGATCCCATTCATTCACTCTCTTCATTCGTAGCTTTTCACTGACTTTTTCTGTTGTTTTCTTATATTTCAGTGAGAAGCGCCACAATATTCTAAATATGTCCACATTTCATGGGAATTCAATGTTTTCTTCTAACAGCTTGCTTAGCGTACGTGTTTTTGCCATACAGTAATGAAGATTATATATAAAACATATGATGACTCTCATTTCTAATCTGTTAGTTATTTGTTTGGATGTCTGTCTTATGTTTGAATGTAACATGGATTATTCCTATTTTCTTCTTGATTTCTATTTTACATTTGCCCTCTTCTGCTATTACATGTCCAACGTATGAGAAACGCTTGAATTGTTGAATTATCTTCCCAGTTATTATTATTTTTAAAGTTCGCTTCTCATCTGTTTTGCTGCTTGTTATTAGTTTGTATTTTCTGAATGTCCAATTAAAAAAAAAAAGCGCAACTACAAAAAGGGGTCGTCCACATATGACATCACGCAATTTCTTGCAATTTTTGACGCCCGCCCACCCCTTGCCATATTTCGTCACAAAAATTCAGACCTACCCCATTTAAGTGACGTCACAAATCTCTTAACCACCCCTCCTCCTTTCATTTCTAGTTTTTTTTTTTTTTTTTTGGTAATACTGAAAAGCAACAACGTAATCGATTGTAAATTAGTGACCGAGTTATCATCATCATAATCATCATCATGACCTTTCAACTCCCTAATGAGCAAATACGCAAGGTTTTTCCATTTCTTCTTCATCTCGCTCATGTCTGTCTCCAGTTGTCTTCTCCATGTGCTCCCTGGTCGTCCTCTGCCTCTCTTACCTTGGGGATTCCAGAACAAGGACTGCCTACTAAATCTATCAGCAGACTTGATCAATGCGTGTCGTATCTGGCACTTGTCTGCTTCGTGTCATAAATTCCACATTAGTGATCTTGTCATACCACTACAATCCATCGGTTTTAGGCAAGCCCTTTTTTGAGAGCGTCCATGGTTAGAGCGCAGGCCTCTCGCTGCAAAGGTAGCGGGTTGGAACCACGGTGGCGTCACGCTACAGTCTATCATCTGTAAATGGATGGATATTCGACTCTCCTCTTGGGTCAGGAAAGGCAAAGGCTCATTTATCTCGTATTGTGAAGTCTCTAACACTTCACTACCCTACGGCAGTATCTGCTATGAGACTACCTTTTTTTAAACCCATTTGTGAAAGTCAGTAGCTTTTTGGTCATTGTTTTCATCGTTCTGTGTGTTCAGAGTCACACAATATGACTGACTTGATATTTGAATTGATTCTGATTGTTGTGTTCGACGTGACTTCTTTTGATCTCCATCCATTTCTTTGATCTCATCAGCGTGTTGTCGCGATTCTGATACCTGTTACTGTTTTTTATTTTAATCTATCCGACATTTCAGCTGAAATTTAAATATTAACTAGTAAATATACCCGTCAAAATAATGACGGAGAAATAACTAAAGTTAACGTCTTAACCTTTCAGCATATGCAGCACATTTAGAAGATTGGGAAACTCATTTTGTTGGTTCTGAATGAAGTTATTTTACCTATTTTTGTCAAGTTTTGAACAATAACAAAAAATTATTGTGGCTTTTTTTTTTTTTTTTTTTTTGAAGGGATGTAATTTATCTTCTTCCCTGTCTAAGGGAAACAATGAAACGCCAAATAAATGAATAAAATCTATTAGATTTTTGGCACTTTACTATGTCTTGTCAATTTTAAAATATAAGTGCAACTTTAATGGAGAAAAAGATGCGCACTGTATTGACCGCTGGACAGTTTAGTGGAAAGGCTAGAAGCGCTCGACTCCATATAAGATTCTGACTGCAACTTTGGAGGGAAAAACTTTGTGATGCCCGTTTCAGGACACCTAAGGGATATACTGAATTTAGGGGATATCAGTCATCCACAAGGGAGTTGTTATCTATTGCTTTAAAAAAAAATTACGGTTAAATGTTGATAACAGTTAACTATTGCAGATGAAAGTAGAGATGTAAGTCACGTAATAAGTGAGTGTGACTCTTATATTTTTTGAGTGACGTCATACTTTTCCAAACACACCCATCGTCACACAACGTCACACAATTCTGACCCCCTTCCCCCTCACTGCGTAATGCCATATGTGAACGTTTAAAGAGTGTAGTTGTCTTCTAATCTGTCATTTTATGATAATACTCTGAGCTATCATTGATTTTTCAAGTATGTCGTAGGTAGGGCGTGGTCTTGTTCCTCTTTCGCTTCTTAACGGGCACGATGTTTCCGTTACAACTGGCGTTCCACAAGAAGCTTGCGCTAAAGCATTTAATGCGTACTTGCAGTGACAGTTTTTGCAGCAGTATGTTTTAAATTCTGCAGATGCTCGCTCTAAGCAGAGCCCTCCGTTCTCACCACTTATGAAATTCTTGATACGGTATATTGGTTGTTTTTTATTTTCATGAATGATATCAATGCCATGGAAACCGGAGGCCCCTTAGACACGTCGCAGAGGCGACTGATGTGAGGTTGTGCTTTGGCTGACTTATCATGTAAAACAAGTTGCTACAAAAATATACCATCTTCAGATATCGGAACCCAACGGGCTGATCACCCGTTTGCCAGTCACTTTGATTACGGAAACAACAACAAACGGATTGATTTGTCGTTGCCCTAAAGACGCCATTAGGCGTGATGGGAACAACGGCAAAGAAAATCTATTCGCTGTTGCCCTTAAGACGCCACTAGGCGTAATGGCCACTGCTGACTGCTTTGCCGGTCGTTGGCTAAGGACGGAAGAAGAAGAAGAAGAAGATATCGGAAAATGATTTGATGCTGGCTCTCTGCTAGAAAGCCAGCCTCTCCGTGTTCCTAGTTGCGATAAAGCGGAAATAAGAAAATATTATTCAATATGCATAGTTCCAGGGGGTCTCTCATTAGACCACGAAAGAATATAACAACTGTTCCCTCATGCATGTCGTACAAGGTGACTAAAATGGAGTTGTACATGGCGCTGGTTATCTCCTCGTGTAAAACAAATTGCAACAGAAATTACCGCTACAGGAATACTTTGTACAGGCCCCCTGCGAGGGGGGCCATCGGCAGTTGAGGCTCCTTGTTCTATAGGAAGCGAAGTCCCCAGCTGTGGTAAAGTGGGATGGTATAAATATTTATAGGGGACTTAGTGTACTGACTGAGATCAGTTGTGAAGGTATCTGTATCTAATAAGTGTGGTGTATTACAGATAACCTTACTTGCTACCACATTTATACCTCAGTCAGGCTTATTCTGGAATATTGTATTGACTACGTTGAATGTCTAGGGTTATGATAATGATGAAGTGTAAGTCACAACAACAACAGACAGATAAATACTTTAATTAAAATCAACAATACTTTACAACACTGTGACACTCACATACATAGAACACTCTATAAGGCTATCTTAATAAGTCAAGGGTAACTTTTAAAAATATGTATTGATTCCTTAAAATATTAAATATCCTGATTCAACTACAAAGTGAACCAGGAATCACAATCAAATGTAATCACAAGTTGTATGTACACAATTTATAGATAGGATCTTTGTATTGCCATATATTATTATTGCAATTTGTGTGTAAGTTGTGCTGTAGTACTATGAGGTAATACTGGCTTTTCAAGCTAGGTGGTTGTGTGTCATCATGACTTCAAGTGTTTGTTTCTCGTGGAAATAATATTGGAAAGGTTCACAGTTTCTTTTTATTTGAAACAAATAATGTCCCTTTTGATTTAAGGTAAAGTCACTTTTAGATGGGAAGAAGGGGGGGGGGGGGTATACACAAGATTGAGCTGCTCTGGCCACGAACTCTTAACTTCTGTGTGGGCGGCAGGAAACAGTCTCCACTGCTCGCTTGCTTCACCGTGTTCTTGAGAACCAACACTGGTCGATATATTGACCAAGGAGTATGCTACCAGCCTCTGGATTTAGCAAAACTCAGACCAGGTGCTGCTTTAATACGTTAGGACCACAGTCCCTGAAACAAGAAGGTTGTACCTCCTACTTCAGAACTAATTTATAATCTATTTCCACACTGAGCACAATACATAACAAACACAGAGTTCAGCGCGGTCGGCCAACTGCTAGCTTCTCATGTAACAGTATACACCAGTATTCCTCTCCCTAATGGTTACAACGCCTCTGAAATTCCAGCATTATTTCCTTCTATTCAATAAGATAGGTGTCATAGTACTATTTGGCAATTCCATATAGGCCTAGGCAGTTAAACTCCTCTCCGACAAGTTTTGTTCATGGTGGAGCAATTATCTAGGCTTTGCCTCATGTTTGCTACTGAACCACACACATACAGACATAAATTATCAATTCACGTTCAATTTTCATCAAAAAGATATCAAATATGTCTAGCTTACCACAATTCATGGAAATATTAAACAAAATACGTTGACTGGCGATGAGTTATGGCACAATTCCGATCTGCCTCTGTCCCAGGCTTTCATAAGAAAAATATGAGCTGGATCTCAACGCACTTGCTTCTCAATAAGTTTATTTTCAAAATGTGGCCCTGAACTGACGCTCCTAATTGACTGTATCAAATGGTCTAACCAATGGGGCCATGTTTACACAAGCTTTTGAAAAAATTTACCCTTCCTACCGTTTCCCTTAACAACCAAAAATAGTATTTGCAATCGACTAATCATGTTTAGGCTTACATATTCTTCTAGCCAATCAAATCGGATTTAACTTGTTGGCCTATTTCCCGTAAAATAGTGGTTTTAAAACATGCCACTGAGCAAATATGAGCTGGTGCTGTCAGACAACCTCACTATTTTATTTTGGCTATAATTTGTTAATTCCTAGACTATTTGCGTAACACTTAACATATTCGTTGTCAGCAAGTCCTAAGGAACCCAAATATATAAATTTAATGGGGCTAAGTGGCTGCGTTCAAAATGTGTATTTTCTTCTACCACCCGTTCACTTCGATACGATGGGGTGTCTTCTGTACTGTCAGGATTTCAAACGTAAAACAGTATTGGGTCATGTTTCCTAATAAGCATTAACCAGGTTTTTTTAAAACCTTACCTCGTATTGGTAGTGTTTTTTATCACTGTCTATTTGAAAAAAAAAAAGTTAGTGCTTCATGCCTTTCGCGTTCACTTTTTCATCGCGAGACGACTTACGATGCGACACACAGCAAGTGGCTCAACTGCATGCGTCCCTCAGTACATCTCTCTCTCTCTCTCTCCTAAGTCCGTCTGTCTTTTCATTACGCAGTGTATAAAATGACATTAATGCTAGTATTAATCTAGGTCATTAAGCAGTGTGCGTATCTCAAGGTTTTCTAAGAAACACAGTACCAGTTTTATTTTTGAACCGCGTGTAGTTTATGCAGTAGGCTTTACTAGCAAACGTGAAAGCGTTACAATATGCAGACGAAGTAGGAAAAGGGGGATTTTTGTACGCCATTGTGACAGCACTGTTCTTTTACCATTCCTCTTTCCTTTTATTGAATTAATTCGTTAGGCTTTACATTTACTTTTTAATTTAGATATGTGGATTTAGAATGTTTCACGACACCAGCCCTGCGTAAATCATAAAATAGAACATAGGTATCAAGGGCAAAGGTCAGGCAATGTAAATGTGAGAAATGAGAAATGGTGGCTCCATTCTCCATATGGGCGAAAAATGATTCGATGATGATGACTCACGCTACACGAAGGCAGGCACTGCATCTATACAGAAGCAGTTATAAAATACGCGATAAATGTAAATGTAGTTGAAAATACACCATGGAAAATATACTAATAATATAATATAGAACGTATGTTACAAACTATCAACTAGAAAATCAAATCTGAAGAATAAATAGAGCAAATGCAAAGACACTATTGCAGCAGATGAAAATGGTAACCTAGGGTGCAACACGAAAGATGTTGGACAGACATTGCTCAGTTGGAACCACAAGATATGAACAGTGAGAATGGAACCGATACACCAAACAGAATACAAGAACGAAGTGCAAGGATTTAAGGACATATAATCTTTAATAATAAAGAAAGAAAAAGAAAAAGGTGCGAGGAAGGAGATTATCAAAATATGATTGCCTGTTTTGTACAAAAGTAATTTTGTCATCATCATCAGCTGTCATCTCCACAGCGATGGTCAGCAGCAGTGGATCTTCAGCGTCTTCGGTCTCTTGTCTTGATGGTACAGACTGCTAGACTCTTTCCTGTCCAACTCTTGATGTTATCTTTCCGAATATAGCGCCATCTTTCTCTTGCACGTGTATGCCTTTAATTCTCCTTTTCATTATGGACTTAGGCAAGGTGTTGTCTTTTTAAATGATACAAATTGTAATGTGTCTAGCTTTGAGCTTACTCATTAATTATCTTTTCATTCCTAGCTTCTCTATGACCTCTTTATTAGTTTTATTCTCTTTTCACGAGATCTTTTCTTTTCAGGTCCCCATTTGTTTACTATACACAAACTTTATCGTACTCACGTTTAAAAAAAAAAAAATGAAATATTTTGGCAGTTGATCTACCATTTAAGAAATAAATGTTTACGCCCAGGTAGGCTGAAACTTGTCACTTAAAGCAGGTCACGAAAGTGCAGATTTAATGGGCAGACGAGGCAACGGGGCGTTAACAAACCTTGGTAGCTGATGTGAAGAAATGTTAATTTAGTTGGTGTAAACGTTTACTTTGCATTCATGAAATATTATTTTCTTATGTTGAAGTTGATGGTACATAATTGTCAACTTTTTTCTCAATACGTATGTGAAACTTGGACTTTGGTAGCAAACTTAGAGAGAAAGATACAGGCATTAGAAATTATATGTTACGAAGAGATCCCGGAATATCCTGCATGAGTCATATCGCAAATGAACTGATATGATACACTGTCTAGAAGTGCTAAACATACCCAGGTCACGTGACTAGCAAAGATTTAGCTTCAAGGCACAGTGCCAGACAAAAGACGACAGAACAGGGAGAAAAAATGTATTGACAACTTTAAGAATGGACACCAGTAACTACATGTCGCAGAACTAAATCAAATATCAATAGATAAATATGGCGAATAATAGTCACGCGTTCATCGACTGTGGTGCCTCCAGTGACCGAGTGTTATGGTCAGAGCGGGCGTTTGAGCATTCAGCGCCCGAGGCGAGTGGTTTGACAGTCGCCACCTCTCCCACAGTTCTAGTTGCCCAAGTTAATTAATGTATGTAGGTCTACTGGAAAATCAAATAAGATTTATGAATAAAATTGCAGACAGTTTTAGATAGTTATTACTTAAAAAACAAAAACACGATAAGAACTAAAAACACGATAAGAACTAAAAACACGGTAAGAACTAGCAACAGAACGTTCAAAATTCGCCACTCTTTTGTTTCATAAGTGTTGTCTTTTAAAAGATTTCCATTTGTCCTAATTAAATTATGGCACAGAACAAGAAAAACCTAGCTTCTGGATAACAAACACAACGGTCAGTACAAAAACAAGAAAATTGGGAAACTGATAATGTCTTTAACAAAATTAAAGTATGGACTCGCTTGGCTCCAGGATGATTTAAGGAATGAAACCATAAACCTCGGAATAGCAGATTCTGCTGCCTGTGATGAAGTAAACATAAGTACTATAGTTATGCATCCCTTTCCCTGTCAGCCTGGTTTTATTCAGCAGAACTTTTCTGTGATCAAAGTTTATCAGCTGTGTGATAAAGATACCTAGTTTTGAATATAGTGTGGGAAATGGCATGTCTGAAGCAATGTCACGGGTTGCCTCCCCTTTGCTCTGCAGTGATGGTCCAATAATGGCCAAAACCTAGAGTATCTAATTTGGGTCTTCAAAGGTATCTACCTTCGCACAAGATTACTCTTGGCAGAGATACAGATAGAAGAATGATGATGCTTCTACCTCGAGGGAGTTTCACAAGATATTTCTGAAGTCAAGAACAATGCTGAATTTGTCTTAGCAATGTTAACTTTTATCTGCCCACCGCCTTTTGTGAAGAAGTATTATATAATTTAATTTTGCTCGTACAAGCCCCCAACTGAATTAACTAAATTCTTCTTATTATATGGCTCTATAGATATGAATATAGATATATTAAAGATGCTGATTTGTCCGTGTGCATTTCTCTCTGTAATAACTAAATCAACTATGAATTTGTAAAAAACAATATAGAATAAATTTAATGATCAATTACTATTGGACAAATGTAAATAAATAGGAACTGGTGATTACAAAAAAATAAGTTTCGTCATTGAAACTGATATCGGCTTTAGGAAGCTTAGGTGTGGAATGTAGATCAATAAGTTCTGTTGTATTGGCCTGCTGAAAATGTCACTTAGCTTCCAAACTGCTGGAGTGTTGATGCTGCTGTTTCCGTCAAGTCGTCTCTGTGGCAAGGGCACGTCTCCTGGTCAAGGCAGGTATCTTCACAACCCGTTCAATGTAAGTTTCAAGTGTCGTTAGCAAGCTTTGGATCACATAACAGTTGTGCAGCTGGTAAAGTAGAATCGTACCTCAAATGGTCTCGTAAACTTGTACCACAAACTTTAGAGGGAATAAAAGAACAAAGTTCGCTGCTAAGTTTTGGTTTTCCTGATATTTTCCCGTTGTCCGTCGACCGATTATTCTCTCTGAATTTTTACTCTCCCTGAGCGTATATCATATAACTTATGGGATATGATGAAAATCACATTTTTTTTTAGTTAATTTACTGGGAAAATGTCGACTGGACAGCGGTAAGTGGCTTGTGCCTGGTTGGACATGTTTAAATATACATACACAAATGATAGTAGATATATACAAATTATGGCATCATCTTCCACTCCCTGCTCAACTTGAAGTCTGGGGTTACCTCTGCTTTTGGTTCCCCGTGAGAACCTGCATGAAGCGATCACCAGCGTTTTGCTGTGATGGTTCATGAATATATCATTTTCATGTCCTGAGGTTGCCAGCCTGTTAAGGACATGTATAACCATCAACAAGTTCAAACATGTCAAATTCAAAGTATAACAATATGTTACAACCTACCCCAATATTGGAATCAAAGACTTCTTGCTCAGTAGAATAGTCTCGGCTACTTGATGCAGATGCCTCGAACACACGTCTCGGGTATTATTTGTATTTCAGAATCCCTCTGTATGAGTAAGTCCTGTAGGTTTCCGTATTAAATTGTAGGGTTTCCTTGTTGTAGTGTTCAAAAGGTGCTCCACTACGTCCGGTACTATAAGGTCAAAAGCCTTACTTTTATTATTTCCGGGCTTCAGTTCAAGCTGTCTGCTTCGACGATTCTGGAATGCAGTGTTGTGTGTCTAAAATATTCTACGTTATATTGCAGTTTTCCTGCCCACGCTCACACCTGGTGTTTGCGACAAAACTTCCAATCATCGTGAATGTATATTAGCCTCTAAACTGCTAAGCTATAGCATTCGAAAGTGCATGTTATGATAACTTTCCTCATGGACTTTTCTGCATGACTCATGCGTTTGTAAAATTCAAACGGTCACTCTCCGTATATGGAATTGGTATTTCCGTCAGTTTTCGGTAATGATTATCACTACACCTTCTTACATTTATCTTGCTTATAACAAGCCTGTCTGGAAGTTTATTACCGCCTTTCCGACGTGTGTCTGTAATATGCCACCAGATCGATAATTGACCGGCACTCCCTATGCAAACAAACACCGGGCGTCATTACTCGAAAATGACTGGTCGCCAATCTGGGTTTACCTGTAACTCATCTCCGCGAGGATGGGCAGGCAAACATGACACGTATGAATGGAAGAAGTGTAAACATTGACACGAAAATACCAAATACCGTCGGAGTTCGGAAAATAGAATGTGCCAACAATCGAATGGCGCACACAACTAGTACGCACAAAAAAGGTAGATCAATACTGCCGGAGAGGAAAAGAGAGTGAAAAAAGAATGTGGCAGGCACTAAATTGGTCAAGAAATTGAACCAAAAAAATTCAGCGGCATCATTTTCATCTCCAAGGTCATTGAATTCAGTGGCGTATTCTGGTAACGCGAGCTAGGCGTGCTGCTACTTAAAATGAATATGTACGCCTACTATTTAACTTCTTCCCCTCTTAATTTAAAAACCAACTATATTCAATTACGCAACGAAAGTTATTAGGGGTATATGTCAATTATCTCCGAAATACTAATTAACTTACAACTTGAAACTCACTGTCACTGTAATAATCTGCATTCCCGGCAACTAACAAAAATTAATCACAAAAAATACTGGACGGACACAGCCGATTTTTACAACCCGAGAGCTGCAAGGCCACCGCACGCATGTTCGTATTGTATTGACGTATCTGGCCTTTGACCCCGATCCACACAAACCAGTATTCCAACGTAAATCCGAAAGGAGCAGCACGCATAGTGACGGAATTACCCGAGAAACTTCGGGTGATTGCTACCAACCAAAAAAACTGCACTATAAAACGCGTCTGGGAAACTGAAACTAGATATACTCGTAGATTATATGCGGGAAAATCCGTTATCCTGATGCGTGCGGTCCGAAAGCAGAACATTATAAGAGAAATATTTTATAGAATAATACATGCATTAAATTTTTTTTTTCCTTCGGGCATAGGTGTGCGCAGCACGCACAGCACACATAGAGAATACGCCACTGATTGAATTCATTCTGTGATATGACATCTCACTATCGATACATTTTAGAATTGTGTGACATGGGTGTGAGCCCGGTATGTTACGACGTGCATCTCTCTCTCTCTCTCTCTCTCTCTCTCTCTCTCTCTCTCTCTCTCTCTCTCTCTCTCTCTCTCTCTCTCTCTCTCTCTCTCTCTCTCTCTCTCTCTCTCTCTCTCTCTCACACACACACACACACACACACACACACACACACACACACACACACACACACACACACACACACACACACACACACACACACACACACACACAGAGTTGTGTTATCAATAAATTCAGTAGCAAAGTATGGGGTTGCACCCCAATTTTTCGAATAAATTTTTTTATTTTTTCAAATTTGTTTTTCTGTTCTTTTCATTATAAATATTTTTATTATTTGTTAATAAGCACTTTAATTTATTAGTTTTTCTTTTTGTAGCTCAGATAAAAATAAGTTTTACTTTTATTTAATTAACATAATTTTGGGAACGTGACTGCTGACGTCAGCGGTGTACGAAATTTGTGCACTAATTTTCACCTTGCTATTTATAATTTCCTTTTGGCGTACGGTACTTCTCGAACGACACTACATCCGGGCATTAAATATACCGATGTAAAAGTTCATTTGATTTTTATCAAGAAAACAATGTGCTGATTTCCTTTAGAAAGTAATTTCATGCTTCAATTAATGTACGGTGGATGGATGTGAACAAGAACTTAGAAAAATTGTAATTCGTTTTACTGGGGCAAAAGACCAAAATAGAAATAAAAAACTACCAAAATGGAATGCTTCACGAATTTTCTTGTCATCCTTGCGCAGCGTCCGATTGGCTAAGCGGTTAGAGCGCTTACCTTTTGCGGCACAGTTATCGGTATCGAAACCTGGTAGAGTCACGATCTAATTTACCCAGGTATAAACTGGGTACCTGCTTCTGATCTTGAGTTAGGGAAGGCAAATGCAGCAAGGAAAGGAACTGGTCAACATCTCATAAAAAAAGCTGGACCTAGTAAAGTCTCAAACACTTTACTTCCCTACGGCGGTTTCTGCTGTAGGACTTTCTTTATCTTTTATACTGCAAGGTCACAGCTGTTCTCAAACTTTTTTGTTCACAGAACACTTATTCATTTGAAATGAATTGACGGAACAGTGATCCTAAAAATATTGTGTGTAAGGTAGCATTTTACAAGTTTAGGATTAATTAAAATTAAGTTTAAGCTGCGTAAATAAAGAAAGTAATGAATACAGTTAAAATAATAATTAGAACCATCAGTAGTTTAATCATGTTTATTTTTTATCACTAATAAAAGTAAAGTACATGCACAAGTAATTGTAAATTTTACATCAATGAGAAGAATGCTTGTGGTTTTTACCATGACATATTGGGTACAATGTTTGACAATTGAATTTGTATGTCTGGAGCAGCGTCGTCTAGTCCTATATTTTGTCTTCGTAGCTGCATAATAAGAAAATTCGGTTTCACATCGGTATGTAGTGGTAAATGGAACAAACATTCGAATTGCTCGTTTTACAATGTTGAGACATTCTTGCAAAACACTGCTCCAAAACTAATTTAGGAAAAGTTCATTAAATCTTTGTTTTGTTCCTGAGTCTGAAGCCAAATCAATCAAACTCTCATAATCATGACCTGATACACATGCTGGTTTGGCTGCAATTGCAAATGGATTAAGTATCCATTTTAAAAATAATGTTTGAATATAAGTTGTTAGGAACCGGTTCTACATTTTTTCTTCGTGGAACACCTTTCAATAGCTAGTGGAACACTTGTGTTCCGCGGACCAACGTTTGAGAAACGCTGATTTAAGGAATGATTGTTTGTTATATGCAACAGATTATAGGAGCTTTGTTTACTTAAAACGGAAGGTTGCAACTTTAACAGGAAAAACGCACAGCCTGTTATCAAAAACAGAAGATCAGAGGGTGTGTACAGTATCACAGATAAACTTGTCACGAACAGAGATTGCCGAGTTTCAAACTTTGAGGCTTTACAGAAAGAAAATTGTACTAATTGCATGGGTTTGTCCAGTCCCTGAGCTATGTCAGAGAGGTAACAATACAGTACACAGTGTGTGCTTTAATGGAATTCAAGGCTGGGCCATTTTCTACTTATGACTAACAAGCAAGCTAGAACTGTAGAGTTAAATAGCCTGCCAGTTCTAGCGTTGGTTTATCCACTCAAAATCGGGAATTTGTGACTTTAACGTTATTGACAACTGTGGTCTATTCGTTTCCTTGTTACAGTGACATAAGTACCCGGCGTTGAACAGAGGTTGTAGAGATGGATAGTTTTTGAGGTATTATATTTGGAAAAAAAAACAAAAAACAATGTAATGAGCTCTGTGTGCCTAAATTAATTATCTCCTGTCGAATACAACTGGCGACCAGTACAGTAAATAAACTGTATCTGTCAGTATACATGACTAGCGTGCACGGTTTAAGAAAAGACGATTTAGTATGGGAGATAAAATAAGAGTCAATGTGAATTAGCGTTTAATAGGCAACAAATCATCGACTCAATTACACAGTCAAGAATACTATTTTATGTTAGTGAATGTACATTTTGTCATTTTTTTCTTTAATTGTCATGCATGGTTCTTATGTCTTTACTGTTTAATATTTTTGCAAGTTCATGTCTCTCCACGCCCTCTTGTTCCTAGCTACAGTTCTGTTGTTGGCTTCTTTTCGTGCAAAACTGTCACGTGCCTTCTCAATGTGTCCTCCTAAATCTCATTTTCCTTAAACATTTTCTGTTTTAACAAAATAATCCAACTTTCTCCTTCTCGTAACATGCACAAATAAAGTGGACAGCTTCTTTTTAATGTAAATAATAATCTTCCTTTATGCACTGACTTCTTTTATGACTTCAATATTATTCTTTTTAGAAAGTCCATGATATTCTTATACTCTTTTGTAAAACCACATCTGTGTGGTCCCTAAAGAATTTTGTGCTTGTTTATTAATTGTCCGTGCTTCACGTCTGTATGCCCAAAAGCTCTGTATAGCACTGAAACATGCTCTTTATGTGTTAGGTGACGTATTATTCGTGAGCAAGTAAACTGCGTACCGCCCGTGAAGAAAGCTAAGTTTCAGTGTTTATTCTGAAGCAATTCAAGTTGAAAATCTGACGTTTTGAAGCGCTGAATATTTGGTTATTTTCCCATGCCACGTATTAATTAATCAAGATACTTCTCTCTCTTCATCTTTTTCGGTTTTTAGTTGAATTTTTCTGTTGTTACCAGACAAACACATTTTGCTCTTCTCAAGTAACTCATGTAAGGGTGTGGTGTAATCAATTTACATGTAAATGTTGTTATTTGATTCTGGAACCTCTCCTGTTTTCAAATGTCTAAGTGCATTGACTACTCCCTATTTCACGTTAGTGGTTCGCCATTACGAAATCTAATAGTAAAATGCTCATCTCTTTGATCATTATACAAGTCTCTAACTCTTAAAGGGCGAAGTGATTTTTCTGTGTTTGACGCAAGAAATTTTGTGTTGTTTTGAGTTTTTGTATAGTGTAAAAGTTTTAGGTTCGGTTCTTTCCAAGTTTTTAAAACGTATTGTAATGGTATACATAGTTGTAAAGGAAATTTAATGAAGATTAATAACATTGGGGCTATGAAACAACAACTTTGTTCTAATATACCAGCCCGGAAAACTGGTCTCCCGTCACTAGCACTTGGGGAAATCGGTCTCAAACACTGGCTTCTCGTCCTTTAATTAAGAATTAATATGCTCTGACGCAGATCTGGCTGTCTGGCAGTGCGGCCAAACTAATCGCCGTCGGGGGGGGGGGGGGGGGGGGGAAAAGGGAGAAAGGGGGGGGGCGCCGAAATTTAAAATAAACAATTGCGGAAATTAAAGTGTGATCCAACTCAATAGCATGAAACTGACCCTTATAGGAGAATAATACAGTACGGGTAAGGGGGGGGGGGGGGGGGGGGGGGGGGGGGGGGCCCTGGAAGAGGATTCCAAAACGAGACCTCGCACAACCTTGAAAAATCCACAGAGCCGGCTCTGCTCTGACCATCTTTCTATTTTTTTTGTCCATGTCCATGATGATGTTGCCTTCTTTAGTTTTTGAGCAGTCTGGTGATATACAAGTTCTTGGACATGTGAGGTCTCAAATACATTTATAGATAGATATGCTATCTTGATTATGGGTATGCTCTCCGATCTCTTCACGTTACTAGTTCATTACACGTAGAAAATAAGTTAACAATATGATACTCGTAGAATAGTAAACAAATTCTTTGTTTTTATTCTTGCAAATGAAAAACAGAATATGCCTGTGAATCACACATCTCAGTAGATGATACGTTTCTAATTAGCATCTCAGGACCATATTTTTAAAATTAGGAGCGCATGTATCAGTGCAGACTCTCTAAGAACAACTACAGTGTTGACTCCATGCTTCGCTAGGAGCCACACGGAGAAAGAAGACGAAAGAGAACAAGACACAGATACTCAAAGCTGGACGTTTGATAACAATAGTGTCACGGGTTGTCTCCCCTTTTCTCTGCAGTAGTGATCCAACAGTGGTCAAAACCTAGAGTATCTAATGTGGGTCTTCAAAGGTGTCTACTTTCGCACAAGATTACTCTTGGCAGAGTTGTAGATAGAAGGATAATGATGCTTCTACCTCGAGGGAATGTCCACAAGATATTTCTGAAGTCAAGAACAATGCTGAATTAGTCTGAGCACGTTAACTTTTTATCTGACCCGCCGCCTTTTGTGAAGATGTATATTGTACGATTTAGCTCATGCAAGCCACCAGCTGAGTTAATTCAGCGAAATTCCTCTTATTAGCTTTGTAGATATATATATATATATATATATATATATATATATATATATATATATATATATATATATATATATATATATATATATATATATATATACACACACACACACACACACTAGAGGTTCTGGATCATACGTATGCCTTTCTCTCTGTAATGATTAATTCAACTATGACTTTGTCAAAATCAACGTATGCAAATTTAAAGATCAATTACTGTAAAACTAATGTAAATAAATGTGACTGGTGGTTATGAAAAAATAAGTTTAGTCATTGAAACTGGATTTTAGGACTGGAATACAGTTCTTTGGTTTTGGCATGTTAAAAATGGGACTTGTCAAAATGTTGAAGTACCGATGCTGCTTTCCCGTAGATTCGTCTCTGTGGTGAGCGGCATGTTTCCAGATCAATTCAGGAAGTAACCTCTCCGGGTCAAGGCAAGAATCTTCAAGTGTCGATCTCAAGCTTCGAACCACAGTCTAGCAGTACAGCAAATGTACCACAAATAGTCGGGTCACCTCGTACTAGTACCACCAACTTTAGAGGGAATAAAAGAACAATACCGCTGCTAAATATTTATTTGCCTGATATTAATCAGGCGCATTTTTCCGCTGTCCGTCAGCCGTTTGTTTTCTCAGATTTTTACTCTCCCTGAACGTATATCATATCAATCAAGGCCTATGTTGAAAAATCACCAGTATGCCAGTTAATTTAAGGAAAGATTTGTTGTGATTTGTGAGTGGTCCTGTAGAATTCCGGATTCCGTATTAATATTGGCAAGATTTCTGCTGATGTACAGAGATGCTCTTAATACGTTTTTGTGTGTCCGGTCCTGTAAATACAGAATCCAACTCTATTCTTTTCTGTGGCAAGGTCCGAGCTGTCAACGTTGACGATTTCTGGAATGCAGTGCCGTATGTCAAACTTTTTCTACGTTATATCGTAGGTTCCCGGCCCACGCATCCACCTGGCGTTTTCGACAAAACTCCCAATCGCACCTCAAATACCAGCCAGTACATTCAAAGTACATGTTATGATAACTTTTCCTCATGTAATATTTTCCATGACTCATGAGTTTGAAAAATGTATACAGTCATCCTCCATATATGGAGTTGTGATATCCGTAAAATGTTGTCGTTGACTTAAATCACACTTCCTGCTCACTCTTCAAAATGTCTTCCAAGATTGCGTTTATCTATAATCTCCTGTCCCAAACAGTCGAGTCGGAAGTGATTATGTAATCTTAAGCAAACACTTCATGCTCGCATCTACCTGGAGTCAATGTAGTATTATCACGTTTAGTAATTCAATTAACTTTCAGGGATAGGCAATACGCTTCATGCATCGACGCGTGAAACGTGAACAATGACAGTAGGGAACAAGAATGTACTAACAATTGAATAATGCACATAATTCAGTACGCACAACAAATGTAGTTCAATACTGTCGGAGAGGAGAAGAGAGCACACAGTTATGTCACAAGTAGTATTAGCAACAAGATAACAGTAGCCGCATATCACAGTGCAGTGAAGTGTTATTGGTACTTCTTGTAAACTCGAAGTTTTGCTACACAACCGGCTGGCAATCTCTGCCATAAAGGATGCGCATTAGTTCCAGACATTCATGAATATACGTTGACCTATGACATATATATCACACGGCTCTTTCACGCAGTTTGTTCAAGGATTCAATCTACGTATCTTGACAATCGATTCGTGAAAGATCAGCCCACATAACATATTAAGGGTTCTCTTATATACAAATAGGCTATAAATTTGACGACAGTAAGATTGTATTAGCATTCATTTGCTTCAGACTTTTTTATATTGGCGTAATATCTGAGCCTTTCACTGTCATTGACTGTATGCTTGTACGCCTCTTTCCGTGAAACGATTTTTCTATGTAAAGAAGCTATTAACAAAGAAAGAAAAATACTGCTAAAACCCCTTCAGACTTAAGAGGCGACTAATATGAGGCTGTGAATGAGGTTGGCAATCTCATTATGGAAAAGAAGTTGCGACAGAGACCACCGCTGCAAGAGCACTTGAATGTTTTAGTGCAAGCTTCCTGTGAGGCGACAGGCTGCAGCCAAGATCCCATACTCCGTTGAGAGCATAAACGGATATGATGTTGTACAAGTTATTATAGCTGTCGCTGGAAGGAAAGGATAGATAATGTGTTAAAAGCACGTAAACAAACAAGAAAACAACGAAAAAAAAACAACAACACGTTAACAAAATTATGTTGCGAAATAACAACCACCATGCTCCCTTACCATACAAGAGCTGGAAATATTCATGATCATTCATGTCTAACGTTTCTTATCATTCTTTTGTATATTCATATTCACCTATTCCCTTTTCATGATCATTCATTTCTAACGTTTCTTCTCATTCTTTTGTATATTCATATTCACCTATTCCCTTTTCTTTTTGCTCTCTCTCACACACATCCACAAACACCACTCAAAGTTTGGGTGTTATGTTTTTGTCAGCTTCAATTACAATTTTAAAAAAAATGATTACGTTTGTCAATGCTCTCATCTGCTTAATGTTCATAAGTAAAATTACGTTTCTAATTATGTTTCGCATACTACATTCTTCTACGTCTTTCATTTGCCATGTTGTGCTGCAACGCGTTTAACGGCATTCACTGCTTTCTTCTTTACATTTCTAAATCCTGAGTCAACTGTTTTGATTTACTGTTGTTTCTACACAGTCAGTATTTGTTTCTGAGTTAATACATGCGTGATCAATATGAACAAAAAAATCTTGCTCAGATACCACATTCAAACATTCTTCCACATACCATCCCCCCTCCCCACTTTTTTCTGTCGTCTTGTTTTCACAACCCCCTGGTACAAGAGAGTCCTAGGAAAGTGTTAACACACACTGTGGGTAGTTAGTTGGTGTCAGTTCTCGAGGTTCACCACTGGGGGTTTTTGTCAATACAGCGTACCGAACGCTGTAATCCTTCCACAAATTTCGTTTATTAATGGGAAGAGTTGTTAATAGTTGTAACAATTCCTGCTGTTGGTGTTCTGATACATGTGTTACGTTCCTTGTTTCTGGAATTCAAGTAGAGTAGGATTCTGTTTACCAATGTGAAACGAATAGGTGAGTTTATTATCTAATCATTTTAAAATTGACGTTGATACAGTACACCTGTATATAAACATTTAGAAGACAAAAATAAAATGACAGCTTATTCTGTACTTACATAATCAGTCATTTTAAAATGCAAGTCACTGATACTAACTGACTTCCTGTGTGTATTTACGCTGCAGATGTAAACATAGATACCGAAAGAAAGAATATGAGTACTGCCTCCTCATGTATGTCGTAAGAGACGACTAATATAAAGTTGTGCATAGGGCAGGTAGTCTCATCATATAAAACAAATTTCAATAGTATTATTAACTGCTGCAACAGCACATCCATGTTTTCATGCAGGCGTGTGGTCCAGATACAGTGGTGGCTCCATTCTCCAAGAGGAGGAATATGGAAAAGAAGAAGAAATGTTATGAGCATTAAGCATAGTTTTTCTGTTTACAATATTTCTCATTGATGATATATTTACTGTTGTTTGTATATTCTTTTTTAACACTACATATTTTGTTTTTCTTCCACTCTTTTCATTGCTTCTCCTCCTGTCAATCTCTACGGCGCCACCTCAGACTGGGCAAAAAGAAGCTCCCACAACAAGTAGAAGAGAAAAGAACACGCTGAAAGAAACATCCGGAAAAAGTAGTTAAGAGTTTATCACCGCAGGGGCGCATTCTTATAGTCAGTTATGACGGAAGGGGGCTATTACCCCTACTACTTCTGCCGATGTATTTATTCGTAAATCTGTTTGTGCAACTTTTTCTTGCTTGTATTTTACTATTTCTAACCGTTCTCTTCATCAATGCGACCGGCAGCTTCATCCTTCCAGGTTGCTGGATTTATGTCCAATGCCTTCATGTTTCTCTTGTACACATCTTTGAACCTCAGCTGCTGTCGCCCGACCGGTCTTTTGCCATCTGCCAGTTGCCCGTAGAAAGTATCTTTGGGGATACATCTTCCATGTGGCGGACATGGCCAAGCCAGTGTAGTCTGCTCTGTGTAAGCAGTGTATACATGATTTGAAGGCCAGCACGTGACGTATTCTATGTATTTGATGAGATATTTTACATTTATCTTTAAACTTGTGTGAGCCGCGACAGCGCAATGGTTAGTGCACTGGCTCCTTAGCTCGGTGGTCCATGGTTCGATCCACATCACCCCTAGTATGCCAATGGTCAAGAAAATATGTGCCTAACACCATATTCCCAATATGCCTCAATGGCGTGTAACGGGATCCTTTTTTTTTTTTAAACTTGTACTTCTATTGATGTTTCTAACTGTATCATATTCAGCCCTGTCACACCCTGTCTTGAACTGCAGATGACCCCACAAACAGATCTCTAGCAATTGGAATGTGGAAGAAAGTATTACCGTTTTATATCGAACAAACACTTCTTCTTCATAGTCGTTCGTCTCAAGTAACGACATATTATTCTCTTATAAATTTGGAAGTTCGCCTCAGGCTTCTCTCGTCAATATACAGTTTCTCCCTCATCTGAATTGGAGAAGGCCACTTTGCCGCCCTGCTCTTCTCATGGAGCCGACAGTCTTGGAGGACATGTTCTACTGTTTGTTTGCCCTACCCACATGGATACATATCAGCATGGCCGATTATCAGTTTGTTGAACAGATGGTATTTGAGTTTGCAATGACTGGTTTTTAGTCTGAAAATGATCAATTGACAGAGAATCACAGAAGTGCCAGTGGAACAAAGGTGATAAGAAGACGCTGGAGTCGGATAAAATACACAGCGAAGAAATCTGATGATGGCATTATAAAGCAGTTTTTTTGTTTTGGAAGTCCCCGGGTAAGGGGTAGAGGGGTTAAAAACGCACACGAAAAAAATAACTGGAGACTTACATGAAAGGGATACAGAGGAAATGTAAAGATCTTGAATGGATGGCACAGGACCAGGAAGGCTTAGTATGAATTTGTTTAAGGCCAGGGACCAAAGACGCGTCAACAGTCAGAAATGTAGTTATCGAGCCATAGCTAGACTGCTTGCGTCAGAGTCAGCGAACCAGAGCTGACTAAGACCCTACTCCACCTCCAAGTAGCGGTCCTGGATACAGGCTGCATCACTGCAGTCTGGCTGAGTGAGTAGGAATCGAAGAGGGAAGGCTAACCGGTCCCAAAAATGCCGTGCTGAAGTCGAATGTGTCGGCCGAAAGGCGCAAATATCGCAGCTTCGCTGTAAACGGACACAACGCAACCAACGTCCTTTTCAGGACGAACGAAGAAGAAGTTTAAGGTCCATGCTCACGAAGGAGCTGAAAAGTAATGATTATGTAAACTGTTGTGGGGATGAATTACTAAGGTTGAGATAACATAATTAATCGTAACCAACAATTTACTACTGTTGTGGGGATGAATTACTAAGGTTGAGATAACATCATTAATCGTAACCAACAATTTACTACTGTTGTGGGGATGAATTACTAAGGTTGAGATAACATAATTAATCGTAACCAACAATTTACTACTGTTGTGGGGATGAATTACTAAGGTTGAGATAACATAATTAATCGTAACCAACAATTTACTACCGGTGATGAATTACTAAGGTTGAGATAACATAATTAATCGTAACCAACAATTTACTACTGTTGTGGGGATGAATTACTAAGGTTGAGATAACATAATTAATCGTAACCAACAATTTACTACTGTTGTGGGGATGAATTACTAAGATTGAGATAACATAATTAATCGTAACCAACAATTTACTACTGTTGTGGGGATGAATTACTAAGGTTGAGATAACATAATTAATCGTAACCAACAATTTACTACTGTTGTGGGGATGAATTACTAAGGTTGAGATTCATTCATTCATAACCCTCCACTCCCAAAGGAGCATAGGCCTTCAACAAACACATGCCAAGTCCTCCTGTCACGTGCCATCATCTCAAGTTCCTTCCATGTTCTCCTCATCATTTTCACCTCTGTTTCCAACTCTCTTCTCCATGTGCTTCTTGGTCTACCTCTGCCTCTCTTGCCCTGGGGGTTCCAGAACAAGGACTGCCTTGTAATGCTATCATTAGGTTTCCTCAGTGTGTGTCCTATCCATCGCCATCGTCTTCTTCTCATCTCTTGTTCCACTGGCACTTGTCTAGTTCTTGTCATCAGTTCCACGTTGGTAACCTTGTCATACCATTTTAATCCCTCTATTCTACGCAAGCACCCATTTATGAAAGTCTGTAGCTTTTTGGTTGTTGTCTTTGTTGTTCTCCATGTCTCTGAGCCATACAATAGGACTGACTTCACATTTGAGTTGAATATTCTTATTTTCGTGTTGGATCCTATTTCTCTTAATCTCCATATATTTCCCAATGCAATGAAAGCTCCTCTTGCCTTTTGTATTCTTATTTTGATATCGCTGTCTGTCCCTCCAACTTTGTCTATATTACTGCCAAGATATGTGTACGATTCTACATCTTGTATTGGTGTTTCTTCAAGTTCAACCCTGTTATCATTACCTGCATTTATTCTCATTATTTTTTGTCTTTTCCCTGTGTATTTTCAGACCCAATTGCTGTGACTTCTCATCGAGTGTTTTCAATTTGTCCTGCATCTGATTACGGTTATGGGACAGAAGAGCCAAGTCATCAGCAAAATCCAGATCATCCAACTGCTTAGTCAGAGTCCACTGGATTCCATTTCTGTTGTGTGTCGTCGATGATCTCATAACCCAATCTATTGCCAGCAAGAAAAGAAATGGAGACAAGAGGCATCCCTGTCGCACTCCTGTTCTTATCCCAAACGGTTCTGTAAGCTGTCCTTCATGAAGAACTCTGCATGTCATGTCTTCATATGTTTCCTTTATTAAATTAATGATCTTCAGGGGAACTCCATAATGCCTCATCAATTTCCAAAGTGATTCTCTGTCTACACTGTCAAATGCCTTTTCGTAGTCCACAAATCCGATGTATAGTGGTGAATTCCATTCCAGACTTTGTTCAACTATTATTCTCAAAGTGGCTATCTGGTCTGTACATGATCTGTTTTGTCGAAAACCTGCTTGTTCATCTCTCAGTTTCTTGTCTATGGACTCTTTTAATCTCTCAAGGATAATCCTGTTTAATACTTTTTCCTGGCACTGATAGTAACATTATTCCTCTATAATTTGTGCACTCTTGTAAATTTCCCTTCTTAGGCAACTTAACCAGATATCCTTCCTTCCATTCTGCTGGTATCTCTTCCTTTTCCCAGACTTTACCAAGTAATTTATATAACATCTCTGTAGCCGTGTCGATATCTGCTTTGATGGCCTCTGCTGGAATGCCATCAGGTCCAGATGCTTTTCCATCTCTTAGAAGCTTTATGGCTTTCTTTATTTCTTCCTTTGTTGGTCTTTCCCCGTTAATTTGTAGCTCTTCTTCTGCTGGCTGGATGTCCGGTGGGTTTTGTGGAGCTGTTCTATTGAGAAGGTCCCCAAAATATTCTGTCCACCTCTTCATTTGCTCTTGTATATTGCTGAGCAGTTTCCCATTCTTGTCTTTTATGAGGCAACTTGTTTGCTTGTATTTCCCTGTTAACTTCTTTGTGCTGCTATACAGTTCTCTCATATTTCCTTTGGCTGCAGCATCTTCTGCCTCTCTTGCCAACTCCTCAATATACTTCCTCTTGTCTCTTTTGATACTTCTTTTTACTTCTTTGTTTGCTTCTGTGTACACTTCTTGAGCCTTGGCTTTGGAACTTCTGGTTTTGCTTGTGTTTAACTCTGCTTTTTTGTTTTTTCTGTCTTTTATCTTATTGATGGTTTCTGTTGTTATCCATGCTTTTTGTTGTCTTTCCCTTTTCCCCAGTATTTCTTCACACGTCTCCTTCCATACAGTTTTGACCTGCTGCCAATAGTCTTCTGTATTCTCTACATCTTCCAGCTGTTGGAGCACTTGGAATTTGTTAGATACTGTGACCGCAAATGTGTCTCTTGTTTCTTGATTTCTTAGCTGTCCTACATTAAACTGTTGTCTATAATTTTGCATTGTTGCATATCTCTTGAGTTTCATTTTTACTTTGGCTATCAGAAGATGGTGATCTGATGCCACATCTGCTCCTCTATATACCTTTACATCCTGCAATGATGATCTAAACTTCTTGTTTATGCATATATATGATCGATCTGATTTTCTGTTCTATGGTCTGGTGATATCCATGTTGCCTTGTGTATTCTCTTATGTGGAAACATGCTTCCTCCTATAGCCAGTTGATTTGAAGCACAGAAGTTTGCGAATAGTTCTCCATTTTCATTCATTACTCCTAGCCCATGTTTTCCCATGACTTCTTCAAATCCGGTGTTGACTGTACCTATCTTTGCATTCATGTCACCCATCAAAATTGTGATGTCTTTTCTTTTTACTTTATCCATAATTTCCTGTAGTTTAGTATAAAATGCTTCTTTCACAGACTCTTCTTTGTCATTAGTTGGTGCATAACATTGGATGACATTTACATGAATTTTCTTTTTAGCTGTTTTGAAAGTAGCTGTTATTATTCTGGGTCCAACAGCTTCCCATTCAATGAGTGCTTTCTGTGCTTCTTTAGATAACATAAGAGCTACGCCTTCACTGTGGTGTGAACTTTCGTCTTCATGTCCTGAGGACAGCACCAATTCACCTGTGATGAGTTTCTTCCTGTCTACCCCCTTCCACTTTGTTTCACACATTCCCAGAACCTCGATTTTGTATTCCCTCATTTCTGCTGCTACTTGCGCCACTTTCCCTTGTTCGTTTAATGTCCGAACATTCCAGGTGCCAAATCTGGAAGTTCTCCTAGAAGAAAGAAGGTTAGTCAGCAACACAGACTCCTTTCGGCTTTCTCTGTGTTGCATCATACGCCTCCCAGCGAGAGGACCTTCCCCTGTCTTGGATGGCTGTGTTTTATTTTCTTTATTTGACTTGTCCATATTTGTTGACGTTTTTTTGTGGTTTAAATTTTTTTACAGGATGGGGTAACCGGCCCCATGCCCAACCCTCCTTAGTCACCTTCTACGACATGCTTGTCAGGGGACAGTGTTACTATTCTTTGCTCCCCTTTCGGGCCCCGGTAACACACGGGTGAAGGTTGAGATTGTAGCAAGTGTAATTTGCTGGGGAGGTTAAGATGTTATTCCTAACAAGAAAGATAGTTGTGTCTGTGTCAACTGTGTGAGGTCAAGCACATGTAGGTCCCCGAATCTAAAAAAGATGATGATGATAATGATATATATTATCAGGGTATCTGACGCTACCTTCCTAGATCTCACACAGTCCGTATTTTGATTCCAGTGGCTGGTGTATGATGTCTCTAGTGTCTAGGGGTGAAATGAAGATGATGGTACATCAACACAATACACTTTAACTCACTATAAGAAAATGAATAAGATGGTGGTTAAAGTTTTCTTTAAAATTGGAATGTTTTTTCTTTGTACAATTTAATCTGCCTGTCCCGCCATCTCTTTTGGACAGGTCTTTGAAAATGAGGAAATATACGAGTATTTACATATAATGCTTTAACTAAAAGGTATGGACTCTTGGTCCTATGAATATATTGTTATTATATAGAGTTCCTGTAGGTGTATTCACAGACTAATACTTTAATAGCTGCTAGTGATAGTCATTGGTTATGAGGAGCTGTTGTTTTCATCATGCCCCATATATTTCTGTTTTATTTTGATAAGAACCAGTTTATTTGGATGAAGTGTCAGATGTCCCAGCTGTTAACATCACCTGGGATTCTTGGTATGACGAAAAAAAGTCAGGATGTCACTGTAGAGACAATATAGATCAGCACCCACACACAAGCTCCTTCAGGCTATCTGATGACAGCATAAACTTTATAATGGAGACTTTTCTCTTCTCACTCACTCATCAGGTTTCCTGTCACCGGATGGTAACAGGAAATAAAAACCCTGTAATAAAAAGACACCCTGGCCTTTTCATATCTGATCACAACTTCTTATCCCTATGTATACATGATGGTTAGCAAGCACGAGGACATGCACACCATCATAGCTGGCAGACGCTGGAGCTGGGTTGGTCATGTCCTCAGAAGAGACCCCGATGCCATCACAAGAACAGCTATGCTTTGGACCCCTGAATGAAAACGAAAGAGAGACCGACCAAAAACAACCTGGCGGAGGACTGTGGAGGCTGAGATGCAAAGAATGAACCAGAGTTGGGGCACTGTACGAAGGATGGCCACCGACCGAGCAAAGTGGAATCAATGTGTTGTTGCCCTACAAGACGCCACTAGGCGTGATGGCCACTGACTGCTTTGACGGTCGGCGGCTAAGGATCAAAGAAGAAGAAGAGTACATGATGGTATGGGGTCAGCCTCGTGTGCATTCATGTGCATCAGCCCCTAATTTATATGACGCTCACCTTTCTGTGACCACACCTCAGGTCCCTATGGCAGATACGCCACTGTACTTTTACATAGTTTGCTTCAATCCAATAACGTGGAGTAACCACATCTCCTTTTATATGATTTTTCTTTTCTTTTTCTAAATTATAAACGCTCTAGGCATGTTGAAGAGAGTTCATATAACACCGAGGCTTACTAACATCTTCCAATACAAAATTATTAATATAAAATCATAATAATATGCAACAGTCAAATACAGTTCAATGTGAGGACTCAATAATGTTTGCTCCCGGCATGTCCTTCACTTTTCCACAGCAGTATCTAACTTTTTTCAGTTTTAATCAAGCATGTAAATACATAAAGCATTCTTACCACTAGTTCAAAGAAATATGTCACAAATAACGTTGACTGGCAAAGAATATGGCCTCAGTTTTGCTCTGCCCCGTCCAGATAGTGAATTTAGTAGTTAATTTTACAATTTATCACATCTGCTCTCAACGTAGTTGTCTGTATTAAATTTTCTAATCAAATGGCCACGAGACCACTATGCCTTTTGCCAATATCTATTAGAGCCGACCAATGAAAGCAGGCACTACTACATCTTTTTGAATTTAGTTTGAAAAAACAAAACCAAACTCCAAACAAACTATGTGCCTCGTAGTCCATTGGTCAGTCTGCGTTAGTTATGCCAATAGAAAAAGATGGTTAGTTTTAGTTAACACTTTCCTATCCCCCTTTTACTCCTATACTCTTATACCAACCAATAGGATTTGAATTACTACCATGCCTCTTTTTAAAACCTGCGTCCCCAATAACGTTATGTGTAACGAGCAAGAACAACAGTCTGTCCGTCCAAGCGTTCTTAGATCTATAGTATTATCTCAATAACTTTGCTAATACTTGGACTACCATATTTTTTAAAACATATTTTTGCTCAGGGGACACTAAGCAATCCTACTATATGATTTTTATGGTCAGTTTCCTTATGGTTTAGATTTTCAGTTTTGTCACTGTCAATCGTCAAATATAACTTTTACACAAGTCGGCCATCTCCCCCCCCCCCCCTTCCCTCCCCCCTGTCTCTAACATTTCTTCATTATTCAAAGAACCAACTAGTTTGAGTGACGTCAGAATTTTACCGCTAGGAAGAAATGGAAAACTGTCTGTGTGTTTGTCTCTGCTGGCTTTGTCCACAGCGTGTATATAGTAAAGAGACCGCGTGCAGAGCGAAGAGGAGTTTTTTCAAAACTTTGGTAGTGTTGGCGTTAATTATTACAATCGTCTCGTTCTTACTACTAAGAAATGTCCGAATTATTACAAATTTTACTACTAAGAAATGTCCGAATTATTACAAATTTTAGTGTTAAAGTTAACATATTACGTTAATTCAAACGCCAGTTTGGTCACACAGTTCTGGCAATTGGTTAATTATAAGCTTTTTCCGCCGTTTCGTGCAGCAGATCGGCGAGATGTTAAAATGTTTCTTGTACGTTTCGAAACCGAAACTAAAAGCGTGTTAGATTTTTACGGCGGGTCATTTTTTAAAGCATTTCCACTGCACCAAAGGCAGCGCTGTACTGGCGTTGAAGATGAAAATAGTCAGACACCTGAGGGCTGGTGTATTTATTATCATAGGACAAAAATCTTACTGTAATAAGCGATTATCTCACAGATTTCGCTGCAGAGATAACATAATTAATCGTAACCAACAATTTACTACTGTTGTTGGGATGAATTACTAAGGTTGAGATAACATAATCACCCGTTTGCCAGTCACTTCGATTACGGAAACAGCAGCAGATGGATTGATTTGCCGTTGCCCTAAAGACGCCAATAGGTGTGATGGGAGACAATGGCAAAGAAAACCTATCTGCTGTTGCCCTAAGACGCCACTAGGCATAATGGCCACTGACTGCTTTGACGGTCGGTGGCTAAGGACGGAAGAAGAAGAAGAAGAACAATTTACTATTGTTGTGGGGATGAATTACTAAGATTGAGATAACATAATTAATCGTAACCAACAATTTACTACTGTTATGGGGATGAATTACTAAGGTTGAGATAACATCATTAATCGTAACCAACAATTTACTACTGTTGTGGGGATGAATTACTAAGGTTGAGATAACATCATTAATCGTAACCAACAATTTACTACTGTTGTGGGGATGAATTACTAAGGTTGAGATAACATAATTAATCGTAACCAACAATTTACTACTGTTGTGGGGATGAATTACTAAGGTTGAGATAACATAATTAATCGTAACCAACAATTTACTACTGTTTATAATCAACACTTCAAAACGTAGGCAAGTTTAACACGTCTAAGGATTGGATTCAACTTCTTTGTAACAAATACGAGTACAACAACATTTTTTCTCCACTTTGGCTCATATTAACGTAGTTGCTCCATAGAAATATATATGAATCATATGCTTATCATTCGTCTTTGCAACTCATTCAAACATTTTGTATTCCTGTAAATATCCTCAATCAAATGTATTGTTTACATCATGCGATACTTGTCTATTTTCGGGGGCGCTATTTTAATATTCCTTAAATCATAGTAGTGATTTGTACTTGTTTTAGTAGTTTTGTTCGTTCTTTTTTTTTCGTTTCGTTATTTACTTTCTTGTTTCGATATTTCTTTCAGGTGTTATGATTTTCTTGCATTATTAGTGTTCTTTTTTCGCTCACCACCGTTGTTGTTTACATTTTCCTCTGCTTGTATCACTCATTTGGTGTATGTTTCTCATCATCGTATGTTTTTGTAGTACCTATTTGTAATTCTTGTCAGTGCCGTCTTAAGGCATGGGCACACTGGGCAGTGCCCAAGGGCCCCACGATTCTAGGGGCCCCGTGCTGGGATGCTGCCATATTGTTCATAAGACATCATTTTTATTCCCGTGGGTTGGTAGGGCTGGTAGGGACCCAGTGCATTGCTTTGCCCAGGGCCGCAATGCTGTTAAGACGGCCCTGATTCTTGTCCTTGTCACCTGTTTGTAACTGTAGCTGACGAAGGGTAAAACTCGAAACGTCCCGTGTTTCCTGTGTACCGTTAACTTGTAAAACTGATTTCATACCATTTTATTTGTTAATTTATGTATTTGTTTCCTTACCAGTTTTACAGCAGCCTCCTCATTTATTGTCAAATACTATAAATCATAGTAGCTGAGACACGTCAACTCTTATTTGTCATCAATACAGATTACGTTATACATGGACACATGCGACATCCAATTACATCAAGAACATCCTCCCATACACTAGGCCCCCGCGGATACAAAAACATCTTGTACCACTGAGCGCTGAACATAAACTAAACTGTTGCTACACCTAACAAAGACACGTCATTTTCCCGACCACACAAAGAAACATTTGCACCGACACCTTTGTGCACGCCACATAGCCATAAAAACAAGTCTCTAGCTAGTGTGCAAAACGGGTCGTAAAAGGATGTAAGTCTTGGATAATAAATATATAAAAAACAGACACACGCCAGCATCAGCAACAGAGATGTGGTTCCCGAGGAAAATGATGTTCGTACAATGGTCAGGAAGGAAATTAATGAGGGAATAGAGAAAAACAACAAAAGACACGATTACTGCTAACACAAGCTAGCAAAAGATAAGTAAAACTCAAAAGATACGTAAAAGTCATAGAAAATATGACACCCGAGCACAGATAACACACGCTCACAGAAGATAGCCAAACTCACAAAAAATATGACAGGATTACTACTAACAGAAATTTACAGAAGGTAGCAAAACACACAGAAATAATATGACAAGATTACTGCAAACACAAGTTCACAGAAATTAGCAAAACTTAGCAATGTGGCAAGATTACTGCTAACACAAGCAAACAGAAGATATGCAAAACTCACAGAAATAATGTGACATGATTACAACTAGCACAAGCAAATAGCTGATAAGCAAAATTCCCAAAAACAATGTGACAAGACTACTGCTAACACAAGCCAACATTGGATAAGTAAAACTCCCAGGTTAGTCTTAGAACCTCGTGACCATGTGAAACATCACGGGCAAAGCAAAGGCTGTGGAGAAGTAAAAATCTGGTATAGCACTACAAGATGGCCGGGGAAAGGCGAGTTTTTTATGTAAAGAAAGACATTCGAGGCTCAGTGGATGGATCTTCAGCGCCACGTGATATGACACGTAAATGGTGAGTTCTTACCAGTTTTTTTTTTTCATTTAGGTATGTAGTTATCTTATTGATGCATGAAAGAAACTACTATCCTAACCTACTCCATTTATTTTCATTCACAGTTATGTTCAAGGTAACGCTTCCAGCTCTGTTTTTAAACAGAGTACAACACCATGGGATATTTTCCGCTGTCTAGTAACTTATTTTTGGAATCAAACAATAACACTTAGGAAGACAATCTGCTGCAGTGTGCTGTGAGTTGAAACTATTTTCAGATGGAATGTTTGTTTGAATCTGTGGCAGGCATTTTACCTTACAAGAGTTCCTGGCTAAAACATAGGGCATCTTATTTTGTGCTCTTTTTACGTTACTATCTAGAGATAGATTTCCTTATTCTTGCGTCTTTTTTAATTTTTGGTTTGACTTTTTTTTTTGTACGTCTTACTTCCATTTTACGCATTAGATTGCATTCCAGCTCATGTAAGAACTAAATTCTGAGTGGGTTATCTAAGCTTGTCCAAGTCAATCTACTTTCTTTTCGCTGTTTTTTTTTTTTTTGGACTGTTGCTAATTTGTTCTATTGAACCAGATATAAATATTTTAAAAGTAACTTTGCTCTTGAAATGAATAAGTGACTCAAATCACTGAAAATGTAGTCTCTGTGTCACACATTGACCTTGAACACGATGGGTGTAGTAGGTATCTACAGAATACACGATATATGGCTATCCAGCCAAAATTTGCACGTGACCTAAGGAAACTTCCAATCAAAACTGTGGATAGCCCAAAGCCTAAGAGCGGTACCAAGGCCAAGGCCCCGGCAAAGTCTAGTGCTGGTTCCAAGATGAAATCCAAAGGGCCTGGTAGCGCCAAGGAAGACTCCACCCTCAGCAACCACAAATCTACCAGTTCCAGCACGGTAGACGGAAATGATGCCGGGGTCAAGCCAGCAGAAAACGGTGGAGATGAGCACGCGGATGACAGTAGCAGCAGTACTATTGCCGAACAAGTGCAGCAGAAGCAGGAAAAGCTGATGCAGGTTCTGTCTGGAAGCTTGGAAGATTTACCACCCCTTAGCTCCAAGATCGTCAGGATATTCACGAGCTCCACCTTCACTGGTAAGTAATTTTTCTTTATGTTCTCGTTCCACTAAACTATGTAGGGAATTTTATCAGGGCCGGCTCTTGGGCAATGTATTACAAATAATTTTAAAAGTTACCATTCTAAAATAACTAGACAACTGCAAGAGAACTGTTTACAGTAAAGAATTATTTGCTTACATGAAAGTTAGCACCATCACAAAACTTTGCA
The DNA here is from genome assembly GCA_024509875.1 of Oreohelix idahoensis. Classification (NCBI taxonomy): domain Eukaryota; kingdom Metazoa; phylum Mollusca; class Gastropoda; order Stylommatophora; family Oreohelicidae; genus Oreohelix; species Oreohelix idahoensis. Next base: position 55,935 of record JAMPIV010020463.1, on the reverse strand, counting down.
CCACCTCTATAGGTCCGGCACTGGATATGATGTCCGCTATAAATTTGCTTGTATTTGGTATTACATGACCTAACTACTGTACTCATGCACTCTTGTTTATGTAAAATGGTATAACTACTGAAGTGGTTCTTATAAAATATATATTAAATTAGATCCACATATTACCTAGGTATTCTCATGAATAATGATATATGACAATGTTGCCGAAATGGTTTTATTTTGCGTATTAGATTACCTAGCTATTTAGGTGAATTCATCAAACATTAGATCACCTAACAATCAAACTATATTATATAGTATTTTTAGATACCTTAATTGTTGAGGCGTGCCATTAAGAATTCTGTAACCCAACCAATGAGCGGGTTCCACAGTATTAGATTACCTAAGTACTGGGATGTTTCAATTAAATACTGCAGGGTTGAGTCACTGAGCTGGTTCCATTAAGTACTAGACTGCCTAAATACTAGGGTAGTTCTATCAAGTATTGTATGACCCACCAATTGAGATGGGGCCATTAAGTATTAGCTCAACAGTAACTATTGGTTCTATTAAGAATGACATAACCTGACTGAAGAGATCGAAGCGTTAAGTATTAAATGGTATTATTTACATATTAAATGACGTATTTGCTGAAATTGTTTAAAAGAAAAAAAAATTAGATTAAAATATCCTTCACACTTTACAGTGAGGGACAAAGTTGTTTTTCAGCCGAGTGAAACTGCCGAAATGCTAGATCTGTCACAACTGTGTGCCTCGCAGGATTTGATCCAGAAATCCCGTTTCGGAAAGCGAGCATGCTAACCAGTATACTACCTAGAAACCTGACAACTCCGATGGTTCTATTAAAACATAGTAGAACACAACACAGATGAGTTCGTGCAGTGTTAAATGATTCAGTTACTGAAATTGGAACATGTGACCGCGCGTATTTTCTGAACTGGTTCTATAACACATTAGCTAATTACGAGTAGGTAACCCGCTTAATAATGACGGGGAAATAATTATGTTGTGGTCTTTCTGCTACATGTCCTGATGACGGGCACTAATTCTCCTGTGTCATTTCATTGATTTCCTTCCAATTCCGGTTCCATTGAAGCTTTGTAGTTAAACTTATCATGAGTTATGTCAATGTAGCATGAAAAATTGCAAGGCCTGCATGCTCTTTTTCAGTTTAGCATTCACGGCGTAATGCGCGTATTTTCCATATCCCCCCTTCCCAAATCATGGGATTTTTTTCATTGTTGGGTACAGAACGTTTCACAAAGACAGATAGTAATACGGGGATTGTTTAAGATCAGCCTTAATAGCTTAATCATCATCATCAGCTGCCATCTCCACAACGAAGGTTGGCTGTAATGGATCTCCAACGTCTTCTGTCTCTTGTCTTGGTGGTGCACTCTGATAGACTCTTTCTTGTCCATCTCTTGATGTTATCTTCCCACTTGTAGCGTTGTCTTCCCCTTGCACGTTTGCCTTCACCTCTCCCTTCTATTATGGTCTTCTGCAAGGTGTTATGCCTGTTTATGTGGCAAAAGTATTTTAGCTGCCGAACTTAATAAATAACTTAATAAATATTTCTAAAACTGGAGTTTGGTATCTTATGAAATGAATACCTACATGACGTTGGACTAGAAGTTTAACTGTCTTCCAAATTTGGGTTAAACTGGCACTGAATAGAACACACACTGGGGAAACGTGCTGATAGCGTTACAAGGCAACTGTTGTTCTTGATCCTCCCAAGATAAGAGAGGTAGAGAGAGAGACAGAGAAACACACGAACAAGGCAACTGGAGATAGATATGAAGACGATCAGGAAAGATGGAAAGGCTTTGAACTTATAATAGGGAAGCTTGGCATGCATTTGTTTAAGATCTCTGCTTCTCGGGGTGCCGAAGGTTAATGAGTAAATACTTGTTTTATACTTTACGTGTTAATCTCTGGTCACGAAAATGGCATCAGAAAACAACATACTCAGTCATAGATATAAGCCAAGGGAGGAATGACACTGATTCTTCCCCCCCCCCCCCACCTCCCCACCCCGGCAATAAGTGTCACTTGCATTTAACCACCCATCCGACACACCTACACATCCGAGAATAGATGTACTACTACTGCGGGCACTTGGGCACTGCCCGATTGCTCGACCGTTCAGTCTGCCCCTGGACTGAGCCAATTTAGTTTGATTAGTCTCTTCGTGATCTGGATAGGTGAGCTTCTAGTCAATGAAATAGCGTACAGAGCAAGTATACAACTGTGGCGAGATGGATGTTGGATAGAAAATTAGAAAGTAGTACCCAGAAATGGAGAAGAGAACTGGTGAACCCGAGGTAGGGAGAGCACAAGACAGGTCAGGCAGTTACCTGCCCATTTCACGACGATAGCTGTAGAAGAGAACTGATAGGTAAGTCACCTTCTCGCTAGACCTATCCTATGTAAAACCATACAATACATTTAAGAATTTTCACATCATTTGAAGACACTTTCCAAACCCAGTCATGATTACTCCTCTTTGGCTTAGCGTTATGCCAAAGTTAGCAAAATTGTTTCCCTTACAAAACATCGGTAAAATGTGCCGAAATAAAAGACAAGAAAGAAAAAGAGAAGACGAACTCTTAGAGCACAGCTCCCAAAAGCAAAGCCATAAAAAGGACTGTAAGCTTTTATTGCTAGCGTTGGTCAGTCCTAACATGGACTTCTGGCTGAGTCAATGCTGTCCAGGATTGAGGTTATATAGTGGTGGAAGTCATCTTCCTTCGGGCACAAGGCAATAAATAGACATGAGGATTTATGTTAAGTATAACATTAAATTTAAATATTAATCAATTTTGAATGTACATTAATTCACTAAGACATTTTGTAAGCTTATAGAAACAGCTTATAGCTCAGCTACAGTGTCGAGTCAGTGGCTGTTCGAAGCTTCGATCTACAAATCGCTCACAATATCCGCCAGTTGTGGCTTCTTCTCGGCTATCTTGTTGTGTTGTGGGTTAAGACTTCTAGTTATAAGAGTCAGCCCTAGTGATTTCGGGAAGTAAGGAACTGTGTCTGAGACGGGGCTTACATACCTAATCTGAGGTCTATCTATTGCTTTCTCAGCAGAGTTCACTTTTTTCTTGTAAACTTTCGTGGGATTTCAATGCTGGTGTGCGAATTTACAGACAAAATCATAATTTCCTCGTCAAATATCAAATATAATGATATTCCACTTCCATAATTACCTGTATTTGTAGTTGCTGTTCAAATCCCAAAAGAAATATCCTGATCTAGGCATTAACCATACAGTTATAGCAGAATTTATGTTGTGCAATTGAAAGTTTATCATAAAGATACTAGTTTATGTGGCAATTATAGATTGTCTTCCCTCGTTATGGCAACAATAAATTTAAAGAAAAGTGATCAATATCGCAAGTTAGTTATGATTTTCAACCTTAGCTAAAACGTATGTTGGTAGGAGGTGGTATTTCGTGGAACATCACAGTGACAAATGTCGAGGTGCTGCCACGTGCTAGCCTTCAAAGCATGTATACACAGCTTAGACAGCTCAGACTACTCTTGCTTGGCCATGTCTGTCGCATGGAAGATGGTCGCTTCCCCAATGATATTTTCTACGGACAACTGCTAGATGGCAACAGAACAGCCGGGCGCCCGCAGCTGAGATTCAACGTTTTGTGCAAGAGAGACATTAAGGCACTGGACATAAATCCAGCAACCTGGGAGATGACGCTGCCGACTGCAGCAGTTGTGATGTTCCCTGTGGCGCCACCTTAGACTGGGCGAAAAGAAAATCTTACAACAAGCAGAAATAAAAAAACTTGCCGAAAGAAACACCTGACAAAAAAAAAAAGAATAAAACAGTTGAGGTTAGCACTTAAAGGGCGCATCATTCCCACTGTCAGTTAAGACTATAGGAGGCTACTAGACTAGGAGGTGGAAGATAATTTTGTGAAGAACAACATTTTTACTTTAGTTCCAGATAAGAAAGGTTGTCAATCTGTGGCTTTTTGGAGTTTCTCCTTCCTCCACTCTCTGAAAAATATTCTGGTTTCCGTTCGTAAAAAAAAAAAAAAACACACACACACACACACACACACGCACGCACGCACGCACGCCCGCCCGCCCGCACGCACGCACGCACACGCACGCACGCACGCACGCACGCACACGCACACTGTATAATCATGAATCATCATTTTCCTGTTCGCTCCTTATGGAGCATGAAGCCACAACTACAGCTGATCACCTCCCAGAAAGCCTTATCCAAGTATTCACACGCTTCAGTGTTTCTGTAGCAATTTTGTACAAGATGAGGTCATCTGCCTCATGCACATCCTCATGTTAGTGACCTTGCATGTTTGTCTGAGGGTGCAGTCGTCCTCCTACTTTTGCTGGGGTCTCATGAGAGACCCCCCCACCCCCCCCCCCCCCCCCTCCCTCCCCCCTCTTCACGGAAACTACACGGATCATCAGAACAACTACCAACAAGATATTTCTGAAAATGTAACATTATGAGCCCTTGAAAGAATATATCTCTAGATATCTGAAGTTATAACTGATATAACCTCACCACCAACTACCAAAAAATCACAAAGCAAAATTGAAAAGTGGCTTTTTAAACTTGGGCTCCGTTAAGTGGTAAGAGAAATTCTCGTTGACCCAATAAATTCGACTCAAGAGGCCGACATGACACTTAATTGAAAAGACTCTCTGAATTACATGTTGACTTAAGAGTTCACAATGATAGTGAATCCACTTCCCGCCTTTAATGCTTAAAACATGGATACCTCTGCTACAAACATTTCCTCCCGAAGCAAAGAGCAGAGCAATAATCAAGGCACAGTTTCGTGTAAGATAAGGGGAGGTTGAGAAACGAGGACATTTGTGCTATCAGTGGGTTTTTTTTGGGACGGGGGAGGTGAGTTGGGGTAATTTGAATTATGATTCTAAGCTCTCTATAGGCGTGCATACTGTCATCACAACTTGAGACTACACACTCATGACGGCTTGTATCCACACACTAGGGTTGACTTGTACCCACACTCATGACGACTTGTACCAACAGACTCGTGAAGGCTTGTACTCACACACTAGAGTTGACTTGTACCCTCATTCATGACGGCTTGTACCCACACACTAAGGTTGACTTGTACCCACAAACTCATGACGACTTGTACCCACACACTCATGACGATTTGTACCCACACACTCATGACCTGTACCCACACACTCATGACTTGTACCCACACACTCATGACGGCTTGTACCCACACACTCATGACGACTTGTACCCACACACTCATGACGGCTTGTACCCACACACTCATGATAACTTGTACACTCAGACTAGGGTTAACTTGTACCCACACATTCATGACGGCTTGTACCCACTGATTATGGTTGACCTTACCCACACACTAAGCTTGACTTGAACCCACACACTGATGACGACTTGAATCCACACACTAGGGTTGACTTGTACCCACACACTCATGACAGCTTGAAACCACACACACTCATGACGGCTTGTACCCGCACACTAAGGCTGACTTTTACCCAGACACTAGTGTTGACTTGTACCCAAAAACTCATGATGATTTGTGTCATGAAATATTCTAATCCACATATATAAATTATTAGGTAAATATGAAGCCTAACAAATAAAATTAATAAAGAGAAGAGCAATGGTAAAATGACAGTGCTGTCACAAGGAATGTACTCGAAATCCCCCTTGTTTTCTGCTTCGTCTGCAAATTGTAACGCTTTCACGTTGATAGTAAAAGCTTACTGTATTATACCCGCTTTCTTCAATGAAACGTGTGCTGTATTTCTTGGAAAAACATTAAGAGGCAGACTGCGTAATGACCTAAATTTTAAATTCCATTCATGTCTTTTTCTACATTACGTTACCAAAACGAACGAACAGATGGACAAAAGGATAGCGAGAAGGGAGAAGCAGAAAGCCGAACATTAAACACGCGTCGCGCGATACACAATTACTACTATCACGCGTGTAAGTCTACAAGCACTAACTTTTTCAGACGGACAGTGATAAAATACACTACCCTTTCCCAGAGTTAGGTTTATAAATCATAAAAAACTCTTATTAGAAAAGATAACATTAGATGGGTTTACGGTTGAGAACATAACAGTACCCAGACAGAACATCTTCGAAACAGGAGGTAAAAGAAATTGCATATTTTGAACGCAGCCACGTAGCTCCTTTAAATTTGTATTTTTGGGTTCCTTAGGGCTTGCTGACAAATAATATGTAAAACGTTACGCAAATAGTCCAGGAATTAATAAATTATACCCAAAATAAAATATTGGGGGTGCCTGACAGCATAAAATCATTTCTGCTCATAAGATTTTTTTTTTAACGTGTTTGAAAAAAATTTACGTTACAGAAATAGCCTACCATGTAAACTCCAAATTGATTGGAGCGCAACAAATGAAAGCCTAACCACGATTGGTCGGGCTATAAATACTATCTTGGTTGTTAGGGGAAACGGGGAAAGGTAACATTTTTTCAAACACTTGTCGAAACGGGGCTCATTGGTCAGACTCGCTGATATACACACTTGGGAGCGTTAGTTCGAAACCACTTGTTTAAAATAGCTTGATAAAGCATCAGTGCGTTGAAGCCAGCATATATTTTGCTCAATAAAAGCCTGGAACATAGGCAGATGGAAATTTGTGCCAGTTTGTGCCAGAATTCATTGCTAATCAACGTATCTGTGTTATTCGTATGAATTGTGGTAAGCTTGAACCATTCAATATCTTTTAATGAAAATTGAATGTGAATTGTTGATTTATGCCTGTATATATATATGTGTAGTTCAGTGGCCAACGTGAGGTAAAGCCTGTAATGCTCCAGCCTGAACAGAGGGTGTCGGAGAGAAGTAAAACGGCATGGAATGGCCAAATAGTACACTGACACCTGGATGATTGATTAGACAGAAATAATGCTGGAAGTGCAGAGGCGTAGTGACCATTAAGGATGGTAATGCTGGTATAAAGTATTTCAGATGAAGCTGACTGTTGGCCTAACGCTCTGAACGCAATGTTTGTGATGTATTGTGATCAGTGTAAAAAGAAAATATAAATTAGTTATGAAGTAGAAGGTACATCCTTCTTGATTTCAGGGACAGTGGTCTTGATGGTACTGAGCAGCACCTAGTCAGAGCTTTGCTGAATCCTGAGTCGGACAGCATACTCCTTGGTCTTTTTAGCTATCAGTGAGGTGTCTCCTGAACCCAGAGGAGAATTCGAGCAGAGGAGTCCTTTCCTGCCGCCATCACGCCAGATAAGCGAATTGGCCAGCTGAGCTCAACATTATGTCCCCTCATCTTGAACTGACTTTTTAAAATTAACATTAAGAGGGGAATTTACTTGTCTTAAAATCAGGAACTGTGAACATCTCCAATACTGGTCCCTAAAGACAAACTATTGAAGTCATGATGACAAATACCAACAGAGCTTGAACAAAATAAAACCAGTATTACCTCATTTTACTACACACAACTGACACACATAGAACATTTGTAATAATATATGTCACTACAATATTCATATTAAATACATTCTGTACATAACTTGTAATTTAAATTGATTGTGCTTCCTGGTTCCCTTGTAGTTGAATCAGGACACATATTCATTCATGCCAGTAATGAATACATATTGTTATTCGAAAGTTTATCAGTGACTCTTTTAAGATATCTTTGTAGAGTGTTATATGTATGTGAGTGTCACAGTGTTGTCAAGAGTAGTGGATTAAATTAAATTGTTTATCTGTCTGTTGTTGTGACTTACACTTCATCATACACATACCCTAGACACATAACGTAGCATCACACTATTCCAGAATAATTCTGACTGAGATATATAGATATGTGGTAGCAAGTAAGGTTATCTATAATACACTACTCTTAATAGATATAGATACCTTCACAGCTGATCTCAGTCAGTACACTAAGTTCCCTATAAGTATTTATAACATCCCACTTCACCACATATATTGGGGTCTCGCTCTTGGGATTTTGAATCTTTAACTATTAAAAATATTGGGGGTAATTCACTTCAGGGAATATAAGAATTAAAAGGTATCCTTGGGTGGAATTAAATAAGGTTGAGCTCACGGTGCCTGTGTTGTCCATTAGATATATAGTTAGAAATTGAATTGTTGGGTAGACATTATAAAAATTTTACCTGATAGACAATGGCGGACCTGGCCAAATTTCGATCTGCTGCGGTTCAGACTGCAAAAGAGTTAGGATTAGATGGGCAAGTTATGGTTGCCTATGTCACAACGGAATGTGACAAATTTATTGAACGCGAAGAAAGAAGATTAGAAAAAGAAGCCGAAAGAAGGTTAGAGGCTGAAAGGGAAATTAAGAAGTTACAATTTGAAGCTGAGGCTGAGACTAAGAGGTTGCAGATTGAGGCTGACAAAGAGGCTAAAGCATTGGAAGCCGAGGAAAGAAGACAAGCTGCAGAAAGGGAAGAGAAGAAATTAGCTGCAGAAAGAGAAGAGAAGAAATTAGCTGCAGAAAGAGAAGAGAAGAAATTAGCTGCAGAAAGAGAAGAGAAGAAATTAGCTGCAGAAAGAGAAGAGAAGAAATTAGCTGCAGAAAGAGAAGAGAAAAAATTAGCTGCAGAAAGAGAAGAGAAGAGATTAGCTGCAGAGAGGGAAGCAGAAAAGGAGGAGAAGAGATTACAAAGGGAACATGAGTTACGACTAAGGGAGTTTGAGTTTCAAGGCCATGCTCCTGAAAATGGTGCCAGTCCCTTTGCCTCTGATGCTACGGTTACTCAGGGAGCCTCAACCTCAGCTATGAACTTTCATTTAGATCATTTTGTTGAGAAAGACGATGATATTGAGAGCTATATAAATAGGTATGAACTATTAGCCACCACGTATGGGTTAGAGAGAGAAAGGTGGAGCTTAAAGTTATCTCAGGGACTTCGTGGGGCAGCTTATGAAGTTTTTGCAAAAATGAGCAGAGGTGATCAGGAAAATTATGACATGCTAAAGCAGGCTCTTTTGTTAAGGTATGAAAAGAATGCAGAGTTTTACAGGAAAAAAATTTAGGAATGCTAAACTACTGTCAGGTGAAACCTATCACCAGTTCTCTGCACGAATCGAGACATACTTGGAGAAATGGACTTCTCTGGGGAAAACCCAAGATCTTAAGGAAATGGTCCTTATAGAGCAACTAAGAGAGTCCATGGCTCCAGACCTGAGAAAGTTTCTCATGGAACAAGGTGCAGAGAGGCTGGGTGAGTTGCTAAATGTTGCTGAAAGGTATCAAGCAGCTCAAGCAGAGGTAACAGGTAATAAAAAGAAACAGGTGGATAACTTTAGGGCACCACAGAACTTTAATAAATTTGATCCTAGGGATCAAAATAAAGGTAAGCACCAATTTGATAGGCCACGGTATGACAATAAAAATAAATTCCCACAATTCGATGAAAGGAAATATGATGAAAGAAAATCTTTCAACCAAGGAAAAAGGTGGTGTAAGAATTGTCAGATGGACAATCATGACACTGACCGTTGCAGAAGGAAACCTGTGTATATGGCAACCCTTCAGGTCAGGTCGACCTCAAGACAGGAGGAGGATATTATGTTAGATACCACTCCAGAAGAGATGAGGAAGGCACAGGCTGGGGATAAAACACTCAAGCCTTGTTTCAGAAAATTGTCAACTTGTCATACAACTCCAGGCAAGGGAGATTTTTATATGAAAAACAAGTTGATGTATAGGAAGACTGGAGCTAGATCCAATGGTCACGGACAGCTGGTTCTTCCAAAAAGATATAGGACAGACTTAATAAGGAGCCTACATGTGAAACCAGATGGGGACCATGAGAAAATAGGTACCATCATTCAAAAGGTGGCTCACAATTATTATTGGCCCAAAGCAAGATGGGACATTGAGAATTTTGTAGAAAGGTGTAGCATAGCACATGAGGGAACACCCACAAGTGGGAACATGGATCAGGACCTGGACACGCCATGGGGCAAAATCAGGCCTGACAATAAAAGGAAAAATAAATTTGATAAAGTGGACCAAATGGAATGGGAAGCCCCTTTTCACGGACAAGCTTCACTTAACTGTTTTACATGGCCACTATGCGGAGAGTGCAAAAGGATGTCTTACCCCAGGATAAGCCGAAAATCCCTCAATCGGACTTAAACAAACTGGAGGAAGAGGATGTAGGGAGGAAATCTCTCATCAAGAATTTTAAGTGGGGAGAAAGCCCCAAAAGAAAAATTGGTAGCGGTCGTTTTGTGAATGATAATTCTGGGAGGAAAAATCATCACTATAAAGCTTCAAGTGGAAGAGACCATACCGGTGCATGGACAAATAGGTCCACACAATTAAAGGTCCATATGTAGCTTTGTTAAGAACGTGGACTGATGAAAAGGCAGAGGAAAACATTACATCTTCATACCAATATGTGAATGAGCTGACCACTCGGTTAAAAACTGGCTGGAAACTTGCCAATGAAAATTTGAAACAAGCCAGGAAGAAACATGCTGCCTATTATAACAGGAAGGCGAAAGACAGAAATTTGGCTGTGGGAGAGAAAGTACTGCTTCTTTTGCCTGGGAGTCAGAATAAGTTACAAATTGGATGGCAGGGTCCATATACAGTTCTAGAGAAGGTGTCTAGAACAAATTATAAGATAGATAAGAAGGGGAAAGAAAAAATCTATCATGTGAATCTCCTGAAGAAATATTTGGAAAGAGAACATCAGGAAGAGACACACTTGTTGACCTTGTCCATCGCCATGGAGATGAAAAAGGAACCACTTTCATCATTTGAATATCCATTACACCCCTGTGAGACAGCAGCACAGGTGAAAATCAGTACACATTTAACGAAAACTCAGAAAGAGAGAGTGCAACAGGTTCTAAATAATCATGCAGAGGTGTTAACAGACCGACCAGGGCATACAAACCTATTGGAATATGATATGAAACTCATAGACTCCACACCTGTCTGTATGAAACCATATTCGATTCCGTTTGCTAAGGAGAAAGCTTTGAAGGAAGAGATAGACTATCTGTTGAAGGAAGGAATTATTTCGCACAGTGAGTCTTCGTATAGTTCCGGTGTTGTACTCTTAAGGAAGCCCTCTGGAGAACATAGACTCTGTATAGATTACAGGAGACTGAACGCTATTACAGAAGGACAGGTGGATCCATTGCCGGATACAAATCAGCTGTTTGCCAGGCTAAATAAAGCTAAATATTTCTCAAAAGTGGATCTGAGTAAAGGATACTATCAGATTCCAGTAAAGCCTGAGGTTAGACCATACCTAGCTTTTAGTACCTCAGAAGGACACTATGAGTTTAATAGATTGCCATTTGGATTGAAGAATGCGCCTAGTGTCTTCTCTAGAATGATGAGAAAATTATTGGATCCTCTGAATAATCCCTGTATAACAAATTTTATGGATGATATCCTTATAGCAACAGAAACATTTGAGGAACACATTGACTCTCTGAACATGCTGTTTGATCGACTTAGGGAGGCAAATTTAACAGCCCGACCAACCAAATGTTGCGTTGGATGTAAAGAATTGGAATTTTTGGGACACACAGTTTATCAGGGAAACATGACCCCTGACCCAAAGAACTTAGAGAAACTACAGAAAGCCCCGAGACCACAAACCAAGAAGGACGTGAGATCCTTTGTCTCATTATGTGGTTTCTACCAGAAGTATATCAAAAACTTTAATTCCATATGTGCACCTTTAACGGAATTGACACGTAAAGGACTTCCAGATCGCATTACATGGACACCACAATGTGAAATGACTTACCAAGAATTGAAGGAAAAGCTCACAAGTAAACCCATTTTGAAATTACCTGACTTAAGTCAAGAATTCATAGTAAGGACGGATGCAAGTAATATTGGGTTAGGTGCAACTCTACTACAGAAATCAGATGCATTGGATGGGGAATTAAGCCCAGTGGCATATGCTAGCAGAAAGTTGAATAAAGCTGAAATCAACTACTCAACTAGCGAAAAAGAATGTCTTGCAGTAATATGGGCAATAAAGAAATTCAATATTTATCTATATGGGAAGGCATTTAAGTTGCAAACTGACCACAAACCTTTATCGTTTTTAGCACAGGCTAAGCATGAGAACTCTAGGTTACTCCGATGGTCTTTGCTTCTGGCTCCATACAATTTTAGCATTGAATATATATCTGGAAAAACCAATCTGGGAGCGGATTTTTTAAGCCGCCATCCGTGTGATGAGAATCACCGTAAACCCCAGAAATAATAATAAATTTCTCTATGTGTATATAGAATAAAGGACTGACATATAATGTCTGTTTTAAGAGGGGAGGTGTCATGAAATATTCTAATCCACATATATAAATTATTAGGTAAATATGAAGCCTAACAAATAAAATTAATAAAGAGAAGAGCAATGGTAAAATGACAGTGCTGTCACAAGGAATGTACTCGAAATCCCCCTTGTTTTCTGCTTCGTCTGCAAATTGTAACGCTTTCACGTTGATAGTAAAAGCTTACTGTATTATACCCGCTTTCTTCAATGAAACGTGTGCTGTATTTCTTGGAAAAACATTAAGAGGCAGACTGCGTAATGACCTAAATTTTAAATTCCATTCATGTCTTTTTCTACATTACGTTACCAAAACGAACGAACAGATGGACAAAAGGATAGCGAGAAGGGAGAGGCAGAAAGCCGAACATTAAACACGCGTCGCGCGATACACAATTACTACTATCACGCGTGTAAGTCTACAAGCACTAACTTTTTCAGACGGACAGTGATAAAATACACTACCCTTTCCCAGAGTTAGGTTTATAAATCATAAAAAAACTCTTATTAGAAAAGATAACATTAGATGGGTTTACGGTTGAGAACATAACAGTACCCAGACAGAACATCTTCGAAACAGGAGGTAAAAGAAATTGCATATTTTGAACGCAGCCACGTAGCTCCTTTAAATTTGTATTTTTGGGTTCCTTAGGGCTTGCTGACAAATAATATGTAAAACGTTACGCAAATAGTCCAGGAATTAATAAATTATACCCAAAATAAAATATTGGGGGTGCCTGACAGCATAAAATCATTTCTGCTCATAAGATTTTTTTTTAACGTGTTTGAAAAAAAATTTACGTTACAGAAATAGCCTACCATGTAAACTCCAAATTGATTGGAGCGCAACAAATGAAAGCCTAACCACGATTGGTCGGGCTATAAATACTATCTTGGTTGTTAGGGGAAACGGGGAAAGGTAACATTTTTTCAAACACTTGTCGAAACGGGGCTCATTGGTCAGACTCGCTGATATACACACTTGGGAGCGTTAGTTCGAAACCACTTGTTTAAAATAGCTTGATAAAGCATCAGTGCGTTGAAGCCAGCATATATTTTGCTCAATAAAAGCCTGGAACATAGGCAGATGGAAATTTGTGCCAGTTTGTGCCAGAATTCATTGCTAATCAACGTATCTGTGTTATTCGTATGAATTGTGGTAAGCTTGAACCATTCAATATCTTTTAATGAAAATTGAATGTGAATTGTTGATTTATGCCTGTATATATATGTGTAGTTCAGTGGCCAACGTGAGGTAAAGCCTGTAATGCTCCAGCCTGAACAGAGGGTGTCGGAGAGAAGTAAAACGGCATGGAATGGCCAAATAGTACACTGACACCTGGATGATTGATTAGACAGAAATAATGCTGGAAGTGCAGAGGCGTAGTGACCATTAAGGATGGTAATGCTGGTATAAAGTATTTCAGATGAAGCTGACTGTTGGCCTAACGCTCTGAACGCAATGTTTGTGATGTATTGTGATCAGTGTAAAAAGAAAATATAAATTAGTTATGAAGTAGAAGGTACATCCTTCTTGATTTCAGGGACAGTGGTCTTGATGGTACTGAGCAGCACCTAGTCAGAGCTTTGCTGAATCCTGAGTCGGACAGCATACTCCTTGGTCTTTTTAGCTATCAGTGAGGTGTCTCCTGAACCCAGAGGAGAATTCGAGCAGAGGAGTCCTTTCCTGCCGCCATCACGCCAGATAAGCGAATTGGCCAGCTGAGCTCAACATTATGTCCCCTCATCTTGAACTGACTTTTTAAAATTAACATTAAGAGGGGAATTTACTTGTCTTAAAATCAGGAACTGTGAACATCTCCAATACTGGTCCTAAAGACAAACTATTGAAGTCATGATGACAAATACCAACAGAGCTTGAACAAAAAAAAACCAGTATTACCTCATTTTACTACTACACAACTGACACACATAGAACATTTGTAATAATATATGTCACTACAATATTCATATTAAATACATTCTGTACATAACTTGTAATTTAAATTGATTGTGCTTCCTGGTTCCCTTGTAGTTGAATCAGGACACATATTCATTCATGCCAGTAATGAATACATATTGTTATTCGAAAGTTTATCAGTGACTCTTTTAAGATATCTTTGTAGAGTGTTATATGTATGTGAGTGTCACAGTGTTGTCAAGAGTAGTGGATTAAATTAAATTGTTTATCTGTCTGTTGTTGTGACTTACACTTCATCATACACATACCCTAGACACATAACGTAGCATCACACTATTCCAGAATAATTCTGACTGAGATATATAGATATGTGGTAGCAAGTAAGGTTATCTATAATACACTACTCTTAATAGATATAGATACCTTCACAGCTGATCTCAGTCAGTACACTAAGTTCCCTATAAGTATTTATAACATCCCACTTCACCACAATTTGTACCCACATACTAGGGTTGACATGTGCTCACTCATTACCGCATGTACTCACACATTAGGGCTGACTCGTATTCACACATTCTTTATGGTTTGTACCCACACACTAGGGTTGACTTGTACCTACATGCTAATGTTGACTTGTACCTACATACTCATGACGGCATGTACCCACACACTAGGGTTGACTTGTACCTACACACTCATGACGGCATGTACCCACACACTAGGGTTGACTTGTACCTACATACTCATGACGGCATGTACCCACACACTAGGGTTGACTTGTACCTACACAATCATGACGGCATGTACCCACACACTAGGGTTGACTTGTACCTACATGCTAATGTTGACTTGTACCGACATACTCATGACGGCATGTACCCACACACTAGGGTTGACTTGTACCTACACACTCATGACGGCATGTACCCACACACTAGGGTTCACTTGTACCTACACACTCATGATGGATTGTACCCACACACTAAGGTTGACTCGTATTCACACACTCATGACGGCATGTACCCACACACTATGGTTACTCGTATTCATACATTCATGAACCAGGCCAGGAGGAAGACAGCCGATAGGATAGTATGGAGTTCACTCTGGCAAATCTCTACACTCCAGGAAAGATCAGGAACGACTAAGTAAGTAGTAAGTAGTTCTCGTGGGGCTCTGAAAGGAACAAAGAAAGAACAGGACTACTGCCCCAACAGGCATGTCTTACAAGGTGATTAATATGAGATTTTACCTGGAGCTGGCAACTTCATCATATAAAACAAATAACCACAGAGACCACCGCTGCAAGAGCATGTAAATACTTGGATAAGGTTTCCTGTGAGGGAACAAGCTGTAGCTGTGGTTCTTCGTTCCGTAAGGACTGCATAGGTGTGATGGTATTGCCTCCCTTGCTTTGCAGTAGTGGTCCAACAGTAACCAAACTCAAGAGTGTCTAATATAGGCTTCAATGGAGTCTATTTGTACACAATATTACTCTTGGCAGAAATTTCGATAGAAGAGTAGTAAAGCTTCTATCACATGGGAGTCTTCACAAGAAATTCAGGTAAGCGAAAATAATGCTGGCTGTCGCTAAGCACGTTAATTCTGTAACCTGCCGACCACTTTTGTGAAGAATTTAAGCACTTTTTTATCAGCTCGTTAAGCCCCCACCCCTGATTTACTCAGTGGAATTCTCTTATTCAAGTATAGCTCTGTTTAGAATGTGTGTAGTAATTGACTGAGGCAAACATGCAGTAACTTTAAAATGATCACATCGAAGTTAAATTTGTAACATTACAAATAACAAAATGTAATAATCACTTTAGTTTTAACAGTTTGAAAATAATTTGAATAGTTATGGATAAAGAAAAGCTATCAAACTCGTATTTGGGGATTGCAAAAAGGGTAAGAAAGTTCAGATGGCAGCATATATTTGAACATAGCAGCAAATGATGGTTCTGTCTTTTCGCACTGATCACTCGTCTCTGGTCAAAGTTGTCGGGTGTAGCTCGTCTCCCAGAAACTTCAAGGAAAGTCTACACAGTGTTCTTTGTCTTAAAGCGTAGGCCACTGATCCCGTCTTGTTCCAGAAATAGTACGTTCTGCTGGTTCCACCAATAACTGTGATAGAAGAATAGAAAAGAACGCTCTTCTGAGTATGGCGTTCTCCGACACTGCTATGTGTCCCCCCTCTTCTATTTCACCATCCCACTTAACTCAGAGTTTACCCTCGATGAGAATTAAATTTAATCCCACGGGATAAAACTTCCTTTACATTTAAACTGAATAGCTTTAGCTTTACATTGCATTTATATGAAAAAGGTTAAACGTACAGATATAATATGTTTTACATTTACATCTCCACTGTTTGAAAAGTTTTCACAATATAAATTCATTCGTGTTACATTTACACTTGTGGAAAAGTTTGAAACTTCTATTAATTAAAATGGATATTTTCCCATGGACATTTACACTGGTTTAAAGCGTGAAACCTTACATTAATTTCAAAGTGAAAATGTTTATAGGGACATTTACACTGCTTTGAGAATGTAAGTCTTATGCTTAGAATGGACATAATTTCTTTTCATCTTTCCCTCCCAGCTCCATAGGGAACCTGGAACTACTTCATGCTTTTAGTTCTCCTTACGAACTATCAATAAAGCAATCACTAGCCCGTGCATTGGTGGTTCATGAATCATCATTCTATACGCTGAGGTTGCCAGCCTCAAATGCCTTTGACATCCAATAGCGAGTTTCACACAATAAAATTCGCATGGTAATATATACATATATATGTTAGTTTACATGTTAGTAATAAAATATGAAATGCAAATCCAACTTACGCCAATCCTGGCTACAGACTTGTCGCACAGATGAATAAAAGAGACGAATCGTTCTCTTTCAACACGTGTCTGGGATTTCTTTTAATTTTAACATAGATTGCCCCTTCTAACTCCGTGTTTCTTCAATGTCCTAGTCCCGGTTGTTCCTTTTTTAAATTTGAAAGAGATTTCCTGTGCTTTATAAGTCTTATCTGGTTCTCCAATAAAAGGTCCGGATAACAATTAGGAATTATGAATCTAGTTCTTCCTCTGGCGAAGGTCTGATGTCTTGGCGAGCGTGCAAATCACAGAGAAGTAAAACTGTGAAATCGTCAGCCTATATCCCCTCCAGGGATGTTATGAATCTAATCAGAAAGATCCAATCATTTCAAGTCCACTCTGCTATGGTGCATGCTAACTAGCAAACGTGGGACCCACGTTGGCGATTAAATTTGCAACATAAATGAATGAGGGTTCTCATGCTATCCCAGGGTCTACCATATCATCTAACAGTCCAGGGACGCTGAAATTCGTCTGTCACAATCTGGTTCTCCAATAAAAGGTCCGGATAACAATTAGGAATTATGAATCTAGTTCTTCCTCTGGCGAAGGTCTGATGTCTTGGCGAGCGTGCAAATCACAGAGAAGTAAAACTGTGAAATCGTCAGCCTATATCCCCTCCAGTGATGTTATGAATCTAATCAGAAAGATCCAATCATGTCAAATCATGCAGGATAGGCTGTGAAATTGCAAAATATTACCACGTGAAATAAGGTGCGAACTCCGCCTAGGCCGGCCCCAAGCCCGGCTGAAAAAGGAGGAGGGCGGCCCGCATGGAGGCCGTAAGGAGGCAGTCCCTCCACCATGCAAAGGCACTACAGGCCAATTACCTGTTTGCTTTAAACTTTTGATTACGAGAACTACAAGAGAGAAAACCGGATTGATTCTAAAGACGACGAACTGGAACGGACTACGACTTATGGAACTTGGAACACAAGAAGTATAAATGGGAAAGAAGAGGAGCTGGTGGAAGAGATGAGGAAAGCAAAACTAGAAATCCTGGCTATAATGGAAACAAAGAAAAAAGGACAAGGAGTCATGGATCTCGATGGCAACACGCTGCTCTACAGTGGTGTACCCACACCTGAAAGAGCTAAAGGAGGCGTGGGTTGCATTGTGGACAAAAACCAAAAAGATAGTATCAAGGGATGGAACTTTGTCTCAGAGCGCATTATGGTTGTAAAACTAAAAGAAGGAGAAACCATAATCAACCTGGTCATAGTGTATGGGCCAAATGAGGATGAGCGAGCAGAGGTCAAGGAGGAATTCTTTGAGCTGCTTCAAAGGACAGTGGATGACTGCCTAGATGAAATTATCATGCTCGGAGATTTCAATGCCAGAGTTGGAAATGACCATGCTAGATGGGGTGGAGTTATCGGAAGATATGGAGAAGATACTCTCAATGGCAATGGAAAGCGACTCCTTAGATTCTGCAGTGAGCAGAATCTGATCATTACAAACACAAAGTTCCGCCATAAGCGCATACATGCATACACTAGATGTGAACCAACAAAGAATGAGAAGTCAGTGATCGACTATGCCAATGTTAGGATGAGCTCATTCAAATATGTCCGGGATACTAGAGTCTGGAGGGGGCCAGAGATTGGAAGTGATCACTACCTGCTTACAATCAAAAGAACAACTGAAAGAGTTGCTCAGCCTAGGAACTGCCCAACATCACGCAAGAAACTAAGTAAACGAACAGGAGAAATGAGCATTAAGACCTACAAGCTGAAAGAGCCAGAAATTAAGACCAGATATCAGACCCTGAGCTAGCAGCAGAACTATTAGAACCACTATTTGCACAAGTCTGGAAAACAGGGACAACACCATCAGAGTGGAACAAAGGAATAATTATCAAATTGCCCAAGAAGGGAGATCTTGCAGACTGCAATAATTGGAGAGAAATCACTCTTCTCTCAGTTCCCAGCAAAATACTAAGCAGGATAAATATACAGAGAATTTCAAAAGCAGTAGACCACAAACTGAGGAAAGAACAAGCAGGATTTAGAAAGAACAGAAGATGCGTAGATCATATATTCACTCTCAGGAACATTATAGAGCAGTGCTCAGAATGGCAAAGACAGCTGTACATTAATTTCGTTGATTTTGAAAAGGCTTTTGACAGCATACATAGCGACAGTTTATGGAAAATACTGAGGGCTTATGGAATTCCAAGCTGCATAGTGTCAATCATAAAAAGCCTCTATGCCAACTTTACGTGTAGTGTTGGGCAGAGCAACCTAACCTTTGAGGTGAAGACAGGAGTACGGCAGGGATGCCCCTTATCAACCACTCTATTTTTAACAGTCATAGACTGGGTGATGCGCCAGACAACAGAGGGCAGTCCAAGAGGAATAAGATGGACTACATTTTCTACATTGGAAGATCTGGAATATGCAGATGACATTGCACTACTAGCACATTCACATCAACACATCCAGGAAAAAACGGATAGACTTAATAAGTATAGCCAGCAGGTGGGCTTGAACATCAATTTAAAGAAGTCAGAGGTCATGACACTCAATGTGAGCAACCCTGAGCCCATATCAGTAAGGAATCAGCAACTGGTACAGACAGACACCTTCACATACCTAGGATGCATAGTAACAGACGGCGGGGCAGGCAAAGACATCAACATCAGAATGAATAAAGCAAGAACATCCTTCTTTAGCCTAAACAACATCTGGAAGTCCTCTCAATACAGCACAAGCACAAAACTAAGATTATATCAGAGCTGTGTGCTTTCTGTGCTTCTTTATGGTGCGGAATGCTGGACAGTTACAGATAAGGAAATGTCAAAATTGTCCTCTTTTCACACAACATGCCTAAGAAAAATTCACCGAATCTTTTGGCCGAATACCATCACCAACCAAGATCTGCTTACTCGGAGCAAGCAAGAGGACATGCACACCATCATAGCGGGCAGACGCTGGAGCTGGGTTGGACATGTCCTCAGAAGAGACCCCGATGCCATCACAAGAACAGCTATGCAATGGACCCCTGGAGGAAAACGAAAGAGAGGCCGACCAAAAACAACCTGCCGGAGGACTGTGGAGGCTGAGATGCAAAGAATGAACCAGAGTTGGGGCACTGTACGAAGGATGGCCACCGATCGAACAAAGTGGAATCAATTTGTTGCTGCCCTACAAGATGCTACTAGGCGTGATAGCCACTGACTGATTTGACGGTCGGCGGCTAAGGATCAAAGATGAAAGAATCAGGGGCTTATTGCTGCAGCGGTGAGCAACACAGATGAACAACCTGATGACTTGGAAACCCTCTGGCTTAAATTCAAGGACATCATAAAGACAGCTGCTGCAGAAGCATGTGGTGAAGTCCGACTTGGGAACAAGAGAAAGAGGACACCTTGGTGGACAGAGGAAGTCAAAGAGAAAATAAGAAAGAAGAAAAAGGCATGGAAACAATACTTAGGAGCTAAAAACACAACAGAACAAATGGAAAAATATAGAGAATATGTGACACTCAGAACAGAAGCAAAGAACAAGGTGCTAGCAGCAAAACAGATGGAAAGAATATTTCTCAGAGCTCCTGGATGGTGAGGAAGGTCAAGCATCAGAAATGATAACCACTAGCACAGAAGAGAAAACCAATGATGGTGAAGATGACATAAAGATAGAAGAACTGAAGGCAGCACTGGAGAAAATCAAGATGGGCAAAGCAGCAGGGCATGATGTTATAACACCAGAAATGGTTAAGTACATGGGAGCATCAGGCGATTTATTACTCTTAAGTGTCCTACAGGCAGCGTGGTGCAACAAGACTGTAGTGAAGTGAATCCGTATGACAACACGCTCAAATTCCCCGCTCAAAACAAACTAGCTATCGTATTTTAAAATCTATAAATAACTACAGTATTTGAAATTTTTCTGAGGGGCAAGTCAAATTTACCGCCAACAATTTATCTAGTGTATTTGAATTTTTATAAGAAGCAAGTAAAAAGTTACCGCCCACACCCCAAAAATTATCGAAGAGCATAGTACAAAATTTAGCAACCAATCAAATCGTTTCCATATTTTGTAGTGGTAAGAAAATTTTGGTTGACGCGAAATAAATGCCTATTTTGTGTTTTTGACCGAACGTAGATAATTTATTTCTTAATAACTAAAGATAATTAAAATGAAAGGGATATCTCAAATTATAGCGCTGATATTGCTTATCATATACACATAAAGATTCCCTCATTAAAAATTTTTTATGGTAGTATAAAATTTAATTTAGTGAGATTTTCACATCAGGGTAAGGCCCAATTTAATTACCAAAAAAATTACCCACATTTGAATGCAAAGGAATAACTAAAGGAAAACTATATAAAACGATAGAGATAAATTGGCCGTTTAATTATCACTTTTGATATGTGAGTAATGTGTGTAGTAGTAGACTTGTTCGACTTGAAAAATGGGTGTATAGTGTATGCAAATTTACGGCAGTGAGTGTTAGAAGCGATTTAATTTAGTATTTTCTTCTGGAGTGACACCCTGTTCATAGATCATGTAATAAACATCTAGGGAAGGTTAGAATGAAGTAATCAACAGGTCACATGCTGTATTGTACTTGCCATGATTATTGTATGGAAGCCAAACATGGACGAGGTACCCAAGCATTGATTAACCCAAAGAAAGAGTTATGGCATGAAAACTGATGATAGACAACGGTATTTAAGGTCTTGTGCAACTTGTTAGCACAAATGCCTGACCATGGTAAGTTTTAATATTGTTAGGGGTGAATTAATTGAGGCAGATCTCTACAGGGAATGGATTGTCCTTCGTATTCCAGGTTATATCACGAATTTACCTCATGGCTGCAATTTCTTGAGAAGAAGAGCGTGTGGGAGTTGAGAGCTCCATCTAAAGCTGGAGATAGACCCCATCTTCTCAGCCAGGAGTCACAGAGTTGGTGATCCTGACTACTATTCAAAGAACTGAAGCAGCAACATTTTGAAGATAAGTCCTTTTGTAAGGCAATGGCGATTCATCCAACCTCATTCACCCAATAAAACTTAACCACTGTGGGATGATGAAAGTAGTAGACCTTGCAGTGTAAGACTGGTAGCAGTATAAATATTAAGAACAGTAACAGTACGTGTAGTCATTCCAGTGACCCTTTAAAAGAAATGGAACAGAGTTTCCAAATTATTTATTTCATTATGTAAATAACCTTTCTTGAGTTTGAAAATTCCTGACCCAAAAGACTGAGGTTCAGGACAATTAAAGTGTACAGAAACTTTCATACAGCCTTGCTTAATTAATTTTTATTAAGTTGAAGTTCTGTTTGAAATTAATCATTAAATAAAGTAAATACATTTCCCCTAGACCCGTAGCTAAATCATTTGGGATCAGTAGAGGTAGCGGTTAGGGACTCAGAGATCATCATCATCTACTCTGAGAACTTACATAGCTTGACCCCATCTTGATTGTCTATACATCCTTGCTCTTTTCAGAGAAGGGGGTATTACTTATAAGACCAGTCTCCTATCTGGCACTATCCTGGTATCCTCTGATACACCTATTTGTCCAGGATAGCCTATATATTTAGTAACATCAAAACCTCTTATGACAAAGACCATACCAAAGGATTGGGAGATTGCCATCATAACACCAATTTTTTAAAAAGGATGACAATCGACAATGTGGAAACCATAGAGGCATATCCCTTCTCAGAGTCCCTGGTAAAATCTACTCTAGAATCCTAGAGCAGAGACTCCGACGCCTAGCTGAGCCACAATTGGATGAGGTCCAGTGCGGATTCCGAGCAAACCGAAGTACCCAAGACCTAATCTTCCCACTCAGACAGCTGAGTGAAAAGGCCCTTGAGTATAAGAGTGAGATCTATCTTTTTTTCATAGATCTGGAAAATGCGTTTGACAAGGTCCCCTGGAGCAAACTTTGGGACTGTTTGGCAAGGAAGAACATTCCAGCACCTCTGATTCATGCTATACAGAGCTTCTACAAGTCTTGCAGAAATTATGTGAGGACGGCAAACCATAAGTCAGAAGAATTCAGGACCACCACTGGTGTAAGACATGGTGATATCCTGTCACCTTATCTTTTCATACTCCTCATGTCATCAAGGCATGTAAGGAGAGAACAAGAAAGTATTCAGTGGGGTACTGGAAGATGAGACACGTCTGTATTTCAGAGCTGGCATTTGCTGATGATGTTGCCCTGATTGCTAAATCAAAGGCACATCTCCAATCCAACCTGCAAGTCTGGAAGGAAGAGCTGGAGAAGAGAGGGATGGTCAAAAGC
>JAMPIV010020463.1:0-27500 GCA_024509875.1 Oreohelix idahoensis | reverse complement strand
AATTATAAATGTATAAATTGTGAATACATAATTTTTAAACACCGTATACATCAGAGCGATACAACAGGGGGCAATCTGATCATCAGAAGCAGTCCCCCCGTCGAACAAGTGTTTCGGCCCTTTATTCTCCTTTACAATCTAAGGGGGGCGGGCCCACCTGGGTCATAACTCCCAAGTGTCTCCGCCTCCTGTTATCTTATGTAGAAAATGAACCCACGCAGCTTAAAATCCACAATTCTGCCAGCCGGAGGCAATTGTGAAAGTAACCCTTATGTTGAAAACAAATTATTGTGCCACAGCACACCACGACTAGGGACAGACACTGACCCAACTGCGCAAAGCCAACGAGGCTTGAAGCCACTGCACGCTAGCAACTGAAATCTACTTGCGCCCGACACCTCCTATAATATTCGCCGCGTGTTGCCTGTAAGCCACTGTCCTTTCACCAATACAACGAAACACTCAATGCATTGCGGACTTTAAAAATTTTTTCCACTTTCCGGATGTTTCCTGTAACGCAGGTGGGGATATATGTAACTGTCCCGGGTTCCATAGCCCATTGCGGTTGTTCAACAGCCATGACCCTTGCAGTGAACCCTTCGTGTCTCAGATCGGCGGCCAGATAACTATACTTGGCCGCTTTGATCAAATGTCTCTCTTCCAATCTGGATTCAAATGGCACGGACAGTTCAATCAATATAACCTGATGCGATGATGAAGAATGCAGCACTATATCCGGCCATCTTCGAGATTTCATGATACTCTCTGGATATGCCCCTCGTCCGGGTAGGTCTACCGCCATCTCCCAGTTATTTTCAGTCAAGGAGAGATGGTACTCTGCTACTTGATTTGGGGTGTGCTGACTTTCCTGCACCACCAAGACAAGAGACAGAAGACGTTGGAGATCCATTACAGCCAACCTTCGTTGTGGAGATGGCAACTGATGATGATGATGATGACTTTCCTGCTCTCAGAAAGTATGTGTTTGCGGTGTTTGGCCTAACATTGCTATTCGCCTTCATCCTTGCCAGATCTATTGTCGCAGCCAGCTCATTTAGCACTTTGTTGTGGCGCCATGTGTATCGCCCTTGCCCTAATGACACCTTGCAAGCTGAGAGCACGTGTTCAAGTGTCTGCATCTCATGGCACAGGGAGCACTGCTCATCATCCGATTTTCCCCATCTCACAAGGTTTGTATATATATATATATATATATATATATATATATATATATATATATATATATATATATATATATATATATATATATATATATATATGTCTTGGATAAAAAGAGAAGAAAGGACATCAAAATTTTGATGGGGGGGGGGGGGGGGATCTAAACGCAAAAATAGGAACAGTCATAAAAGAATACATAAAGCAACATGGATACCACAAGATCACAGAACTGAGAATCAGATTGATCACATATACATAAATAAGAAGTTTAGGTCATCATTGCATGATGTAAAAGTATATAAAGGAGCAGATGTGATATCAGATCACCATTTTCTGTTGGCCAAAACAAAATTAAAACTACGAAATTTAGAACAGTACATATCTATGGACAACAGTATAAATAGTGGGATATCTAAGAAATCAGGAAATAAGAGACACATTTTCAATCACAATATCCAACAAATACCAAGTACTCCAACTACTGTGTTGATGTTTGCTGTTGTGTATTGTAAATGTTGCTTGATGTAATGAGACGTGGCTGGCTATCAAACATCCTCACATTATGAAGCATAATCACGAAGCCTGAAGACACTGGATACAACTAGACACTTTTATTCAACCATATGGGACCTAAGACGCGTCAACAGTGAGAAATGCAGTTAGCGACCCATAGCTAGACTGCTTGCGTCAGGGTCAGCGAACCAGAGCTGACCAAGATACTACTCCACCTCCAAGTGGTGGTCCTGGAAACAGGCTGCATCACTGCAGTCTGGCTGAGTGAGTAGGGATCGAAGAGGGAAGGCTAACCCGGTCCCAAAAATGCTGTGCTGAAGTCGGATGTGTCGGCCGAAAGGCGCAAATATCGCAGCTTCGCTGTAAGCGAACACAACGCAACCAACGTCCTTTTCAGGACGAACGAAGAAGAAGAAGATTCAACCATATTGTTAGGAGCAGAGAACAGGGAAGAGGAAGTTAGCATAAGGGTAAGTAACTCTAGCAGGAAACAAAGTAACCACGGAGACATATATTCAAACGACCCCATCAACATTCCCCCCTTCTTTATGAGTGAACAAAGTCATTCATCCAAGAGGGTTTCTTATGATCTCTTTGAGGTCTCTTACGGCTATATGGTAGGAGAGAATGTTTCTGTTCTTTGCCAGCTTTCCCAAGACTAGAAGTAGCTGGGGTTGAAGGATTAACTTCTGGAGGATTAGAACTGTTCAATTCATTAGTGTTCTCCATGTTTGGCAAAACAACCTGTTGCTCGGGTGTCACAAAATTAACCGTGATACAACGTTAAAATATCTCCAATGATACAACGTAAGGATAAAAACTAATGCGTAAGCTGCTAGAATACATGATCGCCCACGCCGCGGGTCATCACCCGCCATGGAAATTAAATTGTTAGACTTGAAGGCAAAACGGAACGGGATGAGAACGGAGATCAAAAGGAAAAATCTGACTGAACGCGTGCTTGAAACCAGCGAGGCTAAAAGGACGCAAATTGGTGGGGAAAGGAGGAAAAAGTCACGTTCCCCAAGTTGACATAAAGTAAAGAAATCGACAAAAGGGACCTTGGATATTATACGCCACAGTCATTTTTTGGACGCTTTTGCGATAACTTAGTCCGTTTATTTGAATGCTTTTGCGATAACTTAGTCCGTTTATTTGAATGCAGTGATGAACGCATTCCAGAAGATTCTAGAAAATATTTGAAAAGTAACTTTTCTTAATAATAATGTTAGGAATATAAAACCTAGCTGGCCGGATGGCCCATCTTGAGCAGTGAAATAATATGCTTTCATTTATACAGACGGATAGATAATAAGAAGATATTGACAAAAGACTGTGTTGTTCATATCAACGATCGACTGCATTGAAATAAAACATGTCACTAATTTTCAAAAAATTGTGGCCTTGAAGACGCAAGTGCTAAAATCTAGTTGGAATGAAGAGACGGGGTGGGATGGTGAATTGTGGCTAAAAATAACTTTAAGGGCAAAATTGTGTAGGGGAAGGCAGAGTTGGTTCAAAAAACAAGTGTGTTTTTTTGTGAAACGCAAGTAGAGGCGGACGGACCAACAGACAATAAGGCATACTTGACTGAGGTATGACTGAAATGACTTTTTGGTAGGATATTTGAATTTGAAAAAAAGAAAAGGCAGTGATTGGCCATAGATGAATATATTATCGGCGCTCAGACGCGCATTTTGTGCCATTCATTATAAGTTGTCCTAGTAGACACAGTGAATTATTAAGTGGTGTAATTCCCAGAAGCTATTGAAATATTTAGAGGGACGCCATACTAAGGCCAGCAGCTCAGCTGAGTTTTGCTAGCATTTAACTGTGTTCTATATTCATAATTCTGGTAAGACTGAAATTATTTCTTTGTACATTTTAATATTTGTTTAAGGTTTCGAGTGATTTGATACTGCAATAGCATAACCTGTCCCTTACAACAAGTAAGGATTCGCTCTAGACCCCCCCCGCCCCAGTTCAGGGTCTAGAGACAAATAAAATACATAAACTCCAGCAAGGATTATGAAGGATAGATCAAGTGTTGAGATCAGTGAAACATATCACATATCCTATTCTATGGCAGGAAGCTAATGAACATATTTCTGAATACGTAGTCTGGGAGAACTTATCCTATGTGAAACCAATTTGGTAAGATGTGTTGTTTGGTCAGAAAGATCTGACCCGTCTATGTGGTGTTGTTGTTGTGTAGTGTTGTGTCCAGAAATGGTTAGAGGATGGAATTCTGACACATGACTAATACTTTGATTGCAGAACTGTGAGTTTCAGTTGGCACCAATGCGGTGTCAAATGAGTTGTTGAATATTACCAGAGTAGACCCGTGCAGTAACATTTTTTTCAGAGCAGCCTATTATAGCCCCCAAGCACGGAGAGGTGGGGCCACCAGACTTCTGATATAGCCCCCAAGCACGGAGAGGTGGGGCCACCAGACTTCTGATATTGCCCCCAAGCACGGAGAGGTGGGGCCACCAGATCTCAGCACCAGAGCTACACCTTCAAGCTACGTGAGCGTCTGGTCTGCTGAGAATTCACCAACTCAACTTATTTGCTAACACACCCATAAAAATTCCATCAAATAACTGGACAATGTGTAGTCACCATAGACAGGGAGTGATGAGGCCACCCCAACAGCACATCCATTAAGTGTTCTCCCAAAATAGATTACAACTATAAACAGTAGTAATATTAACTAGTCTAGTAACATACATATGTACACACCTTGCATTTATTATGTAATATTCATGCATTTCTTTCATAATTGCAAAACCTTTCATATGTTCTGGCCAAAATAAAACCTTGGTCCAGAACAAATAAATTTAAAGAAAATTACTATCAAAATTTTACACACTTGAGTTAGTTCAGTGTGTTATAACATTTATTAATATTATTAGACTTAGTAAATATCTGTGTGTGTGTATGTAAACTACCACAACACATTACATATCATTACCCTAGACATTTAACGTAGCCACATTCATTAGAAAAAAAAGATAGGTGTGAGGTCGTAGTGGTAGCACGAAGGGCCTTCTGACAATTCACAGCCACATTTTATCTCAGGAGCCTTCACAGCTGACCTCATGCATCACACTTAGTAATATCACCATCATACAATACCATCAATCCACTACATATATTGGGGTCTCTTTGTCCCGGGATAATTAGCCTATCAAGTATATTAGGATCTCCTGGGGGGAGAATTAGATTAGGGGAACACATTATAAAAATTAAAAGTGTCCCTTAAAATTAAAAGTGTCCCTGAAAATAAAAGTTGGTGAATCTTCACAGCCAGTGGTAGTTAATTAATTAATTAGAATTATTTTAGACTAGAGTAATTAGAAGTACTTTAGTGGTTGGAAATTTTATCTTGCATATTGCTAGATTTGTTTAAAAAGTATGGCGGAGCTGGCCAAATTCAGATCAGCTGCTGTGCTGACGGCAAAGGAGATGGGAATGGATGGTCAGGTTTTAATTCAATATGTAACGGCTGAATGTGATAAGTATATTGAACGGGAAGAAAGAAGATTAGAAAAAGAGGCTGAAAGAAAATTAGAGTCTGAAAGGTTAGCTGAAGAAAAGAGGTTAGACGCTGAAAAAGAAATTAAGAGGCTGCAGATTGAGGCAGAAGAAAAACGACAGCAAAGGGAGGCAGAAGATAAAAGATTGACTGCCGAAAGGGAGGCAGAAGATAGAAGGTTGCAGAGGGAGCACGAATTACGACTAAGGGAGCTGGAGCTACAAGGCCAGGCTCCTGAAAATGGTGCCAGCCCTTTTGCCTCAGATGCTACGCCCAGTCTGGGAGCCTCAAACTCAGCTATGGGGTTTCATTT
This sequence comes from Oreohelix idahoensis, assembly GCA_024509875.1. Lineage (NCBI taxonomy): Eukaryota > Metazoa > Mollusca > Gastropoda > Stylommatophora > Oreohelicidae > Oreohelix > Oreohelix idahoensis. The sequence goes on along the minus strand of JAMPIV010020463.1, from coordinate 21,957 downwards.
AGACCATTTTGTTGAAAAAGACGATGACATAGAGGGGTACCTAGGACGTTTTGAGTTATTAGCTACTACATATGGGTTAGAGAGAGAGAGGTGGAGTTTAAAGTTATCACAGGGACTGATAGGTACTTCTTACGAAGTCTTCGCAAAAATGAACAGAGAAGACCAGGAGAATTATGACATGTTAAAGCAGGCTTTGTTATTGAGGTACGAAAAAAATGGTGAATTTTATCGTAAGAAATTTAGAAATGCCAAACTGTTGTCTGGGGAGACATACCACCAATTCTCTGCCAGACTGGAAACCTATTTGGAGAAATGGACTGCTCTGGGGAAGACCCAAGATCTTAAAGAAATGATCATGATTGAGCAATTGAGAGAGTCCATGGCTCCAGACATGAGAAAATTTCTCATGGAACAAGGTGCAGAGAAATTGGGAGAGGTTTTAAATGTCGCTGAGAGGTATCAGGCAGCCCAGGCAGAGGTAAGTGGTGCTAAAAAGAAGCACATAGACAATTTTAAAGCTCCACAGCAATTTAATAAATTTGATAATAGAGAACAGGGAAATAAAGGTAGGACAAACTTTGAACGGCCAAGAAATGACTACCGAGACAGAAACTCACAGTTCAATGACCAAAAATCCAATGAAAGAAAACCGTTTAACCAAGGAAAAAGATGGTGTAAATGGTGCAAGAAAGATAACCATAACACCGAATTTTGTAGAAGGAAACCTTCAAACATTGCTGCAATGAAGTCGGGGACTCAAAGATTAAAGGTTAATCCTAAGGGACAGCAGGAACCTTATAACCCCCAGTTTGTGAGGATGTTATTTGTAATGGGGTCACCATAAGGTGCCTTTATGATACAGGTTTGGATTATGATTCAGTTGTGAAGTCTAGCCTAGTGGACCCAAGTCAGTATACCACAGAAACAGTGGAAATACAAGGGGCAACTAAGGACATACCACTCATGACACTTCCCATCGCAAGGATAACGGTGAAAACTCGCTATGTGGAAGGAGAAATCAGAGCAGCAGTGATAGATGAACCAATCTACCCTCTGATATTGGGGTGTAGATACGTCTTCTTGGGGAATCCCGAGAAACCTGTGATCATGGCGACAGTGCAGACCAGGTCACAGAAGAAGGAGGAAGAAGGTGAACCTATAAATGCTCATCCAGAGGAGATAAGAAAGGCGCAGGCTGAGGATAGGACACTCAAGCCATGTTTTAAAAAATTGCCCAAATGCCACACACCTCCGAGCAAGGGGGAATATTTTATGAAGAACAGATTGCTATATAGGAAGACAGGAACTAGATCCACTGGTCACGGACAGTTGGTTCTTCCCAAGATATATAGGGCAAATTTAATAAGGAGCTTACATGTTGGAAAAGATGGGGACCATGAAAAAGTCGGTACCATCTGCCAAAAAGTTGCTCGCAAATACTATTGGCCCGACGTAAATGTCGATATTGAAAACTTTGTAGAAGCATGTGGCATATTTCATGAGGGAACACCCACAAAGGGAAAATATGTGCAGGACCTAGAAACGCCACGGAGCAAAATTAGGTCTGGAAAGAAAACTAATGATACTCAAGGAGACAAAGTGCAATGGGAGCCCCCTTTTCACACCCAGTCTTCACTTGAATGGATTAACATGGCCACTATGCGACGAGTACAAAGAAGAAATTTTACCCAGGATAAGATGACAATCCCTCGGTCAGACTTAGATAAACTGGAAGAACAGAAAAGAGAGCGAAGATCTCTCATAAGCAATCTAAAGTGGGGAGACAAACCCAAGAAAAAAATTGGTAGTGGTCGATTTGTGAGTGATGATTCTAGGAAGAAAAGTCCTCACTATAGTGCTTCTAATGGACGGGACCAGACGGGTTCCATGAAAAATACGTATGATAAATTAAAGGTCCAGATGTAGCACTATTAAGGACCTGGACAGATGAGAAGGCGGAAGAGACTGTTACCTCATCTTATCAATACGTGAACGAACTGACCACTCGTTTGAAAGCTGGATGGAAACTGGCAAATGATAATTTGAAACAAGCCAGGAAGAAACATGCAGCATATTTTAATAGGAAGGCAAAGGACAGAGAACTAGCTGTGGGAGAGAAGGTGCTGCTTCTACTACCCGGTAGCCAGAATAAATTACAAATTGGATGGCAAGGTCCATATACGGTTCTAGAGAAGGTGTCTAGAACAAACTATAAAATTGACAAAAAGGGGAAGGAGAAAGTTTATCATGTAAACCTGTTAAAGAAGTATCTGGACAGACCACTCCAGGAAAGCACCCCCTTACTGACCTTAGCTATCGCAACTCAAATGCAAAAGGAACCACTCACCTCACATGAATACCCATTACATCCTTGTAAAACAGCAGCACAGGTAAAAGTCAGTAAGCACCTGACTAAAAAACAGAGGGAGAGAGTTCAACAGGTTCTGGAGGAACATACAGATGTATTAACAGATAAACCAGGCCATACAAATTTGCTACAGTATGGCATGAAACTGGTAGACTCAAACCCAATCTGTATGAGAGCCTATTCTATTCCGTTCGCGAAGGAGAAGGCATTGAAGGAAGAAATAGATTATTTGTTGAAGGAGGGGATTATTTCACACAGTGAATCATCTTTTAGCTCTAGTGTCGTATTGTTGAGAAAACCGTCTGGGGAACAAAGACTGTGCATAGATTACAGGAAACTGAATGCTGTCACAGAAGAACAAGTGGATCCATTACCAGACACAAAACAGTTATTTGCCAGACTGAACAAGGCAAAATACTTTTCAAAGGTGGATCTTAGTAAAGGCTATTACCAGATCCCAGTGAAGCCTGAAGTGAGACCTTATTTGGCTTTTAGCACTTCGGATGGACATTATGAATTCAACATGCTACCATTCGGACTGAAAAATGCTCCGAGTGTATTTCAAGGATGATGCGCAAATTGTTGGATCCCCTGAATAACCCATGTATCACGAATTTCATGGATGATATTCTCGTCGCCACAGAGACATTTGAAGAACACATTGAAGCTCTAGAAATGTTATTTAATAGGCTTAGGGAGGCGAACTTAACTGCTAGGCCAACAAAATGTTGCATTGGATGCAAAGAGTTGGAATTCTTGGGACACACTGTATATCAGGGTAGCATGACCCCTGATCCCAAGAACTTGGAAAAACTGCAGAGAGCACCTAGACCACAAACAAAAAAGGATGTGCGATCATTCGTGTCGTTATGCGGATTTTATCAAAAATATATCAAAGATTTTAACTCTATTTGTGCTCCTCTGACTGATCTGACTCGCAAGGGACTTCCAGATAAAATTAATTGGACTGCGCAAAGTGAATTAGCGTTCCAGGACTTAAAGGAAAAACTCACTAGCAAGCCTATTCTCAAACTGCCTGATTTGACACAGGACTTTGTCTTAAGAACCGATGCCAGTAATGTAGGACTCGGAGCGGCTTTGTTGCAAAGATCATCTTCACCTGATGGGGAACTGAAACCAGTCGCTTATGTAAGCCGCAAATTGAATAAGGCGGAACAAGGATACTCCACAAGCGAAAAAGAATGTTTAGCGTTAATCTGGGCAATAAAGAAGTTTCAAATCTATCTGTATGGTAGGACTTTTGTGGTCGAGACGGACCATCAGCCTCTCGTATTCTTATCTCAGGCTAAGCATGAAAACGCAAGATTGCTGAGGTGGTCTTTATTGCTTCAACCTTATCAGTTTAGTATCCAATATATCCCAGGCAAATTGAATGTCGGTGCAGATTTCCTCAGTCGGCACCCCTGTGATCAAAATTAGAGTAATGGCAGGCGTAAGGAGAGATTTTATCTATGTGTATCACTGGTTTTAGAACTTGCCTTAGGCATGTTTTTAAGTGGGGAGATGTGTCACAAAATTAACCGTGATACAACGTTAAAATATCTCCAATGATACAAAGTAAGGATAAAACTAATGCGTAAGCTGCTAGAATACATGATCGCCCACGCCGCGGGTCATCACCCGCCATGGAAATTAAATTGTTAGACATGAAGGCAAAACGGAACGGGATGAGAACGGAGATCAAAAGGAAAAATCTGACTGAACGCGTGCTTGAAACTAGCGAGGCTAAAAGGACGCAAATTGGTGGGGAAAGGAGGAAAAAGTCACGTTCCCCAAGTTGACATAAAGTAAAGAAATCGACAAAAGGGACCTTGGATATTATACGCCACAGTCATTTTTTGGACGCTTTTGCGATAACTTAGTCCGTTTATTTGAATGCAGTGATGAACGCATTCCAGAAGATTCTAGAAAATATTTGAAAAGTAACTTTTCTTAATAATAATGTTAGGAATATAAAACCTAGCTGGCCGGATGGCCCATCTTGAGCAGTGAAATAATATGCTTTCATTTATACAGACGGATAGATAATAAGAAATATATTGACAAAAGATGGTGTTGTTCATATCAACGATCGACTGCATTGAAATAAAACATGTCACTAATTTTCAAAAAATTGTGGCCTTGAAGACGCAAGTGCTAAAATCTAGTTGGAATGAAGAGACGGGGTGGGATGGTGAATTGTGGCTAAAAATAACTTTAAGGGCAAAATTGTGTAGGGGAAGGCAGAGTTGGTTAAAAAAACAAGTGTTTTTTATTTGTGAAACGCAAGTAGAGACGGACGGACCAACAGACAATAAGGCATACTTGACTGAGGTATGACTGAAATGACTTTTTGGTAGGATATTTGAATTTGAAAAAAAGAAAAGGCAGTGATTGGCCATAGATGAATATATTATCGGCGCTCAGACGCGCATTTTGTGCCATTCATTATAAGTTGTCCTAGTAGACACAGTGAATTATTAAGTGGTGTAATTCCCAGAAGCTATTGAAATATTTAGAGGGACGCCATACTAAGGCCAGCAGCTCAGCTGAGTTTTGCTAGCATTTAACTGTGTTCTATATTCATAATTCTGGTAAGACTGAAATTATTTCTTTGTACATTTTAATATTTGTTTAAGGTTTCGAGTGATTTGATACTGCAATAGCATAACCTGTCCCTTACAACAAGTAAGGATTCGCTCTAGACCCCCCGCCCCAGTTCAGGGTCTAAAGACAAATAAAATACATAAACTCCAGCAAGGATTATGAAGGATAGATCAAGTGTTGAGATCAGTGAAACATATCACCTATCCTATTCTATGGCAGGAAGCTAATGAACATATTTCAGAATACGTAGTCTGGGAGAACTTATCCTATGTGAAACCAATTTGGTAAGATGTGTTGTTTGGTCAGAAAGATCTGACCCGTCTATGTGGTGTTGTTGTTGTGTAGTGTTGTGTCCAGAAATGGTTAGAGGATGGAATTCTGACACATGACTAATACTTTGATTGCAGAACTGTGAGTTTCAGTTGGCACCAATGCGGTGTCAAATGAGTTGTTGAATATTACCAGAGTGGACCCGTGCAGTAACATTTTGTCAGAGCAGCCTATTATAGCCCCCAAGCACGGAGAGGTGGGGCCACCAGACTTCTGATATAGCCCCCAAGCACGGAGAGGTGGGGCCACCAGACTTCTGATATTGCCCCCAAGCACGGAGAGGTGGGGCCACCAGATCTCAGCACCAGAGCTACACCTTCAAGCTACGTGAGCGTCTGGTCTGCTGAGAATTCACCAACTCAACTTATTTGCTAACACACCCATAAAAATTCCATCAAATAACTGGACAATGTGTAGTCACCATAGACAGGGAGTGATGAGGCCACCCCAACAGCACATCCATTAAGTGTTCTCCCAAAATAGATTACAACTATAAACAGTAGTAATATTAACTAGTCTAGTAACATACATATGTACACACCTTGCATTTATTATGTAATATTCATGCATTTCTTTCATAATTGCAAAACCTTTCATATGTTCTGGCCAAAATAAAACCTTGGTCCAGAACAAATAAATTTAAAGAAAATTACTATCAAAATTTTACACACTTGAGTTAGTTCAGTGTATTATAACATTTATTAATATTATTAGACTTAGTAAATATCTGTGTGTGTGTATGTAAACTACCACAACACATTACATATCATTACCCTAGACATTTAACGTAGCCACATTCATTAGAAAAAAAAAAAGATAGGTGTGAGGTCGTAGTGGTAGCACGAAGGGCCTTCTGACAATTCACAGCCACATTTTATCTCAGGAGCCTTCACAGCTGACCTCATGCATCACACTTAGTAATATCACCATCATACAATACCATCAATCCACTACATCGGGTAGAACTGGCGAGGAGAAATCAATTTTCAGGTCCGCGGGATCAGGTGTGAAAGGTGTTGTTTTAGGTCTTAGATGGATTTTGTTTCTGACATAGTGACCTCCATTCTCCCCTTCAACTAAATAAGATCTTTCAGCCTCTTATCAATTCTTCCAGGTTTCCAGTTTGGTTGTTCAGGGTCTTGATAGTAAACTGGCTGGTGAAACAATCTGGGCAGATCATGAGCAGTTTTATCATAATACGTCCTCATTGATCTGTCTCTCTTGCTTCTATCTTCAATAACTCGACTGTGAGATATAACGGGTTTCACCGCAGAAGGTATCAGTGTACGCAGTGTCCTGTTAAACATTATTTCTGCTGGACTTTGGTCAAACCCTTGTCTTGGCGTATTACGAAGTTCAAGTAGTGCCTCAAACGCATTTGTATTGTTTTGAATAGTCTTTCTCATCATATCCTTGATTTCACAGCAGATTCAGCTAATCCATTGGCTTTATGGTAACCTGGTGCTGATTTAACATGAAGTATTCCCCATCTATCAGTAAATGATCTGAACTGTGCAGACGTAAACTGAGTACCTAAGTCAGATACAATAACTTTGGGAACACCATAACGAGCAAAATGAAACTTCAATTTCCTGTTGACCAACTGTGCTGTCATTGTGGATAGAAAGTCTACTTCAATGACGTTGGAAAAGTAGTAAATCAGAACTAAATAATATCAACCTTCTATAATAAAGATGTCAGTGCCAACTTTCTCCCAGGGTGATAACCTCTTGAGTGTTGGTTTAAAGGTTCTTTAGTATTCCATGCCTTCGTTTCTTGACATTCAGGACAACTGTCAGCCAACTGTCGAATCTCAGCCGTCATGCCGATCCAAAACAGACAACTTCTGGAACGGCGCATCGTGCTGTCAAATGCAAGATGAGCAGCGTGTAGCTTCTGCTTGATTTCAGGCCTCAATGCTTTTGGGATAAGAATAAGCTCTTTTTTTAAGTATTATGCCTTGTTCTGTTGTCAGAGTGTCACGAATGTCAAAATAAGGCATAAGCTCAGCTGGTACATCAGACTTTTATGTAGGCCACCCATCCAAAATGGTCGACTTCAACCTCTGAAGCACGCTGTCTTTGAGAGTTTCAGCTTTAATCTTTTCCATCATCACATCTGGTATTTCAGGTAATTTTACAGGTGCATCAGCTCCCGATCGCTCTCTCCATCAGTTGAGAAATCCAATGTGACATTATGAATACAAATTCTGGACAGTGTGTCAGCTATAAGAAGATCGGAAACTTGTACCCATTTGAATTCAAAGTCATATCGATGGCTGCGGATCAGTAAATTCTGCAGTCTCCGATGAATTTGACTCAGAGGTTTCTTAACGATGGCTGCCAAAGGTTTATGGTCATTGATGACTGTAACTTTCCTTCCATTAGTGTACTGATCAATGCGTTCCAAACCATATACAACATCTAAGAGTTCCTTCTCAATTTGAGCCCAATGTTTTTCAGTTTCAGTTAGAGCTCTTGAAGCAAATTCTATTGGATGACCATTTTGTAGGAGGACAGCTCCTAGTCCATGGCTGCTACTATCAACTTGAATACATAAAGATTCATCAGGATCCTAGTTTGCAAGAACTGGAATAGATGTAATCAGTTTCTTGATTCTCTTGAAGGCTTGGTCACATTCAGCTGACCAGATAAAGGGAGTATCCTTACGGGTAAGTTCTCTTATTGGAGGAAGAGCTTCTGAAAGATTGTTGAGAAACTTTGCTAGATACTGTACCATGCCGCAAAGTCTGCGAACCTCATGACAGTCCTTAGGAACGGGCTGTTTAGTATTGTCTCAACCGTTTTCTTGTCTGGTTCAACACCTCGAGCACTAATTGTAGTGGATTTGATGGTATTGTATGGTTGATGTTACCTAGTGTGATGCATGAGGTCAGCTGTGATGGCTCCTGAGATAAATGTAGCTGTGAATTTACAGAAGGCCCTTCTTGCTACCACTTACGACCTCACACATATCTTTTTTACTAATGAATGTGGCTACGTTAAAAATCTAGGGTACTGATATGTAATGTGTTGTGGTAGATTACACACACACACACACACACACACACAGATATTTAATAAGTCTAATAATATTAATAAAATTTATAACACACTGAACTAACTCAAGCTGTTTAAAATTTTGATATTAAATTTTCTTTAAGTTTATTTGTTCTGAACCAAGGTTTTATTTTGGTCAGAACATATGAAAGGTTTTGAAATTATGAATGAAATGCATGAATATATGTCATAATAAACTAGAAAATGTGTACATATGTATTTCAAATGACTGGTTAATAGTAATTATCTTAAGATAGTCCCAGGAGAACTTATTACTAGATATGCTGTTGGGGTGATATCATCACTCCCTGTCTATGACTACCAAACATTGTCCATTCACTGATGGGAGTAATACCAGTTTTATTTCCCAAAATTTTTGTGGGTTCTAGTGATGGTAATATAGTTGGTGTGTTAGTTAGTATATAAGTTGGTGAAGGTCCAGCAGGCCAGACGCTCACGTATCTTGACTGAGTAGTTCTGGTGCTGGAATCTGGTGGCCCCACCTCTCCGTGCTTGGGGGCAATATAATGCTGCTCTGACAAAATACTAGACTGCACTGGTCCACACTTGTATATATCAACACAGCATTTGACACTACTTTGGTGCCAAACAGAAACTCACACTTCTGCAACAAAAGTATTGGGTCATGTGTCAGAACTCTACCTCCTGAGCCACTTCTGCACACAACACTACACAACAACACCACATAGACGGGGTCAGATCTCTCTGACCATACAGCACATCTTACCAAGTTGGTTTCACATAGAACTAGTTCCCCAAGACTACATATTCTGAAATATGTTCATTAGCTTCCTGCTATTGAATAAGATAGGTGATATGTTCCACTGATCTCAACACTTGATCCGCCCTTCATAATCCTTGCTGGCGTTTATGTATTTTGTTTGTCTCTAGACCCTAAACTTGGGCTGGGGATCTAGAGCGAATCCTTATTTGTTGTAAAGAAATACTTTCATTCTTACCAGAATTAGGAATAGAGAACACAGTTATATTCTAGCAAAACTCAGCTGAGCTGCTGGCTCTAGTATGGCGTCCCTCTAAATATTGCAATTAGCTTCTGGGAATTACACCACTGAAGAATTTCTGTGTCTACTACTGGACAATTTCTGTTGAATGACAAAAATGTGCGTCTGTGCGCCGATAATATGATTATCTGTGGCCAATCACCGACTTTCCCCCTTTCAAATTTCAAACCTCCTACCAAAAGTCAATTCAGTCATACCTCAGTCAAGTATGTATTATTGTCTGTTGGTCCGTCTGTCTCTACTTGCTTTTTCATAAAAAACACGCTTGGTTCTACATGCCTTTCTACACGAATCGGTCTCTAGAGTTATTTTTTGCCACAATTTTCCACTATTTCCCCCTCTCTTTCATTCCAACTAGATTTTAGCACTTGAGTCTCAAGGCCGCAATTTTTGAAAATTAGTGACATTTTTTTAACAGTGCAGTCGCTCGTCTGTTATGAACAACACAGTCTTTTGTCAATATCTTCATTATTATCTATCCGTCTGTATAAATGAAAGCATATTATTTCTCTGCTCAAGATGGGCTATCAGACTAGCTAGGTTTTATATTCCTAACGTTCTCTTCTTCTTCTTCCGTCCTTAGCCACCGACCGTCAAAGCAGTCAGTGGCCATTACGCCTAGTGGCGTCTTAGGGCAACAGCAGATAGGTTTTCTTTGCCATTGTTTCCCATCACGCCTAGTGGCGTCTTTAGGGCAACGGCAAATCAATATTCCTAACATTATTATTAAGAAAAAGTTACTTTTTCAAGGTTAGTTGTTTTTTTGAAATATGTTCGAGCAACTTCTGTAATGCGTTTGCCGCTGAATTCAAATAAAAGGACTAAGTATCGTAAAAGCGTCCAAGAAATGACTGGTGCGTATAATAGCTAAGGTCCCTTTTGTCCATTTCTTTACATTGTATCAACTTGGGGACGTGAATTTTTTTCCTTTCCCCACCAATTGCGTCTTTTTAGCCTTGCTAGTTTCAAGCACGGGTTCAGTCATATTTTTTCTTTTTGATCTCCGTTCCCTCCCGTCTCCAAGGGTAAACGTTTTGTCTTTGCGTCTAACAAGTTAGTTTCCATGGCGGGTAGTGAACCGCGGCATGGGCGATCATGTCTTCTAGTAGCTTACGCATTATTTTTATCCCTACATTTTATCTTTGGAGATATTTTAACGTTGTATCACGGTTAAATTTATCACACTAATAAGATGACCCATGACAATAATTTCTTCTTTAATCTCTTGAGCTTTAGCTTCATTCAGTTTGACGCCTTTCTCTTTACACCTATGTTTCAGTGCTTTAAGTTTTAGATCATGGTCCTTAATTGCTTGCTGTCTGTCTGATCCACAACCTGCAATAACTATGTCATCAGCAACATTGATGCAACCATGAGGACCTTCCAGAGCTTGTGCAAGATGCCTCTGGAAAATTTCACTGCTTACGTTCAAACCAAATGGTAATCTAGACCATCTGAACCTACCAAAAGGTGTAATCATTGTTGTAAGTTTACTAGACTTCTCATCAAGCTTAATGTGCCAGAATGCTTGCTTAACATCCAGCTTTGTGAAAATCTTGGCATTATTGAGCTCATCATCCAAAGTTGGTAATCTGTAATGCTGTCTCTGCAAAGCCTCATTCAGGGGTCTGGGATCAATGCATATTCTTAAGAACCATCAGACTTTTCAACAACAGCCAGTTGGTTAACCCATTCAGTCGGTTCCTCTGCTAGTATTAATATACCTCTGTTCATTAGATTATGAAGCTCTGACTTTACCTTGCTCTTAAGAGAAAATAGTATTTTTCTGCATGGCAGTGCCTTTGGACGAAAATTAGGATCAAAATGCAACACAGCTTCACACAGGACACCAAGATGGTTATCAGAGTTATGACCATTAGCTGAACTGTCAGAAGCCACCTTAGCAATACGTTTGTTCGTGTTGACTGTCACAAACTGTAGATCCTGCAGTGTGTTCTTGCCCAGTAAATATGTGAATCTATTTTTCACAACAGTAAACCTTATATTGAGTTTTATCCCAGTCTTAAGATTCTCAGCAGTTAAACTTCTCCCAGTGGAGTCATCTTAGTACCATTCCACATAACAAGCCTCTGTTTAGTGGGTAACAATTGTTCTTGCATCACAAAGCGTAGACAGATTGTATTCACATCAGCTGCTGTGTTTAGCTGAAATTTTACCATTTCCCATTGACAATGAGTTGTACAGAAGCAAGAAAAACTTCAGAATCTTCCACTGATTCTGTGTGAAAGTGTGAACTTTCTTGCATTTAACTTTGAAATGGTTTCTTCCCCCACAGTTTGAGCAAAACTTCCCCCATGCAGGACACGTTTTCTTAACTAATGGATGTTTCTGTCTACAGTAATGGCACTCCTTTCTAGGTTGAACGGTGGGTACCACTGTCAGTGTTACTTTGACAGGCTTTACCAGCAGCATGCCCATTGTCTCTCTTGGAAGGTTTATAGTTGAGTGGGTTTTTTTCTGTACCATTTCAACTCTTGCTTCAGAAGGTTGTACTGTACCATTCATCTCTCTTATGTCTTTTCCTGTTTGCTCAAAGACTCTGCAAATGTGAATGTCTTTCTTTAGATCGAGGTCAGCTTCTCTCAGGAGCTTCTCTTGTAACCTTTTGTTGACGGTAAAGACAATTTTGTCTCTTATCATACGATCCTTGTCGTTAAAGTTGCACAAGTCTGCCTTAGTTCTTAGCTCAGTCAAAAAGGAATATATAGGGCTCTTGAAGAGGTCTGTTCCAGAATCTGAACGTATGTAATACTTCATTGCTTCGTGAGCTGCAATGGTTCTGCAGCAAATCGAGAATTTTATTAGAATTAGAGCGGTCTCCTTCCTCTGCAAGTTGATCGAAAACTTCAATTGCCTAAGGTCCGGCACAATGAAGGATGATGGCCGTCCGAACGGGATCAGGTTTCGAGGCCACCTCTGCTACATCCATATACAGTTCTAACTGTCGTCTTAATTTACGAAACATGTCTGGTTCGACGTTATTTACGTCTAGGCAGGGTGGTTACCGAAACATGGGCTGTTCTGCCATGACGAAATGTCTAATAATTGGATGCAAGCAATAACCTACCAACAGAAGAGTTAAACTTGGTTTCACCAATTTTTCGTCCCGTCACCTCACGTCTATGACGTCAGCGCACGTGTTACAAGATATTCAGCAGAATAGTTCGAATTTTATAGAAACAAACACCGCTGCCACCGTGTTTATATTTACTGTTGTGTATAATAAATGTTGCTAAATGTAATGAGACGTGTCTGGCTGTCAAACATCCTCACATTATGAAGCATAATCACGAAGCCTGAAAACACTGGATACAACTAGACACTTTTATTCAACCAGGTTGTTTGGAGCAGAGAACAGGGAAGAGGAAGTTAGCATAAGGGCACGTAACTCTAGCAGGAAACAAAGTAACCACAGAGACATATAAACAAACGACCCGATCAACAAGCTGGATGATAAAGCAGATATGGAAGACCACTGGCAACAAGTAAAAAATATATGAAGCGAAACATGTGGAGAGGTACTGGTGAACAGAGAACATCAGCACAAAGCGTGGATAACAACAGAAACCATAAACAAGATAGAAAGCAGGAAAAACAAGAAAAGAAATTTTACCAGAAGCAAAACCAGAAGCTCCAAAAAAACCAAGGCTCATGAAGTGTACATAGAAGCAAACAAAAAAGCAAGAAGAAACATCAAAAGAGACACTAAGTCAAGACCTAATCTTCACACTCAGACAGCTGAGTGAAAAGGCTCTTGAGTATAAGAGTGAGATCAATCTTTCATAGATCTGGAAAAGGCGTTTGACAGAGTCCCCTGGAACAAACTTTGGGACTGTTTGGCAAGGAAGAACATTCCAGTCTCTCTGATTCGTGCTATACAGAGCTTCTACAAGTCATGCAGAAATTATGTGAGGACAGCAAACCATAAGTCAGAAGAGTTCAGGACCACCACTGGTGTAAGACATGGTGATATCCTGTCACCTTATCTTTTCATACTCCTCATGGACGATGTTATCAAGGCATGTAAGGAGAGAACAAGAAAGTATTCAGTGGGGTACTGGAAGATGAGACAAATATGTATTTCAGAGCTGGCATTTGCTGATGATGTTGCCCTGATTGCTAAATCAAAGGCACATCTCCAATCCAACCTGCAAGTACGGAAGGAAGAGCTGGAGAAGAGAGGGATGGTCATAAGTTGCTCTAAAACAAAATCCATGGTGATATCACGAGAAGAAAGAAAACATCAGATTAAGCTGGGAGAATAGGTCCTGGAGCAGGTCGACCACTTTAAATATCTCGGTGCTATTATAGACCGAAAGGGAGGCATCAAAGAAGAATTGGCCACTCGAAAAGTTGCAGCTGGGAGACTTTTTCAGCCATAAATCGAGGATTCCTCAGCAAGAGAAAGGTTGGTAAGAAAACGAAGATGGCTATATACCGCTCCACCTATGTCCCAGTCTTGACATATGGATGCAAGTCATGGGCAATGACTACAACCCACAAAAGCCAGATCCAAACCTCAGAAATAAGGTATCTGAGGAAGGTGTTTGAAGTAACAAGAAGAGATATGGTCCGCAACCAGACGATACGTCAAGGCCTAAAATCCCACCCCCTGCAGACCCAAGTAGAACAGTCCCAACTAAGATGGTTTGGCCATGTCTGCAGAATGGGAGAAGATCGGCTACCACGACAAGCATATGAAACAAAGAGCCCAGGGATCCAGACCCTCAGGACGACCCAGAGTTCGCTGGGAGGACAACATTAGACAATCTTTGAAGGACCGAGGACTAGAATGGAACCAGGCCAGGAGGAAGACAGCCGATAGGATAGTCTGGCGCACTCTCTTCCAAACCTCTACACCTCACGGTAGAAGGTGAACGACTAAGTAAGTAAGTAAGAGACAAGAAGAATATCCAATAGTTGGCAAGTGAAGCTGAGGAAGCTGCAGCCAAAGGAAATATGAGGGACATGTACAACAATACAAAGAAGCTTACAGGAAAATATAAGCAAGCAAATGGCCCCATCAAAGATAAGAATGGAAAATTGCTTAGTAATATACAAGAACAAATGAAGAGATGGGCAAAATATTTTGAGGAACATCTCAGTAGACCAGCTCCAACAAATCCTCCAGACATCCAACCAGCAGAAGAGGAACTACAAAAAACTGTGAACGACCAAGTAGAGAAGAAATAAAGAAAGCCATAACACTTCTGAAAGATGGAATGTGGTGAAGTGGGATGTTATAAATACTTATAGGGAACTAGTGTACTGACTGAGATCAGCTGTGAAGGTATCTATATCTATTAAGAGTAGTGTATTATAGATAACCTTACTTGCTACCACATATCTATATATCTCAGTCAGAATTATTCTGGAATAGTGTGATGCTACGTTATGTGTCTAGGGTATGAGTATGGTGAAGTGTAAGTCACAACAACAGACATATAAACAATTTAATTTAATCCACTACTCTTAACAACACTGTGACACTCACATACATATAACACTCTACAAAGATATCTTAAAAGAGTCACTGATAAACTTTCAAATAACAATATGTATTCATTACTGGCATGAATGAATATGTGTCCTGATTCAACTACAAGGGAACCAGGAATCACAATCAATTTAAATTACAAGTTATGTACAGAATGTATTTAATATGAATATTGTAGTGACATATATTATTACAAATGTTCTATGTGTGTCAGTTGTGTAGTAGTAAAATGAGGTAATACTGGTTTTGTTTTGTTCAAGCTCTGTTGGTATTTGTCATCATGACTTCAATAGTTTGTCTTTAGGGACTAGTATTGGAGATGTTCACAGTTCCTGATTTTAAGACAAGTAAATTCCCCTCTTAATGTTAATTTTACAAAGTCAGTTCAAGATGAGGGGACATAATGTTGAGCTCAGCTGGCCAAGTTAGCTTATCTGGCGTGATGGCGGCAGGAAAGGACTCCTCTGCTCGAATTCTCCTCTGGGCTCTGGAGACACCTCACTGATAGCTAAAAGGACCAAGGAGTATGCTGTCCGACACTGGATTCAGCAAAGCTCTGACCAGGTGCTGCTCAGTACCATCAAGACCACTGTCCCTGAAATCAAGAAGGATGTACCTTCTACTTCATAACTAACTTAAACTCTCTTGTTACATTGATCACAACACAGCACAAACATTGAGTTCAGAGCATTAGGCCAACTGTCAGCTTCATTTGAAATACTTTATTCCAGTATTACCCTTCTTAATGGTTACTACGCCTCTGCACTTCCAGCATTATTTCTTTCTAGTCAATCATCCAGGTGTCAGTGTACTGTTTGGCCATTCCATGCCGTTTTACTTCTCTCCGACACCCTCTGTTCAGGCTGGAGCATTACAGGCTTTACCTCACGTTGGCCACTGAACTACACATATATATACAGGCATAAATCAACAATTCACATTCAATTTTCATTAAAAGATATTGAATGGTTCAAGCTTACCACAATTCATACGAATAAACACAGATACGTTGATTAGCAATGAATTCTGGCACAAACTGGCACAAATTCCCATCTGCTTATCTTCCAGGCTTTTATTTAGCAAAATATATGCTGGCTTCAACGCACTGATGCTTTATCAAGCTATTTTAAACAAGTGGTTTCGAACTAACGCTCCCAAGTGTGTATATCAGCGAGTCTGACCAATGAGCCCCGTTTCGACAAGTGTTTGAAAAAATGTTACCTTTCCCCGTTTCCCCTAACAACCAAGATAGTATTTATAGCCCGACCAATCGTGGTTAGGCTTTCATTTGTTGCGCTCCAATCAATTTGGAGTTTACATGGTAGGCTATTTCTGTAACGTAAATTTTTTTCAAACACGTTAAAAAAAAATCTTATGAGCAGAAATGATTTTATGCTGTCAGGCACCCCCAATATTTTATTTTGGGTATAATTTATTAATTCCTGGACTATTTGCGTAACGTTTTACATATTATTTGTCAGCAAGCCCTAAGGAACCCAAAAATACAAATTTAAAGGAGCTACGTGGCTGCATTCAAAATATGCAATTTCTTCTACCTCCTGTTTCGAAGATGTGCTGTCTGGGTACTGTTATGTTCTCAACCGTAAACCCATCTAATGTTATCTTTTCTAATAAGAGTTTTTTATGATTTATAAACCTAACTCTGGGAAAGGGTAGTGTATTTTATCACTGTCCGTCTGAAAAAAAATTAGTGCATGTAGACTTACACGCGTGATGCATGCGTTCCTGATTTCCAGCCCTCCCCTCTCTCTTTATCCTTTTGTCCATCTGTTCGTTCGTTTTGGTAACGCAGTATAATTAATGTTAGGATTAATTTAGGTCATTACGCAGTACGTCTCAATGTTTTTCTTAGAAATGCAGCACACGTTTCATTGAAGAAGGCGGGTAATAATACAGTAAGCTTTTATATCAACGTGAAAGCGTTACAATTTGCAGACGAAGCAGAAAACAAGGGGGATTTCGAGTACATTCTTTGTGACAGCACTGTTATTTTACCATTGCTCTTCTCTTTATTAATTTTATTTGTTAGGCTTCATATTTACCTAATAATTTATATATGTGGATTAGAATATTTCATGACACCTCCCCTCTTAAAACAGACATTATATGTCAGTCCTTTATTCTATATACACATAGAGAAATTTATTATTATTTCTGGGGTTTACGGTGATTCTCATCACACGGATGGCGGCTTAAAAAATCAGCTCCCAAATTGGTTTTTCCAGATATATACTCAATGCTAAAATTATATGGAGCCAGAAGCAAAGACCATCGGAGTAACCTAGAGTTCTCATGCTTAGCCTGTGCTAAAAACGATAAAGGTTTGTGATCTGTTTGCAACTTAAATGCCTTCCCATATAGATAAATATTGAATTTCTTTATTGCCCATATTACTGCAAGACATTCTTTTTCGCTAGTTGAGTAGTTGATTTCAGCTTTATTCAACTTTCTGCTAGCATATGCCACTGGGCTTAATTCCCCATCCAATGCATCTGATTTCTGTAGTAGAGTTGCACCTAGCCCAATATTACTTGCATCCGTCCTTACTATGAATTCTTGACTTAAGTCAGGTAATTTCAAAATGGGTTTACTTGTGAGCTTTTCCTTCAATTCTTGGTAAGTCATTTCACATTGTGGTGTCCATGTAATGCGATCTGGATGTCCTTTACGTGTCAATTCAGTTAACGGTGCACATATGGAATTAAAGTTTTTGATATACTTCTGGTAGAAACCACATAATGAGACAAAGGATCTCACGTCCTTCTTGGTTTGTGGTCTCGGGGCTTTCTGTAGTTTCTCTAAGTTCTTTGGGTCAGGGGTCATGTTTCCCTGATAAACTGTGTGTCCCAAAAATTCCAATTCTTTACATCCAACGCAACATTTGGTTGGTCGGGCTGTTAAATTTGCCTCCCTAAGTCGAGTAAACAGCATGTTCAGAGAGTCAATGTGTTCCTCAAATGTTTCTGTTGCTATAAGGATATCATCCATAAAATTTGTTATACAGGGATTATTCAGAGGATCCAATAATTTTCTCATCATTCTAGAGAAGACACTAGGCGCATTCTTCAATCCAAATGGCAATCTATTAAACTCATAGTGTCCTTCTGAGGTACTAAAAGCTAGGTATGGTCTAACCTCAGGCTTTACTGGAATCTGATAGTATCCTTTACTCAGATCCACTTTTGAGAAATATTTAGCTTTATTTAGTCTGGCAAACAGCTGATTTGTATCCGGCAATGGATCCACCTGTCCTTCTGTAATAGCATTCAGTCTCCTGTAATCTATACAGAGTCTATGTTCTCCAGAGGGCTTCCTTAAGAGTACCACCCCGGAACTATACGAAGACTCACTGTGCGAAATAATTCCTTCCTTCAACAGATAGTCTATCTCTTCCTTCAAAGCTTTTTCCTTAGCAAACGGAATCGAATATGGTTTCATACAGACAGGTGTGGAGTCTATGAGTTTCATATCATATTCCAATAGGTTTGTATGCCCTGGTCGGTCTGTTAACACCTCTGCATGATTATTTAGAACCTGTTGCACTCTCTCTTTCTGAGTTTTCGTTAAATGTGTACTGATTTTCACCTGTGCTGCTGTCACACAGGGGTGTAATGGATATTCAAATGATGAAAGTGGTTCCTTTTTCATCTCCATGGCGATGGACAAGGTCAACAAGTGTGTCTCTTCCTGATGTTCTCTTTCCAAATATTTCTTCAGGAGATTCACATGATAGATTTTTTCTTTCCCCTTCTTATCTATCTTATAATTTGTTCTAGACACCTTCTCTAGAACTGTATATGGACCCTGCCATCCAATTTGTAACTTATTCTGACTCCCGGGCAAAAGAAGCAGTACTTTCTCTCCCACAGCCAAATTTCTGTCTTTCGCCTTCCTGTTATAATAGGCAGCATGTTTCTTCCTGGCTTGTTTCAAATTTTCATTGGCAAGTTTCCAGCCAGTTTTTAACCGAGTGGTCAGCTCATTCACATACTGGTATGAAGATGTAATGTTTTCCTCTGCCTTTTCATCAGTCCACGTTCTTAACAAAGCTACATATGGACCTTTAATTGTGTGGACCTATTTGTCCATGCACCGGTATGGTCTCTTCCACTCGAAGCTTTATAGTGATGATTTTTCCTCCCAGAATTTTCATTCACAAAACGACCGCTACCAATTTTTCTTTTGGGGCTTTCTCCCCACTTAAAATTCTTGATGAGAGATTTCCTCTCTACATCCTCTTCCTCCAGTTTGTTTAAGTCCGATTGAGGGATTGTCGGCTTATCCTGGGGTAAGACATCCTTTTGCACTCTCCGCATAGTGGCCATTGTAAAACAGTTAAGTGAAGCTTGTCCGTGAAAAGGGGCTTCCCATTCCATTTGGTCCACTTTATCAAATCTATTTTTCTTTTTTATTATCAGGCCTAATTTTGCTCCGGGGCGTGTCCAGGTCCTGATCCATGTTCCCACTTGTGGGTGTTCCCTCATGTGCTATGCTACACCTTTCTACAAAATTTTCAATGTCCCATCTTGCTTTGGGCCAATAATAATTGTGAGCCACCTTTTGAATGATGGTACCTATCTTCTCATGGTCCCCATCTGGTTTCACATGTAGGCTCCTTATTAATTCTGTCCTGTATCTTTTTGGAAGAACCAGCTGTCCGTGACCATGGGATCTAGTTCCGGCCTTCCTATACATCAACTTGTTTTTCATGTAAAAATCTCCCTTGCCTGGAGTTGTATGACAAGTTGACAATTTTCTGAAACAAGGCTTGAGTGTTTTATCCCCAGCCTGTGCCTTCCTCATCTCTTCTGGAGTGGTATCTAACATAATATCCTCCTCCTGTCTTGAGGTCGACCTGACCTGAAGGGTTGCCATATACACAGGTTTCCTTCTGCAACGGTCAGTGTCATGATTGTCCATCTGACAATTCTTACACCACCTTTTTCCTTGGTTGAAAGATTTTCTTTCATTATATTTCCTTTCATCGAATTGTGGGAATTTATTTTTATTTTCATACCGTGGCCTATCAAATTGGTGCTTACCTTTATTTTGATCCCTAGGATCAAATTTATTAAAGTTCTGTGGTGCCCTAAAGTTATCCACCTGTTTCTTTTTATTACCTGTTACCTCTGCTTGAGCTGCTTGATACCTTTCAGCAACATTTAGCAACTCACCCAGCCTCTCTGCACCTTGTTCCATGAGAAACTTTCTCAGGTCTGGAGCCATGGACTCTCTTAGTTGCTCTATAAGGACCATTTCCTTAAGATCTTGGGTTTTCCCCAGAGAAGTCCATTTCTCCAAGTATGTCTCGATTCGTGCAGAGAACTGGTGATAGGTTTCACCTGACAGTAGTTTAGCATTCCTAAATTTTTTTCTGTAAAACTCTGCATTCTTTTCATACCTTAACAAAAGAGCCTGCTTTAGCATGTCATAATTTTCCTGATCACCTCTGCTCATTTTTGCAAAAACTTCATAAGCTGCCCCACGAAGTCCCTGAGATAACTTTAAGCTCCACCTTTCTCTCTCTAACCCATACGTGGTAGCTAATAGTTCGTACCTATTTATATAGCTCTCAATATCATCGTCTTTCTCAACAAAATGATCTAAATGAAAGTTCATAGCTGAGGTCGAGGCTCCCTGAGTAACCGTAGCATCAGAGGCAAAGGGACTGGCACCATTTTCAGGAGCATGGCCTTGAAACTCAAACTCCCTTAGTCGTAACTCATGTTCCCTTTGTAATCTCTTCTCCTCCTTTTCTGCTTCCCTCTCTGCAGCTAATCTCTTCTCTTCTCTTTCTGCAGCTAATTTCTTCTCTTCTCTTTCTGCAGCTAATCTTTTGTCTTCTCTTTCTGCTTCCAATTTCTTAGCCTCTTTGTCAGCCTCAATCTGCAACCTCTTAGTCTCAGCCTCAGCTTGCAACCTTTTAGTCTCAGCCTCAGCTTCAAATTGTAACTTCTTAATTTCCCTTTCAGCCTCTAACCTTCTTTCGGCTTCTTTTTCTAATCTTCTTTCTTCGCGTTCAATAAATTTGTCACATTCCGTTGTGACATAGGCAACCATAACTTGCCCATCTAATCCTAACTCTTTTGCAGTCTGAACCGCAGCAGATCGAAATTTGGCCAGGTCCGCCATTGTCTATCAGGTAAATTTTTATAATGTCTACCCAACAATTCAATTTCTAACTATATATCTAATGGACAACACAGGCACCGTGAGCTCAACCTTATTTAATTCCACCCAAGGATACCTTTTAATTCTTATATTCCCTGAAGTGAATTACCCCCAATATTTTTAATAGTTAAAGATTCAAAATCCCAAGAGCGAGACCCCAATATATGTGGTGAAGTGGGATGTTATAAATACTTATAGGGAACTTAGTGTACTGACTGAGATCAGCTGTGAAGGTATCTATATCTATTAAGAGTAGTGTATTATAGATAACCTTACTTGCTACCACATATCTATATATCTCAGTCAGAATTATTCTGGAATAGTGTGATGCTACGTTATGTGTCTAGGGTATGAGTATGGTGAAGTGTAAGTCACAACAACAGACAGATAAACAATTTAATTTAATCCACTACTCTTGACAACACTGTGACACTCACATACATATAACACTCTACAAAGATATCTTAAAAGAGTCACTGATAAACTTTCAAATAACAATATGTATTCATTACTGGCATGAATGAATATGTGTCCTGATTCAACTACAAGGGAACCAGGAATCACAATCAATTTAAATTACAAGTTATGTACAGAATGTATTTAATATGAATATTGTAGTGACATATATTATTACAAATGTTCTATGTGTGTCAGTTGTGTAGTAGTAAAATGAGGTAATACTGGTTTTGTTTTGTTCAAGCTCTGTTGGTATTTGTCATCATGACTTCAATAGTTTGTCTTTAGGGACTAGTATTGGAGATGTTCACAGTTCCTGATTTTAAGACAAGTAAATTCCCCTCTTAATGTTAATTTTTACAAAGTCAGTTCAAGATGAGGGGA
>JAMPIV010020462.1:0-107897 GCA_024509875.1 Oreohelix idahoensis | reverse complement strand
TGGAATATGTGTGACTTTTTCAAGAATCAAAACAGTAACAAAAAGTGTTAATGCCCAATGTGCCATAAACAACCTACCAGGCACTGAGGTTGGGCCACAAGAAACTGCTACAATTTCAGGACACAATGTTCTTCTCTTTTCAGCCTCAACCGCACTCCTCCACAAGCGATTCTCATTCAAACGGGATTCATTTGCTGTGCTTGACGCCATCAGTTACCACCCTGTCTTGTCTGGCTTGACTATAATCTGCTGGACAATAATTTGGAAGAGGTACCAAAATGTTTGCTCTGTCATATTGAGAGATATGAATTCAAAATCTTCTCATATTTTAAACTTTTATTACCATAACTTACAAAACAGAAAAAAATTTACAGCAAACAAGTGGAAAAAAAGAGTTACAGGAAATGGTGCTACAATAGTGAACAAAATAGAAAAAAATAAAGGCCTTAAGCCTCTTCTTATTCTTGCATTCAGTTTGTTAGTCATACTAAATCTGAAGGCCTGTCGACCAGGATGAAAGTCGACAGTTTTTTTAGGCCCATGTGGCAGCCCATTAGCTTCTGCCTGAGCTCAGCACCCTCTAACCAGAAAACTGGCATCATAGGACATCGTGGGAGGCTGGGCAAGTTTTGACGAATGGAGTTCAGGTGTTTCTGGGATTTACATTTCCACATGGAGGACTCATTCAGTATCAGATATCCTGAGGTGATAGTGGTTGGCCCTCGTAATCTGCCACTTGGCCTGTTTCTCAAGAGGGAGAAAAAGAATGGTCAGCTGGTGTCTATAACGCTGAAGGATTTAGGTGCAGATCTGTTGGTTCATATCTCATTCTTTCTTCCATTGATTGTTGTACTGCTTGTGGATGATGGTTTTGGCCTCACGTTTGGGCAATGGGTGCTGAATCCTTTCATTTTAACACCAGCTCTGGATAGAAAGCATTCAGCTCACATCATTCCCAGAGATTCACCAATGACAGGGGTACCCTGGTGGGCAATAGTTGATTTGTCTTTAGATTGAAGTTAAGCTAAGAATATCATTTCATGCAGATGTTTTCATTTTTGGTGTTCTGTCTGATTACAGTAGTAATCTGTAGTCTGTGAAGATTACTTATCTTAGCTGGTGGTGAAACTGCAACTAACTTCTCTTTCACCATTGACCTTCATCAAATGAATTCATGTTGTGCTTGACACCATCAATTACAACTCCTCACTTGTCTTCTTCTTTCTTTGGTCCCTTGGCTTTACTACTGACAAAGCAATCAGTGGCCATCAGGCCTGATGGTGCCTTGTAGGGGCAGCAACAAACTGTCTCATCGCTTTTGCTCAGTTGACAAGCATCCATCATGTGGTGTCCCATCTTTGGTTCATGCTCAGCATCTCTGCTCCACAGTTCTACGCTGCGATGGGGGTTAGCCTGCCTTGATTTTCCTTCTGGGAGTCCACAGTCATGGCAGTTCTGATGTTGGTGTAAGAGGTCTCTTCTAAGGATGTGGTCAACCCCAATTCTAGCATTACCTGCTGTATAATGGGAGGATGTGAATGTCTTCTTGTGGCTACGCGTTAGCAGTTCTTGGTTGGTAATGGTGTTCACACCAGGAAAATTCAAAGAAACATTCTTTAGCCAGGTTGTTGTGGTACAAGTTTGGAACAATTTCCATTCTCTCTGTTACTCTCCTGCACATTATGCACCCAATACAAGAAGTAACAGAATTTACGCAGCTTCTTGCTCTATTTTTAATTTAGTGGGGTGGGGTTGTGGATTGGGGAAGTCTTGTCAGGATGTTGTGGGGATTAGTGGTGAAAGCTATTCTTGCTGTCGATTCATGTTGGACTGTTGATGACTTGCTTGTTCAGGGGATCTGGTGAAATCACACACAGCGGGGGGTAATAGTCTTGTAGGAATGTATTTGTTATCTTTGGGTAGCTCTGGGGGAGTGAGAGGATGAAAGGTAGGGGGCTGGGTGGGGATGGTACTTTACAGTATGAGTGGGTCCATGGCTTACTGGCAGGGCGATGTAGAATGTATTTGTCGGTAGTCACAACCTGTTTTGCTTTGTTTAATTCAGTCCGTCTGTTTTTGTTCTTTACATGTGTTGATGTGAGGTGTGCCGAAATAGTTTGCATTGTCAATCTGCGTTGTTTTCAGGAATCCTACCAGAACCGATGAAGAGAATGATGTCCATCTTATTCCTCTAGAGGTAATCCCACTGTTGTTGCCGACTTGTCTTGCTTAACTCTAATCTGTAGAGAATATTTTAGAAAGGTACAAAACAATGTTTAGTTTGTCACACTGGTTGAAGTATGAATTTCACGCAAGGATAAGTGTTCCTCAGACAGACTAAATCTATCCATTTCAAATCACCAGCCCTAAGGTGAACAGAATAAAAACCAATGAATCAAGACAGTACTGGCAGATGACCGATTTATCTGGAAACCAGCTTTTTAAATTCAAAGATACAGTTAAAATAAAGTACATTGGATCAATGGTCCTCACGCAACATGATTATTATTTGTTAATGTAGAAGAAGGCCAGATTGGGCTTGCACAAAAGAAGTGAGTAGAAGAAGAAAAAATCTCGCTAAAGCTTAGAAGTCAGACAATATTAATGATATACAAAATAATAATGAAAAAAAATTAATTGACTTGAGAAAGAAAAAATTGGCAATTTAAGGAACACCTTAGAGGACAAATTACTGACCGAACCATATTTACAACTATTACTGAAAAGAAATCCAAGTGATAATTTTCAGACTAAGAAAACTGGCCATTGCAGTCTAATAGCATCTGCTCAGATTGAGGTTGAAAATTGGGACAGGACAGATATGTGTCCATGTGGGGTGGACAAACAAAAACAGTTTGAACATTGCACTCTAATGACTGTCGGTTCGATGAGAAGTAGAATTGGGGGCTGCCTTGGCACCTCTCAAACCCAGTCATTTGAGAGAGAAACTGTTATTGTTGACAAGAGAATACCCGAGGTGATGCCACTTTTTAGAGAAGATTATATATGGTTATTTGTGCGCAAAAAAATAAAAAGAGTATTATTTTAATTCAAAACATTCCACATTTATTTAAAAATTTTATGATACAAGTTTTTCAAAACTGAAAAAATATATAAGCAAACATAGTGAAAGAAGTGAGTTACAGGACAAACATGTTGATTACAACTGTGACAGGGAGTGAAAAATAATGGCCTTAGCACTCTATAGTAGCACAAACTGACACAAGACAAGTTGGTTCATTCTCATAGAAAATGAAAATTGACTTCTCTCCAGACATGAACTATCAAAGTCAATGTGACAGTTTTGAATTAAGTCAAGAGATTCAAATATACTAAGCATGTTAATTAAACAAACATCTAAAGAATACGAGGTGTGGACTGTTAATGCCAACTCCCTATTTTTAGGAATTTTGATAACACTCAACTTTTTATCTATTGGATATATCACGAAACAAATATTAAAACACCGGAATTAATAACTGCCTCATCTGACAAAGGTTTTCTTTTTAAATTCCTGAAAAAAGAAAATTGGAAAAATCGTTAGTACCCGGTAATGATTAGAAAAAGCAATTCCTCGGAATTGAAAGATAAGAAAAGCCACAGACTGCAGAGAGAAAATCCATTGCGACAAAATACGCAGAGGAGAAACATTACCCACGCAACCACCTGGACCACATGCATATATAGATGGATCAGCAACTATAAGGGCACACAGAAAAATGGAGGTGGGTAGGTGTTCTTTCTGACAGTAAGCACAACTGGCGTTGGCACCAAAAAAAAAGATTTGTCTCAGTGGCACTGGCACAGGGGGACAATTCTTAAAGTAACTTCACGAGCTAGAGGACTTTGAAAACTGCAAGCAGAAGGTTTCTAATGACAAGAGGGGAAAAGCAGAGAGAGAACAAGTTGCTTTCTTTACCGAATGCACTGTCTCAGTAATGTGCAACGTTTGAAAAGCCAAAAAAATCAATGCCAGGACATGGTATGGACCTAAAAGAATAGTGCTCCCACACAACACCTGGACCCATGCATAATAGGATGGATCAGCAACAAATGCAACAGAAAAGGAGGTGGGGGGGGGGGGGGGGGGGGGGGGGGGGGGAGGGGGGGGCGGGGGGGGGGGGGGGCTGGGTGGGTGGGGGGGGGGTGGGGTGGGGGGGGGGGGGGGGGGGTGGTGGGGGGTGGGTGGGGGGGGGGGGGGGGGGGGGGGGGGGTGGGGAGGGTGGGGGGGGGGGGGTGGGGGGGGGGGTGTGGTCGTGGGGTTGGGTTTTTTTTTAATAAAAATTTGGGTTGTGTGTTTTTTTTTGGGGGGGGGGGGGGGGTGGGGGGGGGGGGGGCGCCTCGCTCTCCGCGCGGGGGCCCGGGGGGGGGGGGGGGGGCGGGGAGGAGGGGGGGGGGGGGGAGAGGGGGGGGGGGGGGGATGCGGGGGGGGGGGGGGGGGGGGGGGGGGGGGGGAGGGGGGGAGGTGTATGTTCTGACGTAAGCACTGGTGCACAAAAAAAGATGTCTGTGGCACAAGGGGACAAATTATTAAGTAACTTCAGAGCAGAGGCAGAGGCCTTTAAAACTGTAGCAGAGGTTCTAATGACAGAGGAAAGCACAGAAGGAGGACAAGCTGCTTTTCTTTACAAGATGCACTCATCGTCAGTAATTGCAACCGCTTGAAAAGACCAAAAATTAATGCAATTACATGGAATGGGACATTATGAATAGTGCTCACAAAACTATTGACAAACAATTCAAAACCACGAATATAGTTTGTGGAGATCCTGTGGATCCCTTCTCAAATTTATACATCACCGGCAATGAAGAGGCTGGACAGTAATGGTAAAGGAAGGTGGAACAATGTGGAAAAAATACCTCAGCATGATGCAAGTATAACTTTCGAGGTAGGCAAATTCGAGTTTGTCATCAGAATAAGCTACAGAAATCTAAATAGGGATGTAGAGAACATTTCAGGTGCGAGTACATCACACAAATTGGATTGCATTAATATTAACTCAGATCAGAAACAGGGACCAAGTGGATAATCTTCCGAACTACGCATCAGGGCCATCAAACAGATTGGAACAGGAGCGATACCATCTTTTCAACAAAGCTAAAGATAGGAAACTAGCGATCAGTGTAAAACTGTCGGCATTGCTGAAACATCTGCTTCAAAGATGCCAAATAGGGAGCAACAGAGAAAGTACATAATAGGTCAACTCAGTACCCATTCGTGGAAAGCAAACGGGAGATTGCAAATAGCCTCAAAAACTGACTTACTCTGTCTATTGAAAACATTCATGTAGATGTCTGAGTGTAGTTGAAGAAGAAGAAAAACAATAAAAATAAATTCTATAAATAGCGAAATAAAAACTGACATTTCATATAGCATTACATGCCACACTTTAAGGTTTACCCATAATCTGTACTGGGTGTTTGCGTTTTCATATGTGTACTGGCCGTACACGGGTCTGTACGCGTTTTTTCGCCTAATTATTAAATATTCATATAAATCTTGTGCCACTACACAATTTGCTAATGCGTACATAGAGATTCGGCGAGATTTTTAACGCCCAAGTGGATAAAAAAAAAAAAATAACCAAATGAAAAAAATCATAGCTGCCTATTTTTCTTCAATTGCCGCGGGGATGTGTGACAGTGCGTGGCGTGTTCAATTCACATTTTTTCGCTAAAGATGCCCAGCGCACGAGGTTATACTGATTATTCTGAAACGATTACGCAGCACTGAAATTTCTTTTTTGATGTCGAGGCCTATATTGTTTTAGGGATTAGATTTCCCAGTTTAGTATTGGTGTAAAGTAATTCATTTTTAAAAAAATATTACAATAACATTGTTTAGATTGAAGTTAGATTTATCAACTGTCAGATAACTTAGGCCTATGCTTTCTTTTCCCCCTAAGGTTTTAGCATAATTTTATTATTTACGGCTGGTAAAAAAAAAATAAAAAGGGGAATGATACATTAATCTACATATTAATTTGATTTCACTCAAATACTTGTAGGAAAGTGCACGTAAGAAATGTCTTAATTTGAAAATGTAAATAATACAATGAGCCTACACAAAATTTAGTGGTGTTTAGCCTAATATGGGTCGTAATGACGGTCGCCGAATGCTCAGCAATGTTTATTTTCGATACACCACAACATTTAGATGATTATAATTATAGGGTGTTACAGCTAAGTGAGTTAAACCCTAAAATCTAAGAATGGTACGAAAAATACTACTGCGGCAGCATTCGTCCATTCTCTCAAAGTCTCGTACATCTGTTCCACCATTCCCCGATATTTACCAAAATCGATGAAAACTGAAAAAAAAGATAAACAATAAAAAACCCACAATACGCGATGGAAAATTTACATCTTACACTCGATCAGAGAAAAGTTTATTTGGAGGTTAGCCTACTTCTCTTCTTAGTTTTAATTACGTTTTCTTTAAAATAAACAATGTTTTTTTGCACAGTTGGTGGTCATCTTTACGGGCATTACAATGATTTATAATTATTAAATTATAATTAATAAGCCCTACTTTAATCATTGTTTGATTGACACTAAAAATTTGTATGGGAAAGGTCTATTTAAAACTTACCAGTTGGGCTTTAACGGCTCTATTCCAAAATTTTTGAAGTCAGGTCGAAATAGCGAAAATATACAGGCTAATATGTACGCCAGCGCTAGTTTATATTTTCATTACCAGCTTTAGCAAAAAACTTTTTTATTAGATTTTAAATTTAAGATTCCTAACCCATAATGCTTATTACTGGTCTCCTTTAGGCCTGTACTTTTATAAGGCACCTATAAGAAAAACCCCAAGCAAACTGTTCTTCATTTCAACCATCCAAATTGTATTTAATTTTTTTTCCAAGATTCTATTTCATTATTATTAATATTAAAATTACAAATAATTATTTTTTCCAAAAATGATTATTAATATTTGTATTTACTTTTTCACATTAATATTTTTTTTTTTACTGTCTAGCAGGAAATATTGCATCCCATCTAACAGCATGGCTGAGCCTAACTTTAAAAAAAGGAGGTTTAGAAGAAGATCAACGTCGTGGGAAGTTTCAATCTGACTGGACAACTACATTCCCTGGGAATTATTGAGGACATCCAAATTATGGCTCTTCACATGCATTACTGTAGAATATGCAATAGAGATATAAAAAGTGATGGCATCTGGCTTACACGATGTGAGGGAGCATTTCAAAAACAAAACAATCTGCATGAAAGGAACTATCAGCTGAAGAACGGAAGTTCATCTTCTATCAAGGCCTTCCTTTACCAGCCTCAACAAGAAGATTGATAAAATAACGAGGGCTGAAAAAGTTTTATTTGCAAATTTTTATTGCTCAAAGCACAACATAGCTGCTTCTATAGCTGACCATTTTTCAGACTTATCAGCTGAGATGTTTCCGGACAGTGCTATTGCCAAACGTTTTCAAAATGCAAGCGAACCAAAAAACAACAGCCATTATTAAAAAACTGCTTGGCTCCATCTGCAACGGAGCCAGTCATCAAATTATGCAGGAAGACACCTTTCTCCTTGATGATCGATGAGTCAAATGATAGAAAAACTGACAAGCGTTTAGCTATAATGGTGAGGGTATTTGAAGATGGCATAGGACCTAGAACCAGGTTGCTTGGGCATGCCGGTCGGTACTGGTGGAACCAGTGAAGCTATTTTCAGTGATATTTGATGCTGTGTTTCAGCGACTTACAAATCCCATGGATTAACTGTATAGGTTTTGCAAGTGACAACTGCAATGTAATGGTTGGCTAATCAAACTCTGTACTAACGCGAATCAAGAGCAAGAACCCTGATGTGTTTAGTATAGGGTGTATTTCCCACCTTGCAAATCTTGGTGCCAAGGAGGGTATAAGGCAGCGGCCTATTCCTGTTGATGCCCTTTTGATAGATATCTTCTATCATTTTGAGCATAGCTCAAAACGGAAAAAATCATACAGAGAGTTTCAACTGTTTACAGGAGTGGATGCACTAGACATACTAAAGCACTGCCAGACTCGCTGGCTTTCTTTGCAGAAAGTAGTGGACAGAATTTTAAATCAATATTCTGCTCTATCTTCATACTTCGAGAGCCACGGACGATATGGAAAAAAAAACCATGCCGTGTCAAAAACACATTCACATCATTTACTAAAATCACACCACTGACCCAGATGGACTCTACGTTTTCTCCAATTTGTGCTACCTCTGTTGACTGAATTTAACAAATTGTTTTCAGACAGATGAGTCCCAAATAGGTGGTATGATGGATGAAAATGGATCGTCTGCTACGAAAATTTTATTGTCAAATTTGTAGAGATGAAATATGTAAAAGAGGTGAAAGAGTGTAAGATTGTTAAAGTTTGCTGAACGTGATCTACTACCTGCATGATGGGACCATACACTTGCTGTTGGTCTGTCCAAAACAGGGACATTACTGGAAGAGTTAGATATATAGTTCTCAAGTGAGAAATTTCATTTTTCAGAGATGTGAGGAACTTTTATGTTGCTGTTGTGTGAAAAAAAGTATTGGATTAAATTTTCCATTTGAGAATGAACTAGAAGTACCTTAAGGATATCAAAATTACTTGGATTACCAGCCTTTAAAGACACAGTTCAATATACAGCTCAATTCTGTAAAGCTGGCCAACACTTTTGCACCCATTTAGACCAAGAGGTGTTAAAAGGATGAATTTGAAGATTATTGTTTGCTGCCTGATGAACTGTATTTTCAAGATTTGACGCTCCTGGACAAAAAAAGAAGCTTTTCTAGGGTACTGGCCTTGACATAATCTCACATAAAAATGAAAAGATATAGCAGACTGGTCTCGTACACGAGATTTCCCGCCAGTCTGGCAGCATTGTGATAGTGAAACGCTTGTATTGACATTAGATGCCTCACTGGCAATGCTGACTGTTGATGGGGGGGACTGAGATGTCTTTCTCTATGATGAAAAAAAAGATTCACATACCAGGACTGCAGAAATAGACTAAAATGATTGGGGGACTACAGTCACAGCAAATTCTACAATGCAAAATTAAAATTTCTAACTCTTGTTGTTTAGGTTTTTAAAGCAAGTGAAGACATGCTTTAAAAAGGCAAAGGCCGCATGTCACACTTTGATGGTGCAGAACCATCTAATTGAATATAACTTTTACAATGAATAAACTCTTTTGTTACGTTTTTCAGGTTTTGCGGGTTCTTTTGTACAGGTTTTTGCGGGTCTTAGTACAGGTTTTTTTAATTTTTTTTTTTTTGTACAGGTTTTTCATCTACTGAGGTTGTGGGGGCAATGTATGCAATAGACCAATCAAAAAACATTGCCTTGCCAGCTGTCGACAGGACCCCAAGCTCAGTTGTAATGTTAATCTGATATATCTCATCTGCTAGAAATGCCTCGTGTTGGCTGTGGAAAAAAAACCTGCAACGGGCAATAGATATTTAGAACTGTAAGTTTATTGTACGGCAAATCTTTACTTTTATAATAACTGCCTTCAGGTTAGGTAGAATGGATAAAAGCAGAGTTAATTTGTTTTCAATTTCTGCTGCAAGCTGAAATTAAATTACGGGACCAGGGTATACAGAAAGGAACATGGGTTAAAATATTCTTGTTCTGATAGGAAGGACATTTTCTGATGATCAGTTTTCCTCCAGTCTGAGTAATCCTTCAATGTTACACGGTGTGATTTAGAGAAGGTAGTTCTTATTTTTAAAATTGTCTTAATCTTTTCGCAACTGCTTATTCTTAATTTATGTGAAACAAACTTCAGGATAAAATTAGAGAAGTGGTTAGTGGAATACTTATTACTTAAAATGCTGAAAACACATTAATGTATTCAAAACTAAAAGTGAGATCCGGACATGTTAAATGTACATGATCTTTAATAACGAGGAAAACAATTATGGCTGGTCTATTGTCTTCTTTCGCTTCTTTGATCCTTAGCCGCCGGGACTGTCAAAGCATAGATAGGTCAGTGGCCATCACGGGGGCTCTGGTGGCATCTCCTGCTGGCTATCGTAATGTCCATTTTGTTAGGTTTATTTCAGACTTTATTTTTATTTAGTTTCCCGAAAAAAGTCAAAATGGCAGCTATTGCTTTAATATTTGTTTCATGTATAGGCTAATTCCATTTGATAGAAGTGAGGATATACAAATGGGTTGAAATGAAGAAACAGTGGACCGTTTTCTTTGGCGGTTAATCCAGTAAGACGGTCGCCAACGTCGTTAAGGGTTAGGATATTCTTTTTTTTAAGGTCCTATTGAAACAGATAGCCCACTGGCTTTCTCCATTTGTCAACATACTAATGTAAAAATATGTGAAGCGATTTCATTCATCCTGTAGAGTTTACCTACTATCTTTGACTGTGTTAGGAGAAATTTTTTTTTTTTTTTTTTTAGAGGGGGGGGGGGGGGTGGGGGGGGGGGGGTTGAACATTCATTACCCAAAATGATGTCACATGCTTATCAACTCGCGCTCTCATGCTCAATCATGCTATCATTTCGCAACCTCCTGCCTCATGCCCTCATGTCTATGGTGTCTTTCAGGTTTTCCGCATCCTTTCATTTGTTTCAACTTCTCCTTCTCCATCAATTCTCCCCTCTAGGCCTACCTTCTTTTAGCCTGGGGGAGTTCGGAATAAGGACTACCTTGTAATGCTTTCAACATTGCTTGTCTTCAATGTCTGTCCTATCCAACGCCAGCAGTTTCTAATTTCTTGCTCCACTAGCACTTGTTTGATTCTTATTCAGTTCCACAATTCAGTGATCTTGTCATCCGTTTCACATGAGTGATCTTGTCATCAGTTCCACATTAGTGATCTTGTCATCAGTTCCACATTAGTGATCTTGTCATCAGTTCCACATTAGTGATCTTTGTCATCAGTTCCACATCAGTGATCTTGTCATCAGTTCCACATTAGTGGATCTTTGTTCAATCAGTTCCACATTAGGGATCTTGTCATCAGTTCCACATTAGTTGATCTTGTCATCAGTTCCCCACATTAGTGATCTTGTCGTGTTATTTCAATCCTATTCTACGGAAGCACTCATTTACATGTAGGGGGCCTAGGCCTAATTATAAAATCATACGAACGAAAATAACAAAAACCTTCACTGCATAGTCGATTACTCTTTTACAGGGAACCTACGATCACACGAAGTCCAGACAATTGTTCAGTTTATTTGGAAAAAATAGAAGAATTTCTTTCACCTAGAGTGTTCAAATCAAAGATATGAAACTGTTTTAAAGCCAGTTCAACGTCCATAAAACTTTGACCCTTTTTACTGAACAATTTAACATCGGTTCATCGAAGCTGTCCTTTCTTCTTCACACAATAAAAAGCTAAAAAAAAAAACGTTGACACAGTGTGATATAAACGAATTGAAAATAAAACTTATTTTAAGAAGGCAGATACTGTATTTCTTTGCCCTCTTTTTTTTTTTTTTTATCGCGTAAATCAGAGATTAAGAGCTTAATCAAAGATTTAATTACAGATGAATGGAAAGCAGGAGTGGGGGTTTAAAAAATCTGAAAGGAAGGACATGCATATAAGATGTTCAAAACTCCAACAAGAAAATGTCAGATATCTAGGGAATTGAAAACTTCCCAGTAGTATAAGGAAACTTTTCAGGACTAAACAGCTGGGAAAAGGCTATTTCAGGAATATAAGAACCTTTACTGTGCCTTCAAGACAATAATATAGAACATTGCTTGTTAAAAATGTAAGAGGTATGAACAAATGAGAATACCAATATTAGATTATTTGCAAGCATCCAACTTACAACTATAAATATAGAAGAGGTGTTAAAGAATAGGACAGACCTAGGGAACTGCATAATATAGTCAAACAATATTTAACACGAACAAATGTTAATATATAGTGGCTGGGGAAGTGTCTGATGCTGTTCTTACAATGCATATGACTTTTAACAGATGAAAGTCAATTAAATATCTGTTAAAGTAAATTACATAACTGGAACCACCAGGCCTTTACACCCCTCCACCTTAATATTATTCTTGTTCAGAGTTTCTTCTTGATTTTGTTAGGTTTTTTTTTTTTAAACATATAAGCATAATTGGTAATTGTGATTTTCCCTATTTACAATGATTTGACAAATGTGATGCCACTTTCTCATATCGGCAGTTGTTCATATTATTTGGAATTGAAAACAATATATATCCTAATTATAACCCATCAGAGGTTGAATGGGATATTTTTCTTTATTAATTAAAAAAAAAAAATTGAATTCAAAAGCAAACAACACTTTTTTTCTTTTGGTGGGGAAGGAAATGGATATAAGCACCTTTTTACCACGTTGACAGTTTTACAGCACTAGGCTATACAAATTGACACTGGGTTTTTGTTTATCTAACACTGTTGCTAGCCCAGATTATTACAGACTAGACTATTACTGAGTCTAATCAATCAAAATATTTGATTAGTAATTTATCCGAATTATTGCTGCTTAGTATAAGTGACTGCTTGTGTAACTATTTTCTTTCTGTTATTTCAAGTGAAAGTGTGTTGAGTTGTTTTTTTCCTTGTTTTTTTTGCAAATTAGCTTTTTTTTTTTTGAAAGACAAACAGGTAGATTTGCAAAAAAATGTGTCAGAAGATCGAAAGGCACGATATGGTGTTTACACAAATCTCCCTTGGCTCTTTTCGCTGTAGCTAACGCGTAATGGGACCAGGCTTGGTAGGTAAAATAAGAATTACACTTGGATTGAGGAACAAAGAAACAGTCTGAGTAGATTAGAAGCCGACCACTTCGCTTTTCTGTTCCATAAACCGTAATCAGATGCACGAAAAAAACAAAAAAAAAAAAAATATTTGATGAAAGGTCAGGTTGTCTGCTAGGGCTGGTGCTAACCAGTTAATAAAGTCTACCCTGCAAGTTATAATTGGGGCGCCCCAAGTTGTGCTCGCAGGCTTTCCCAATACCGCATATAGTAAGCCTTTTCCCCTCCTCAAATCAGTCCAAATAGAAAAAATCAAAACCAAATTTGAGTGAATGTTTTTATGTGTGACCTCCCCTTTTTTAAGCAACAAAACAAACGATGAAAAAAAAAACGAATAAAAAACAAACACTAAAATAAAGTCTCTCATAAAAAATCTGCCTGTTGTTAACGAGGTGAAAAGGGGTGAGAGAGCCCGAGGGTGTCCAAGGTGGAGTAGGGTCTTTGTCAGCGACTCATAGCTTGACTGTTTGCGTCAGGGTCAGCGAACCAAAGATGACCAAGACCCTACTCCACCTCCAAGTGGTGCTCCTGGAAACAGGCTGCATCACTGCAGTCTGGCCGAGAGTGTAGGGATCGAAGAGGGAAGGCAAACCCGGTCCCAAAAATGCCATGCTGAAAACTGAAGCATCGGGCCGAAAGGGACAAATATCGCAGCTTCGTTGTAAACGGCGACACAACGCAACCAACGTTGCGTTAATAAAGGTAATTAACAAGTACTCGTTGGACATAAAGGATGACACTAGTGTTATGAGTAAAATCATAACAGGTTTTATCGCACTCGACATGGGTTGTATACATACTTCCTTGTTGATATGCGTTGCCCGGATTACTCCGGAAGTACGTCACATAGTCTGCTAATATTGGGCAGACGATTCTGTGCCGGCTTTAAGTGGCAGATTTGAGCTAGGAGTCGTTCTCTTTCGATGTGTATTCACTATGTGTGAAAGACGTGTTTTTGGCGAGCTCCAGAAAGTGTACTCTTGTGATAGAGTTTTTATGAATTTATATCAGCTAGGTCGTCCTACAGTATGGAGTCTATGCTTGATTATATGTAAATGGACAAGTGAATGCTGAATGGAAAGAAGTGAGTGTGGAACTATTATATTAAAGATTTCAGCAATATGCATCAGACATCTTGTCCGTAGTCTACGTGACGATAGACTGGTTTCATGGACTGGCTAGTGATTGCCATGGATTATTATTTGGATGCAAATATATAAGGAGCTTCGTCCTGTTTTAAAATTGAATATTGTTCTTCAACGTTAAACTGGCCTTATGAAGTTTTTCTGACTGTTGAAGTCTACTTACACACGTTTCTAAGGCTGTTAAAAATTTGGACTTATAGGCCTGATATAAAATTATACCCTAGACAAGCTGGAAACCAAGAACCAGCTACTTGATGATTTCAAAAGAACTCGGCGGGGGAGAAGTTAGACCAGACTAACCAAATATTTCCCCTCTACAACTAGACAACAGAAAAGAAAATATAAGTGATGGGCTTACCGGGAATCGAACCTAGGACCAACGAAACCGCGCCATCGTCTTGCTGTGACAGTACATCGCGAAAGGACGCTCAGCCACTTTTGCACCCCCCAAAAAAAAGTGCATTATTGGCCGAGGTCATTCTCATGACACTCACACAAACGATGGTATGTAGGAATCGTGGACGACCCAGACAGTTTAAAGACACAATCACTATAACTTTCCTCTCAGCAAGTATAGACCAAATAAAGGCCGAAATACTTGTGTCCAGTAGTGTGTAGTGGAAGACGAATAACACAGAATAGACGGGTAGGTCAAAGTTAGGATGGGTGAACTCTTAAATAAAATAATGGAGGAAACCTTGAGTTCTGTGAACAGTAAATAAGTTAGTAAATAAATAAATAAATAAAGGTAATTAACAGGTACTCGTTGGACATAAAGGATGACAATAGACAACAGGAAAGAAAGTATTTTTATATTTAGCATCCTTTCACGATGTACTGTCACAGCAAGGCGTTTGGTTGGTCCTAGGTTCGATTCCCGGTAAGCTTTTCAATTATGTTTGACTGAAAATGGAAGTATCGGGCCGAAAGGCGCAAATATCGCAGCTTCGCTGTAAACGGCGACACAACGCAACCAACGTTGGGTTAATAAAGGTAATTAGCAGGTACTCGTTGGACATGAAGGATGATACTAGACAACAGAAAAGAAAATATAAGTGATGGGCTTACCGGGAATTGAACCTAGGACCAACCAAACCGCGCCATCGTCTTGCTGTGACAGTACATCATGAAAGGATGCTCAGCCAATTTTGCACCCCCAAAAAAGTGCCATATTGGCTGAGGTCATTCTCATGACACTCACACACAACTATGATATGTAGGACCCGTGGACGACCCAGACAGTTTAAAGATGCAATCACTAATATAACTTTTTTTTTTTTTAAATAAAGTTTTGCCTCGTTTTGGCGAGGCGCGTCCCGTTCAACCTAGTCGGTTATATTAGGGCGCATGTCCAAATATAAAAGACCCTTAGGTCTGAGACAGTAAGTACTAATAATATAACTTTCCTATCAGCAAGTAAAGATCAAATAAAGGCCCTAAATACTTGTGTCCAGTAATGTGTAGTGGAAGACGAATAACACAGAATAGACGGGTAGGTCAAAGTAACGGATGAGTGAACTCTTAAATAAATAATGGAGGAAACCTTGAGTTCTGTGAACAGTAAATAAGTTAGTAAATAAATAAATAAAGGATATTAACAGGTACTCGTTGGACATAAAGGATGACAATGGACAACAGGAAAGAAAGTATATTTATATATTTAGCGTCATTTCACGATGTACTGTCACAGCAAGGCGTTTGGTTAGTCCTAGGTTCGATTCCCGTAAGCTTTTCAATTATGTTTGATAGACTTAGCAACAAGTTTGCTCCCAGCTGTGACAGAGTTAGTTTCTAGACGTGGTAGCGAGTAGAAGTTCCATCGAGTGATAAGCCAATAACTGAGAAATTTTAGGTTATTGTGGGGTGTGTGTGTGTGCGTGGCATGTGTAGCGTGTGTGATATGTGTGTTGTGTGGTGAGGTGGGGGGGAGTGGGGGGGGGGGGGTGGGTGGGGGGGGGGGTGTGTCACGAAAGGTTTGAGATGTTATAAAAAATGAAAGATATCCTGGGGGGGGGATGTATCAGATTGATACCAGGGTAGTGCCAGGTAAGGGTCTGGGTTTTACAAGTAATACTCCTTTTTCTGAATCAAAACAAAGTGGAACTTTTAGTTCAAATAATTCAGCAAGTCTGTTGATAAAGGTATTTTACAATTTATTTTACCTAAACCCTGTTCTCTTTTGGTTAGGTAACTTTAGGAAAACTCAAAGGTATTTACAGTTTTAAATAAAACAAGCATAGAAACTTAAAATTTATAAACATAATCTTCTTTTGAAGTTTCCACTGTGTTCCACACTGATGAATAATTATCAAGTTAATACAATGTCAATGACTGTGACGGTAGGATGGATTTATAATGTCTTAAAATTCATAGCATAAAACTGAACTTATCTTAATCTTTGTATGTTTCTTTTCATGGTGATATATTTTATTTGAATACACTGATCAGTGGTTATACAAGGCCACTTAACTGAAACCCAGGAAAATCCACACCCGTCTGCCGTGGTCCAACAACTCGGTCACTTGTCAGGCAGTGGACTAATGTTGGCTAGCTACAAGAACATCATGAGCATTTGCACTTCAAAGTCCATAACGAGGTGTAGAAAATCAAATAATTCGAGTCCCTTTGCAAGGTACAACGTTTACAGGATCAAATAATCAGAAACCTCTGTATGCTCCAGCACTACTCTGCATTTACACACACACAAAGGACATAACAAAACAGCTTCAGACATTGTGCTCACATTATGCGCAGGACAATTTACCTTCACCACCCATCACAGTCAGTTTTTTTCACTGTGACTAAATTGTCCTTATAATTCTTAAGTTGATTCCTTTGTCCATGATGGCTTCCATTACAATGATTTGGAATAGTAGAAATTTACAAATAATATCTTAATTTGATTCAATACATAAAGTCCTGTCAATTCTTCCTTAGTTTCCATGATACATGTCATTCCTTTAACAAATACTATTTTCAATTGTATTATAAAACTTACAGTCGTATTGTTGACATCATTTTCAATAAACCTACACCCTTTTACAACAAACGGTTTTCGCCTCTAAAAACAACACATGTTTTTGCGGTTCTAGCAAGCAACACATTCGTTCTGGAATATTTTTTAACACAGGCCTTTTCCACTTTCTAACACACGTGTATTAATCACAGAAATAATACATCAATTTGTACATATACATAAATAAAGTTATTCTTACCCTCAGGCAAAAACACACAAGGCTGTTAATGGCTTCCTTATGGTCTGCGCAACAGATGCGGTCGGCAAAGGTAAAATATGATTACTGTTTACCGCTTCTTTCTAGACAGCTTGTGGTTTTGAATTTTTGATAGTGGCGTCAATTTTTTTTAAAATGTAAAACTTTTGCCTCGTTTTGGCGAGGCGCGTCCCGTTCAACCTAGTCGGTTATAGTAGGTTGCATTTCCAAATATAAAAGACCCTTAGGTCTGGGAATTAAGTGGCGTCAATTAGCCAAGGGCAAGGCCTTTTATAGTCACGCATCCGCCGTCTGAGGTGACAGGGTAAGGAAAAGGCGTAATAATTTCCCAAAATGAAACAACTTTTTGCTCTCTGTTCAGTGTGTAAAAATTAGTTTTTCAAATAATCTTCCTTATTATGAGACGATTTTTATCATTTAAAGATGGAATTATATACTGTGAATTATGTTGTACCGATCTATCTATAAATTAGTTAGTTTGCACAATGCATTTAAATGTATGCATGCTTTTACTAGCTAAGTTTGACTAATCCTGATGTAAAACACAGCATGTTTATTAGTTATTTCTATCTTACTAGGATCTTATTCGATAAAGTGTTTACACCTACCTCTAAAGCAACATTCCCGTTGATGAATTACATAATCCGTTCCAGTGGTACTTCTTTAGTTTTTTATGAAATTAAATATTATTGTCCCATCGTTTACACAGAGTAGGCCTAGGTTTTAAGCATAGTAAGTTTGTTACAACAATGATAATAAAGGTACGCTTTTGATTGGTTCTAGTATCAGAGAGTTTCCCCAACTATGGTGTAAAGTTATGGTCGGATTTAGAAAAACGAGTGTTGTAAAACAGACCCAAATCACTACAGTGTGTGTGAATAAAAATTGAAAAACCTAATATAACTGATTATATATTTAGGTTGAATGGACCGCTCTTCGTCGAAATGAGGCAAATTTTTTTTAATGTAAAAGAAAAAAGAAAATAAGAAAGAAAGACAATATAGCTCAACAGAACCACTGGGTCCTTTACATGTGAACACACACCCTAATATAACAGACGGACATTGTGTCTAGGATGAACGGATTGCACCTAAACAAAACGAGGCAAAATTTTATTACTAATCAAAAAAGGAACAGAAAGCCTACAACAGGAACTGGATATTTCATTCGTTTTGAACCCATACATGCAGAGTGACAAGAACAAAACACGGTTTGACACTTTGTGTTGGACTGCAAGAGATATGAAAAGCACAGGCAAAATAAATAAATCAATAAAACCTTTCTACAATAATCTCAAGTTAGAAATGAATATACGCATTAAAACCCGACCAGAAATACAAAAGTTAATCAAATATTATTTAGTTTGACAAAGGAAATAAACTAAATTCCCGTGGTTATAATGTTCAAGGGAATTAATCTAAACGACAAAAATACTATTTGATATACGCAATTACTTACTACGCTTTACCTTATTTTACACCAAAATTTAAAATTATTAATTGTATTTCTTTCTTTGATCCTTAGCCGCCGACCGTCAAAGCAGTCAGTGGCCATCACGCCTAGTGGCGTCTTGTAGGGCAACAACAAATTGATTCCACTTTGCTCGATCGGCGGCCATCCTTCGTACAGTGCCCCAACTCTGGTTCATTCTTTGCATCTCAGCCTCCACAGTCCTCCGCCACGTTGTTTTTGGTAGGCCTCTCTTTCGTTTTCCTTCAGGGGGCCAAAGCATAGCTGTTCTTGTGATGGCATCGGTCAACCCAGCTCCAGCGTCTGACAGCTATGATGGTGTGCATGTCCTATTGCTTGCTTTGAGTAAGCAGATCTTGGTTGGTGATGGTATTCGGCCAAAAGATTTGGTGAATTTTTCTTAGGCATGTTGTGTGAAAAGAGGACAATTTAGACATTTCCTTCTCTGTAACTCTCCAGCATTCCGCACCATAGAGAAGCACAGAAAGCACACAGCTCTGATATAATCTTAATTTTGTGCTTGTGCTGTATTGAGAGGACTTCCAGATGTTGTTTAGGCTAAAAAAAAAGGCTGTTCTTGCCTTATTCATTCTGATGTTGATGACTTTGCCTGCCCCGCCGTCTGGAGTTACTATGCATCCTAGGTATGTGAAGGTGTCTGTCTGTACCAGTTGCTGATTCCTTACTGATATGGGCTCAGGGTTGCTCACATTGAGCGTCATGACCTCTGACTTCTTTAAATTGATGTTCAAGCCCACCTGCTGGCTAAACTTATTAAGTCTATCCGTTTTTTTCCTGGATGTGTTGATGTGAATGTGCTAGTAGTGCAATGTCATCTGCATATTCCAGATCTTCCAATGTAGAAAATGTAGTCCATCTTATTCCTCTTGGACTGCCCTCTGTTGTCTGGCGCATCACCCAGTCTATGACTGTTAAAAATAGAGTGGTTGATAAGGGGCATCCCTGTCGTACTCCTGTCTTCACCTCAAAGGTTAGGTTGCTCTGCCCAACACTACACGTAAAGTTTGCATAGAGGCTTTTTTATGATTGACACTATGCAGCTTGGAATTCCATAAGCCCTCAGTATTTTCCATAAACTGTCCCTATGTATGCTATCAAAAGCCTTTTTCAAAATCAACGAAGTTAATGTACAGCTGTCTTTGCCATTCTGAGCACTGCTCTATAATGTTCCTGAGAGTGAATATATGATCTACACATCTTCTGTTCTTTCTAAATCCTGCTTGTTCTTTCCTCAGTTTGTGGTCTACTGCTTTTGAAATTCTCTGTATAATTATCCTGCCTATTATTTTGCTGGGAACTGAGAGAAGAGTGATTCCTCTCCAATTATTGCAGTCTGCAAGATCTCCCTTCTTGGGCATTTTGACAATTATTCCTTTGTTCCACTCTGATGGTGTTGTCCCCGTTTTCCACACTTGTGCAAATAGTGGTTCTAATAGTTCTGCTGCTAGCTCAGGGTCTGTCTTAAATAGCTCTGCATTTAAGTTATCATGGCCAGGAGCTTTTCCGTTCTTTAACCCTTTGATTGCTGTGATGATTTCTTCTTTTTGTGGAATGCCTGTATTTACATCTAGATCGTTTTCAGCCTCAGGAACATTCAATTGTGTCTCTGGTGGTTCCCTGTTCAGAGTTTCTCTGAAGTGCTCTGCCCATCTTGTTTCCTGTCCCTCTGCTGTCGTGATGAGATTTCCTTGCTTATCTCTTACTATTGTAATATTGTTTGCACCTCGTTTTCCGCTGATGAATTTAGTTATTTTGTATACTGTGCTTTGTTCATTTCTCAGTGCTGCCTCTTCTGCCTGTCTTGCAAGATCGTCTAGGAAATTCCTTTTGTTGGCTCGGTTTGGCGTTTAACTTCCTTGTCCAGCTGACTGTACTGTTCGCTATATAGTTGCTTTAACCTGGGGGACTTCGCTTCTGTTTTCTTTCTTTTCATTTCCTTTCTCAGTGTTATGGTGTTTAATGTTTCTGGTGTTATCCAGTCTTGCTTCTTCCTTTCCTGAAATCCCAAGCATGATTTGCTGCTTTCCTTAAATATTGTTGAAATGGTGTTGAATTTCTGGTCTATATCATCAGTCAATGTCTTTTCCTGACTTTTGGCAAATTGATATCGTTTCTTTATGTCAGCCGCAAAAGCTTTTCTGGTAAGGGGGTCCTTCAATTTGCTGATGTCAAACCTTTTCTGTGTAGTTACAGTTGGTCCAGCCCTTCTTAGTTTCACTTTCAGTTTTGCTACTACTAAATGGTGATCACTTCCCACATCTGCACCTCTTCTTACTTTCACATCTTGTAATGCATGTCTCCATCTACCGTTAATCATGATGTGGTCTATCTGGTTTCTGTCCCGACCATTTGGTGATTCCCATGTTAATTTGTGAATTTCTTTATGTGGGAAAAGTGTTTCTCCAATGACCAGGTTGTTAATACTACAGAAACTTATTAATTTATCCCCATTTTCGTGTGCTGTTCCGCTGCCGCATTTCCCCATTACTCTTTCATTATATGTATTGTGTGTACCAACTTTCGCATTGAGGTCTCCCATTACTATAATAAGATCATATCTAGGTGTGTCTTCCATTTCTTTCTGCAATTGTTGATAGAATTCCTCCTTGACCTCTTCATCCCTGTCATTCGTTGGTGCGCAGCATTGTATTATTGTAGTATTGGTGAATCTACCTCTCAATCTTAATCTTATCAGTCTGTTGTTGATGGGTTTCCATTCCAGTAATGTCCTTTCTATTCCTTTCTGTAAAATAATGGCTACGCCTTCATTGTGCTGTCCATCCTCTCTTCCAGTAGTAAAGTACTGTTTCTCCTGTTGCTGTTTTAACTTTTCCTGCCCCTGTCCATCTGCTCTCGCTTATCCCTAGAATGTGTAACCTATAGTTTCTCATTTCTGCCGTGACCTGTTTTAGTTTACCCGTCTCAATCATTGTCCTGACATTCCAAAATCCTATTCTTGTATCATGTTTTGCGGCGAGGACGTCCTTTCTCATGTCAGTGGCTTCCTTTCGGCTTTCACCACTGACAGTCATACGAGCCTCAGACTCCGGATGTCCGTCCCGCAGCAAAGTTTGTTTATTTGTTATCGTTTCCGTAACTTCAGTTTTTTTTTTTTACATAGACAGGGGTGTCAGCCCTATGCTAAAACCCCCAACCTGGAGGACCAGGGTGTCTGCTTTCATCTGACCCCTGTCCGCGCAAACCTGTCCAGCTTGGTAGAACTTTCCAGGAGTAAAACTCCCGCTGGCATAGCTCTGGGGGTAATCAGGGTACGCAAGCCGCCATACCTCGACAAGGTATTGACACTTTTGATGGCAGTATTATTAGTTGTAAATAATATTTTGAGATTTTAAAGAATTTATTATTATTTTTATGTGTATTTTGTTGCAGTTAGTTTTACAAAGCCAATTCTAACTGCAAGAGAGCTGTATAATTTCACAATCTCACACGGAGTATTTCACAATTTCCCACAAGTATCAATATATTAGGCCTCACACCTAACAATCTTTTATATGTGTAATCAGCTGTAGCTACGACGACCGTCTTTAACATCTCTTGACCTTTTGGCTAAGATCAAAGTGTTTTAGCCAGGGCCAGGATCACACAAAATTTTCACATTTTGCTCAATAAAGGCAATAGACCTCACTTTGAGCCCCAGAAGGGGTATTATAAAAAAATCTGTTATTTTGGACATACGCCCTAATATAACCGACTAGGTTGAACAGGACGCGCCTCGCCAAAACGAGGCAAAACTTTATAAAAAAAAAAAGAGTAGCAATATAAAAAAAAAGGTTAGCATTATATCTGACTCGGGAAAAAGGTACAACTTGCCCTCCAGGATATAGGGACAAAAATAAAGGCACTTCGAATCAGACATGTAGGAAATATAATAAGAGACCCAGAACAACACACATTAGCCCATTACTACGTATGGCT
This sequence comes from Oreohelix idahoensis, assembly GCA_024509875.1. Taxonomy (NCBI): domain Eukaryota; kingdom Metazoa; phylum Mollusca; class Gastropoda; order Stylommatophora; family Oreohelicidae; genus Oreohelix; species Oreohelix idahoensis. The sequence goes on along the minus strand of JAMPIV010020462.1, from coordinate 85,341 downwards.
TAGGCTTGCTAGACTGAGACCACTAAAGAACAAAGTCCCATACCATTACGGCATACTACCATACTTTTACAGGACATGCATACAAGCCATCAGAGGACACGACATTTTAATTAACCAGAAAACAAACAAAATTTACGAACACTGAGTCAGGTTACAAGCACCACCTTTACACCTAAGAATTAAAAGAGGTTACAATTACTTTATAACAGATTACACTGAGATTTTCACCGATCTTCACACAAAAGCATAGCACCAAAAGCCAGAGAAGTCGCATATCGACTTTTATATAACATGACACCAACCACAGAAAGAGCAGCACACCAAGACACTACCAGACATCCATTTTAAATTAATTCTTTTGCTCTCGGAATTTCGTTTTTTAATATGGAAATTGCGCATTCAATCACTATTTGAGTACAAAGTTATCCGCCCAGCCTTTCTCCTAAATTTGTTCCTCCAGCGAGTGACGCTTATTTTAAAACGTCCACTATCCCCAGCTACCTGTACCTCGACCTGCCAAATATTCTTAAATCCAAGCCTTTAGTTCATACGAAGGTAACTATCCTACAACCTCCCCTCCCCCCCCAACCCCACTGCCAATTACTTGGTATTCCACCACCTGTGTTTTTTTCTACTTTCCCACCCCCTTTAATACACATCCTCATCCTCCCCACACACACAACGTTAAAGCTGAGGGACTCCTTCACCCAATATTTTTATCTTAAGTACATGTGAGAGAGTGTGTGCATGTTAAAAATGTTTCATCCTCCTTTTTGTCATGTCCGCAGAGAGAAGTATTCCATTAAATTATTATTTTATTTTCTATGTATCTATTATTATTATTTTATTATTATTATTGTCATTATTATTTTTAAATTTTAATGCATATGTACATGTGTAGTCTATTTATTTTATATTTATTTTTATTTATTTATTTTTTTTTTAAAAGACTGATGATGCAGAAGTAAAAGTTTTTGTAGGACAATTTTGCTCAAGTTAGCAGCAGACCATATGGTCTTCGGTCAGGATATGTGGGTGTCCAAAAAAAAACTGAGTTGGAAAAAGGTTCTAAAGAAACTTTAATGCTGATCCTAGGCGTTTCGCGTCAGTTTCTAAATCTGTGGAGCGCAGTGACACGTTGAAGATTTACGACCAACGGTATCCGACACCGGTAATTATGGGAACCCAGACAGTCACGCTGCCATCACTGGTGTCAATACCTTGTCGATGTATGGCGGTTTGCGTACCCTGATTACTCCTAGAGCTATGCCAGCGGGAGTTTTACTCCTGGAAGGTTCTACCAAACTGGACAGGTTTACGCAGGCAGGGGTCAGACTAAAGCAGACACCCTGGTCCTCCAAGTTGAGGGTTTTAGCATTGGGCTGACACCTCTGTCTATGTAAAAAGAAATGAAGTTACAGAAACGACAACAAATGAACAAACTATGCTGCGGGATGGACATCCGGAGTCTGAGGCTCGTATGACTGTCAGTGGTGAAAGCCGAAAGGAAGCCACTGACACGAAAACGGACGTCCTGACCGCAAAACGTGAAACAAGAATAGGATTTTGGAATGTCAGGACAATGAACGAGACGGGTAAACTAAAATAGGTCACTGCACAAATGAGAAATTATGGATTACACATTCTAGGGATAAGCGAGAGCAGATGGACAGGGGCAGGAAAAGTTAAAACAGCAACAGGAGAAACAGTACTTTACTCTGGAAGAGAGGATGGACAGCCCAATGAAGGTGTAGCCATTATTCTACAGAAAGGAATAGAAAGGACATTACTGGAATGGAAACCCATCAACAACTGACTGATAAGAATAAGATTGAGAGGGAGATTCACCAATACTACAATAATACAATGCTTCGCAGCAACAAATGACAGCGACGAAGAGGTCAAGGATGAATTCTAATAACAACTGCAGAAGGTCAGGAAAAAGTTAGGAAAAGACATTGACTGATGATATAGACCAGAAATTCAACACTATTTCAACAATATATAAGGAAAGCAGCAAATCATGCTTGGGATTCCAGGAAAGGAAGAAGCAAGTCTGGATAACACCAAAAACATTAAACACCATAACGATGAGAAAGGAAATGAAAAGAAAGAAAACAGAAGCGAAGTCCCCCCGCTTAAAGCAGCTATATAGCGAACAGTACAGTCAGCTGGACAAGGAAGTTAAACGCCAAACCCAAGCCAACAAAAGGAATTTCCTAGGTGATTTTGCAAGACAGGCAGAAGTGGCAGCACTGAAAAATGAACAAAGCACAGTATACAAAATAACTAAAATCATCAGTGGAAAAGGAGGTGCAAACAATATTACATTAGTAAGAGATAAGCAAGGAAATCTCATCACGACAGCAGAGGGACAGGAAACAAGATGAGCAGAGCATTTCAAAGAAACTCTGAACAAGGAATCACCACAGACACAATTGAATGTTCCTGAGGCTGAAAACGATCTAGATGTTAATACAGACATTCCACGAAAAGAAGAAATCATCACAGCAATCAAAGGGTTAAAGAATGGAAAAGCTCCTGGCCATGATAACTTAAATGCAGAGCTATTTAAGACAGACCCTGAGCTAGCAGCAGAACAATTAGAACCACTATTTGCACAAGTGTGGAAATCAGGGACAGCACCATCAGAGTGGAACAAAGGAATAATTGTCAAAATGCCCAAGAAGGGAGATCTTGCAGACTGCAATAATTGGAGAGGAATCACTCTTCTCTCAGTTCCCAGCAAAATACTAGGCAGGATAATTATACAGAGAATTTCAAAAGCAGTAGACCACAAACTGAGGAAAGAACAAGCAGGATTTAGACAGAATAGAAGATGTGTTGATCATATATTTACCCTCATGAACATTATAGAGCAGAGCTTAGAATGGCAAAGACAGCTGTACATTAATTTCGTTGATTTTGAAAAGGCTTTTGACAGCATTGTAACGTACTGTTTATGCGTGATGTGAAAGCTAGCAGAGTGAGCGTGTCGTTTATCACCTGGACGGTGTAATGTAGGTCACCAGCGTGAGGCGCTGCCAGGGGGTAATATGGTCACTCACACAAAACAGCATACTTGTTATTAGATGTGTGGTACTGATATCATGATGTGATGAGTGTGGGTGTAGACGAAGACGCGAATGCTTGAAGCTCTTAATAAAGTCGATAATGCACCCATACACTCGCATGCAGTAGTCAATGATGTTTGAAGACTGCAAGCACGTTTCAAAAACAGGAACAGTCAACTTGACAAGATCAAAGACTTCACATAAATACGGAATGACTGTTAAATGTCTGGTAATCTAAGGCTTGAATCATTCATCGATTAGGACATACTCAATCATCATCTGTCCTTATGTTACAGTTTATAATGTAGCTTCCGTACCATTGACTCAGCGCGTCAGGTACTTAATTAAACCAATTGCGTAGCAATAATACTTAAGGCTGTTATTCAACTGGCATAACCCGCCAGGTATATTTCCTCTTGCTGAAAAATATTGGCCGTAATACAGGGCCTCAATATGTAGACAGCTGTGTATCCTTCGTTAGCAGGCACGATCAAACCATGCTAAACCTATATACCGCCAACCTGCGGCGTCCACCATAATCTATCATCATCATTAGGCTTCTGTTCAATAGAAGACACATAGTCTCATTTGGCTATAACAAGAAGCCAGAAGGAATTCTGTCTCTCAAGATCTGTGAGCTTCACTCGCAGATAGGTAACTTCAAATGTTCTGCAACCACAGGCATAGTAATAAGAATGTCTCTTTACCTTTTTACAGAATCCTCCGGATACACAATTAATAACTGTCGTCACTCTTGACGAACAGGGAATCACTGGGGGAAAACATTGACATTTCAGTCATATCGAAGACTTTCCAATCTCCACGATGATATAGAGAAAATCACAACGGACATCATGTCCGACAGCCCAAAACACACTGTTCCTGACGGAAGTTCCCTCAGTTCGCCCTCAGAACTTGCGCATGCCTAGACAGCATAAATCTGAGCATCGTTAAGACAGATCAACGACAATGATTGAAAGAAAGGGAAGATAACCCCTAAACAACCTGTCATAGAAGTTAACCCAGTTCTCCAACTTTGACCAACAAAAGTATTAAATAGATTTACCTATTATGACTCCGTCAAAAACGACAGCAACAAGCATACATAGGGACAGTTTATGGAAAATACTGAGGGCTTACGGAATTCCAAGCTGCATAGTGTCAATCATAAAAAGCCTCTATGCCAACTTTACGTGTAGTGTTGGGCAGAGCAACTTAACCTTTGAGGTGAAGACAGGAGTACGACAGGGATGCCCCTTATCAACCACTCCATTTTTAACAGTCATAGACTGGGTGATGCGCCAGACAACAGGGGGCAGTCCAAGAGGAATAAGATGGACTACATTTTCTACATTGAAAGATCTGGAATATGCAGATGACATTGCACTGCTAGCACATTCACATCAACACATCCAGGAAAAAACGGATAGACTTAATAAATATAGCCAGCAGATGTGCTTAAACATCAATCTAAAGAAGTCAGAGGTCATGACGCTCAATGTGAGCAGCCCTGAGCCCATATCAGTAAGGAATCAGCAACTGGTACAGACAGACACCTTCACAAAAATCTAGGATGCATAGTAACACCAGACGGTGGTGCAAGCAAAGACATCAACAACAGAATGAACAAAGCAAGAACAGCCTTTTGTAGTCTAAACAACATCTGTAAGTTCTCTCAGTACAGCACAAGCACAAAATTAAGATTATATCAGAGCTGTGTGCTTTCTTTGCTTCTCTATGGTGCGGAATGTTGGAGAGTTACAAAGAAGGAAATGTCGAAATTGTCCTCTTTTCAAACAACATGCCTAAGAAAAATTCACCGAATCGTTTGGCCAAATACCATCACCAACCAAGATCTGCTTACTCTGAGCAAGCAAGAGGGCATGCACACCATCATAGTTGGCAAACGCTGGAACTGGGTTGGCCATGTCCTCAGAAGAGACCCCGATGCCGTTACAAGAACAGCTATGCTATGGACCCCTGAAGGAAAACGAAAGAGAGGCCGACCAAAAACAACTTGGCGGAGGACTGTGGAGGCTGAGATGCAAAGAATGAACCAGAGTTGGGGCACTGTACGCAGGATGGCCACCGACCGAGCAAAGTGAAATCAATTTGTTGTTACCCTACAAGACGCCACCAGGCGTGATAGCCACTGACTGCCTTGACAGTCGGCGGCTAAGGATCAAAGAAGAAAGAAGACAGTCACGAATGCCAGTATTGGAAGTCGTCAATAGCGGTCGTTGAAATAGCGGCAGTTGGAAAATCGTTTTAAGTGTGTGTAAGTGTGTATGTGAGTGTGTATGTGAGAGCGATGGGTATTTTATTTTCCATTGGGAATATTTTACAAACCGGGACAATCCTATTCTTCAACATTATTGAGGCCAAATTTAATTTTGCTCTATTCATCTTCTTCTTCTTCTTCGATCCTTAACCACCGACCGTCAAAGCAGTCAGTGGCCATCACGCCTAGTGGCGTCTTGTAGGGCAACAACAAATTGATTCCACTTTGCACGGTCGGTGGCCATCCTTCGTACAGTGCCCCAACTCTGGTTCATTCTTTGCATCTCAGCCTCCACAGTCCTCCGCCAAGTTGTTTTTGGTCGGCCTCTCTTTCGCTTTCCTTCACGGGTCCAAAACATAGCTGTTCTTGTGATGGCATCGGGGTCTCTTCTGAGGACATGACCAACCCAGCTCCAGCGTCTGCCAGCTATGATGGTGTGCATGTCCTCTTGCTTGCTACGAGTAAGCAGATCTTGGTTCTATTCATCTTGAGAAATCGAATAAGCAAGCCTAATAACATATAGGTGCAAGTATAAATGTGTATGTGAACGAATAAATACAGTAACAGTTGCTTGTATGTGTGCCAATGAAAGTGTAAGTTTGAGTATTTACGTATATGTATTATGCAATGTACTCTCCTTGTATTCCATTTTGCTAAATGCACAGTGTTTGCATAATTGGAAAACTAACAAAAAATACACCGTAAGTAATTAAAAAATAAATAAATAAATAAAATCAAAAAAAAATTTTAGATCGGCAAAACTGATCTTACATTTTCAATAAATTGATTTTGGAACCAAAAGAAAAAAATTCTATTTTTGACGTGTGTGCATACGCACGAGGGGACAAAAGTAGGGAAAAAGTTACGAATGTAACTGACCAAAGAACATATCTCTTTAAGGAAAATGATTTAGAAAAAGGATGGTATGTAACTTTCGTACAGATAATTTTAGCATGTAAAAAAGCCAGGAACAAGACAAAAAGGCAAATGAATTTTCTGACGCCAACCAAATGAAAAACAAAGCCAGATTTATGAAATTTGGCGTTAAAAAATCTAATCTAGCAACCCTGGTTTGGGACTCTGTTAAATACCGGTATGTTAGTTAGTTAGGTACATAATATAATAGTGGAGTCAGGGGCACTTCTAAATACGTTAATGTTAAGGTGACCATATTTTCAAAACCCTAATCCGGGACAAGATAGTAGATTTGACCTATTTCAATGCAAAAAATCGGGACAAAAGGGCAAAGAAAAGGTCAAAAGTCGGGACATGTCCCAGAAAAATCAAGTTGATGTCAATTTAAAATAATATACATTTTATATATACATTTGAATAACATTGAATAACATACATTTTACTGTATAAGTTTAACTACTTAAACTAATAAGAGAGAAAAACATCAATAATCCTTACTTAAGGTGAAGCTGAGTTACTGTACTTTTCAGATGAGTGGATTTTTATCAATAGGTCAATTTTATCAATAAGCAGCATCTTAAAAAACTCGACACATGTTTCCTCACAGTTCACTTTGGTTGCCAACATAGCTTTCAAAGTTTCAACACCTAGCTGTGTTTTATCACTTGCCCATAAACTGTTCATCAAAGAAAACACTCTTTCTGTGGCAGCATTTGTTCCAGGTAGACAGAGAAAAAACTCTGCCAACTTCAAAATATTTGATAATGTCACATTATTGTTTTTGAAGTGGGAAACCATTTCAATCCAACGTTATCGTGGCAATGTTTTTTTGGCACTCCATTCACTAATTTTCTGAGAAGAAACAAACTGCTTCATATAGAATCGTCATAAATTTCAGTTTCTGTAAAGTGGGCTGAAGGTAATGTTTGAATCACTAGTGATGATGATATCTCAATATCTGCCCAAATTGGTATTCTGTTCAGCGTTACCCAGCTGTAGGATTCTAGGTCTTGAAATTTTTTTGCAGCCCATTTATTCAAATAATTGAAAGCTTTTTCATAGAACGAAGAAACGCTAGCATGAAACTTTTTCACATCCTCCTTTGGAAGTCCTTCCATTTCCAGCTTTTCAAGGATTAGCTTAACTCTTGATGGCAAGAAACAAGTCTTCCAGTTTGGACTTCAAAATAGTTTTCAACCTGTTGATGCTGTCAATGACTTCAAACACAGTGACCGTCTGTCCCTCTATTTTTTTGCACTGCTTCGTGGAATGGAATGGAGAGGCCTGACTGTGAACAAAAACAAGCCATGCCTCAGATAGAGGATTTTCAAAGAATGTCTGTATAAAAACTGGGCATCTGTCTTGAGATTGAAAATATGATTTTAGAGGCAGAAACATCTGAAGAACCCTTTCAACAGCAGGCAGCAGAGCAAGCCACATAGTCTGTGCATAACCTAAGATCATTTGGAAGTCTGTTTCCACAAACTGGCAAAACTCCTTGAGTCTTTAAACTCGTACTGTGTATGATTTGAAGAGTAGATAAATTTTAGCAATAATTAGCTCGACATCAACAGGCAGTACATCTGCAGCTGTTCGAACAGTGTTGTGGAAAATATGACCTGCACACCCAACTCCTATAAGACCATGTACCACAAGCCTGGAAAGAAGCAGTACTAGTTCCAATCCCCAAAAAGGACAAAGACCGAATGGACCCCAACAGCTACAGACCCATCAGCCTTCTAAGCTGCACGGGAAAGCTTATGGAGAGAATGATCAATACCAGATTAAGCTGGCACCTCGAAGAAAAACAAATTTTACTGCACCAACAGGCAGGCTTCAGGCAACATAGGTCTACAGAGGACCAAGTCACCTACATTGCACAGGAAATCGAAGATGCTTTCCAAGAAAGAAAGCACACTTTAGCAGTCTGGGTAGATATGGAGAAAGCATTTGATAAAGTTTGGAAAGATGGGCTAAGAGTTAAAATGCTTAAATATGGAGTCTGTGGAAGAATGTATAACTGGATCAGCAACTATCTAACAAACAGAACAGCTAGAGTGCAGGTGCACGGACAGTTAAGCAAAAAGACTACAATGGAACATGGAGTTCCACAGGGTGGGGTCCTTTCCCCAACACTCTTCCTCATATATATAAATGATATAACAGAAAACATCCACAAGAATGTCCACAACTCCCTCTACGCTGATGACCTGGTGTTGAAGGACTTTCGTGTGTGGTTACTGGTTGTGTTGCCTGAATTCTGATCGTGCTAATTTTCTTACGCGAATGGGGTGAACCTCACCTTCGGTTTGTCGTAATGCCTGAACTTGGCATCAAGATGTAAACAACTGCTCATCTTATTAACTCAGCAACTTGACATAAAATACGTAATTCATAAGGTTGAATGGTGTAACGTGATTCAACGAATAATGCCTCCGGTTCGAGTCCTTCACAATTTAATATGGATTACACACATACATAAACAGTTCAATTCACACATGAGGTACATGCATCAATCAATCAATAGCGTAGACTGCTGTTTTACGTGTCAATGTCCGTTTAAGGATACAATGCAGTAATTGTCGTCAGAACATCACAGCTATATGCACGCGCAGATAGAATGGCTACCTGCCGACAGTGAGACTGTGAGTCTAATTACTTCGTATAAAGTAGACGATTATCTTTCTCCTTCCAAGGATTTAGTTAATCACTAACCTCCATAAGTTTCCTCTCTCGTAGAGTTCTAGGACTGACCCTGGTCCTGCATAAATACACATATAAATGGCTATATCATGCCATTAATTTGGAAGGCTAGAAAAACGCAGCTATTCAGCTTGACGGTCAAAGTAACAAAGGGTAGCGTCTCCTAGTTACCGACTGTGACCCAAACAACGCTAGACACGTCATAATCGATCGTGTACGGAGCGTTCAATAATTGAAACATCTATCGCAATATATTAAATGTCTTAACCTTTACAATTGCACGTCTGCTAACCTTTAGCAGACGGCGTTAATAACATATACCGTAACAATTCCCTGTACACCGGGGAAAAAAATATCGATAGATTTTTTTTCAAGATCTATCCGACTTAACAATTTTTCAAAAAAAATTTAACACAATTGTGACATATGGCCGACGATGTTCTGAGTAGAACCGTGTCGCGGTCATGTCAACTAACTATTTGTCATAGTCATCTAACATTAATCATATTATATATCAATATTATGCATATTATTATATCAACTAAATAAAATGTGTAATGTCAATAGTGAATGATAGAATTAAATTAAAGTAAGGTCTGTCGTATTAGTATGTCATATAGGAATTAATTTGACTAATTAAAATTAAATTAATTAATTAAACTAAGAGTTAAATTATTAAGATTCTAATGTAACACGATGTTATGAGAGAAGAAAAGACAAATAAGTGAGAAGAAATAGAAAGAAATTCGAATATAAGTTTAACTTAATTGTGTGTGTTAAGTGTTAGTGAATAATAACTATCTAATTTAACTAACTAAATAACGTATAGGTACATTAAAAAAAATATTAATCTAATACTTGTGTGAGATTTATTTTCTCTTTTCATAATTTCTTCTTTTTATATTTCGTTCTCTTTTTTGTTTTTTTCATTTCATTTTTTTCTCACATTTCATTTTATTGATATTAATTCAATTAAGAAGTTAAGTTAACTAATTAATTAGTACAGGATATGATGATCCATCCGTAGTCCTGATCCTGATGAATCCTTTTAGACAAAGTGTTGAAGCATTTACGTCGGACAGAAATGTCAGTTATCCTAGGATCCAAGAATTAAGTGCACATAGGATAATAAGTTCGACTTGTCGTCAGATATTGTTCCATGATTGTTGAACGAATATTCATATATCGTGTATGGACGTTAGACGAAGTTTCAATGTCAATATGTATACCTTGATTGTCTTTAGTTCAATTCTGTGATGCATATAGTGTTTATAATTATTAAATTGAAGTCAAGGTTAGTTCCCTTATAGTTGATACTTCGTTCTATCCAATGTAGTGATGATTGACGTAGTTTAGGAATGTCAATGTTGATTATTCGTCGTCAATAGGATTACGTGACAACGCATCCGCCACAATGTTTTCAGTGCCAGGAATATGTTCAATGGAGAATTCAAATGGCTGCAGGATGATCGCGTATCTGGCGAGTTTTGGGTTTTTGTGATTTGATCTACGCAAAGATGCTACAGCACGTTGGTCAGTTTGTATGGTGAATGGAGCACCAAGCAAGAACTTTTCCAGTTTAGTGATTGCCCATATAACTGATAAAAGTTCCTTGTCCACTGTGGAATACTTTGTTTCTGCCGGCTTTAGCTTTCTTGAAATATATAAGGTAGGATGTAGAACGCCATCATGGTTCTGGAGCAGGCATGCACCAATGCCGTAGTTACTAGCATCTGTTCGTAAGAAAAATCTTTTGGAAGCATCGGGAAGTCTTAAAATTGGTTCATGCGAGAACAAATTTATAATTTTGTTGAAAGTTTCATTGCATATACCAGTCCATGTCACCTTCACCGGCATGTCTTTTTTTAACAATGAAGACAATACAGCCGTGATGGATGACAAGTTTGGTATGAATCTACTGTAATATTGAACAAGTCCTAACAAACTCCTGACCTGTTTCTTCGTCTGAGGAACTGCTATGTTTAGAATTTTGGAGACTGTACTAGGTAACGTTCGGATATATCCCGATCCAATGATATGTCCCAAAAAGGTTATCTCATTACACGCGATTTGCACCTTTGTAGGTTTAGCAGTTAGATGATAATTCCTTAGAGTGTCGAAAACATATCTAAGTCCCGAAACATGTTCCTCAAACGATGAACTAAACAAGCATATGTCGTCAATATATGTAATAACGTCTGGTCTACCTGATAAAATTTGTCGCATCAGGCGAATGAAGGTAGCTGGCGCATTAACAAGCCCAAAAGGCACACATTCCACTGGTATAGACCTTGTGGAGTGGAAAATGCGGTGTAGTACTTAGCCTTTTCGGTCAGTGGTATCTGCCAATAACCTTTAGTTAAGTCTATCTTACTAAATATAGTTGCGTTGGATAGACGTGGCAGTAAGTCGTCGATAAGTGGATGTGGTTCGCTGTCAACTATAGTCTTAGCATTTAATTTTCTATAGTCAACACATAGTCTGATGTTATTGTCCTTCTTCCGGACAATCACTAATGGAGAAGAGAATGGCGAATTACTAGTCTCAATGATTCCCAGAGACAACATCTGTTCAAGTTCCTTAGTAGTTTTAGCAAGGAAATGTAAAGGAACCGAATAGGGACGTACACGAATAGGTGTATCGTCATTGAGAGTAATGTCATGTCTGATAGCCGATGTGCGACCCGGGACGTCGGTCAACACATCTGGATAAGATTGTAAGAGATTAGCAATCTGTAGACGCTGTTGCGGTGTAACCGTTGAAGAGATGGTTACATCCCGCCAAGATTCAGTAGGTTGAACTACTGGTACCGGTAACGGTAACTGTACCTCAGGAAAAGAAGATTCTTCTTCCTGGATGACGGATAAGTTGGAATAATAACAAGTAGATACTGTGTTGTCATCTAGTTCATGGAAAATTGACTGTAAGTGTTCAGGACGTGTATGAAATTGCTTGAGCATGTTAATATGAAATATCTTTTTGTGTCCCTTGATATCTAAGACGTAATCAACGTCGGAAATTTTATCAATGACTTTGTAAGGACCATTCCAAGATATCAATAATTTATTGTTATTGTGAGGAAGTAACACATAAGCCTCATCGCCTGGGAATAATTGGCGTAATCGTCGAGACCTATTTTGTAGAGATCGAGCCTTAGCTTTTGCAGCCTCAGAAGAAGCTGTTGCCAACTGGCAAGACTCAATAATGTTCTTCCGAAGATTAATCACATACTCGTAAGATGACTGAGTGTCCTGAGTCATCTCCGCGTCAATTAATAAGTCTTTTATTAGTCCCATAGGACCTCTTGGGGGAGCACCAAAAACTAATTCAAAGGGAGAGAAGCCAGTTTGTTCATGCGGTACCTTCCGATAAGCAAATAGAACAGCTGGGAGGGCTCTGTCCCAGTCATGAGGGTGCTTAACAGTAACCTTATGTAGTAGTTGTTTAAGTGTACGGTTAAGTCTTTCAACTGCACCATTACTCATAGGATGATAAATACTACTTAAATTCCTATCAATGTTCCAGGTTTTCATGACTTCCTTCATGGTGTCAGATATGAACTGTGACCCATGGTCTGATAAAAGTTTTCTAGGAAACCCTATTCTAGAAAAGATGAGATGTAGTGCATGAGCTACATCTGTGGTAGTGGTGGTCTTTAATGGGATAGCTTCTGGCCATCGTGTGCACAAATCAATGCACGTAAGGACGAATCTATGTCCTCTGGCCGATGGTAGCAATGGACCAATAATATCTATGGCCATCTTGTCAAACGGTCTTACTGAGATATCGCAAGCCTGAATAGGCGCCGTGTGAAAAGCTCCACGTGCTTTCACTTCTTGGCATGTAGTACAGGAACGTACATACTGCGAAATATCTCTTGACACTCCTGGCCAAAAGAATGAAGACAGTACTCGAGATCGTGTTCGAGTATATCCCATATGTCCAGCACAATGTGAGTCATGTGCATGTTGAAGAATGTACCGTCTAAAAGTATACGGGACCATAACTTGTTGTTTCATTTGTGATTTGTCATTAAAACATCTAATCAATATGTCATTTTTAATAACAAAACAATGTTTGTTATTATTACCTGAGGATAGATTGTCAACTTTATCAACCAGCTTAAAAATTTTTTTTTAAAGATTTATCCTCTTTTTGTTTGGTTGCAAATGTTTCCCTGTCAATAGGTGAATTGACTACAAATTCCTCTTGGTTGTCTACATCCATTTTATTATCACCAACTTTCTCCATGAGTTGAGTCTGCGCTCTAGTCGTCACGGCGTTTCCAGTGCATAGGTTATGTTTCTCCCATTCTATGATCTCATCTGGAGTACAATCTTTACTGCCGTGTATACGACCAACCTTCAGATCAGCAATAGGCTTTTTTAGCATACATACTTTTACATTCCCTGTGAAAAAGGGTGTTCTAATATGAACAATAGCTGTGGGGTAAAACTCAATAGTTCCACCAAATGTCATGCAGTGGACGTATTCTCCTGTCGCACAGCTAGGATGTACCAGCGACTGACGTACACCAATCGTCGTGGATCCTGAATCTCTCAGCACTGAGACGACGGATCCATTAACGATTCCCCTGTTAAAAATTAGTAAGCCTGTTCCATCGTTGACTGCAAGACCTACCTCTGGTGTAATATGTCCGCAGTTAAGCACTGTTTCTTTCGCCTTCTGAAAAATAAGATTGCATTGTTGGCAACTATTTGCCACATTAATAGCAAAACATGCAGCAGAAGACTGTGTTGTATTATTGTCAAGTGGGACCTGAGCTATAGGGGTAGTATTATTTGTAACTGCCGCCCCTGTATTATGGTTGTACTGAGATGATCCCCGAGAATGAGATCGATTACGAGTATAATTGTTAGAATTATCTCGTCGTCCTCTATAGTAACTATTATCTCGATGTCTCGAGCCATAATTATTACCATTCCAGTTATTGTTATTATTGGGAGTATGTGATCGATTATAATTAGTGTTATGTTGACCATTGTGGTAGTTTGTTTGAGGTGAATAATTTCTATCTCGTGATCTACCTCTGTTGAACTCATTTTTATTGTTGAAATCATTATTATGTCCCTTCTGAAAGTTAACATTGTGATTTCTTTGGAACCTACTTCTGTCTACACTGTGATGTCTTTGTTTGTTATTATGATTGTAGGCCATATTAGACGCCACAGGTAGAGGTTCTCTTAATGAGGAGTTAGAAATGGTTGCATTCGGATGTGCCGAACAGTAGTTTAAAGAAATTTTTTCCAACTCGTCAATAGTACCTGGTTTACGCTCCTGCAAATATGCAAAGAATGGCTGGCTAACCGAAGATAATACCTTATCCCGTAGTAGCAAATCAACTAATTTGTCGTACGATTTGTTGACTTCTGCCAGTTCAACCCATCTATTAAATGTATTGCGTATGTTCGCAATGAATCCTGCAAAATCTTTTGGAGATTCAGGTAAAATTCCCTTAAATTTCAACCTACAGTGTTCCTCGTCCAGGTGAAACCTTCGTAAAAGCAAGGACTTAATAGCACCGTAGTTATTTGCTATTGATGGGTCAGCATTTTGAGAAGCCGTCAATGGTTCTCCAACCAAGAATTCATTTAACTTGAGTACCCATGACTCTTCGGGCAAATGATTTGTTTTGCAAGTCTGTTCAAAACGTGACAGGAACGATGAAAGGTCGTCCACGTTTAAGTTGAAAGTGGGTAATTTAAAGTTGTAGAAATGTTTAGTTTGGCTGGATGACGATCCATTTTGTGCGTTATTATTCTGGTTTGCATCAGCACTTTGTGCTTGTAATCTTGCTGTCTCCAATTTAATACGCGCCAATTCCATTTCTTGTTGTAAAATAATTTCCTCTCGTTTCAATTTATTCTCTTCTTCCTGTTGAGCAATTTCTCTTAATCTATTTACCTTGGCAATTTGCTTCATCTCACGTTCTGCTTCCTCTTTCTTTAATGCAGCCTTTTGTTCCTCCATTTCTGCTTTATGTTTTTCCAGTTCTGCCTCAGCAAACTGACGAAGTTCTTGGGATTTATAACCATATTCTTTACCAATTTTAACGAAATGGTCTATAGTAAGCATTTTGACTTTTATCCGTAAGTAATTATTGATAATTACTGATTAAAATAGTCAATAGTAGCTTCAGAGTAATTATTATACTTACTCAACTTAGGAATATTCAATATAAATAATCACAATAGTACTGAACTCTTATGTCTAAGTTCAACTAATAGACAATATTTTTGTAACAATATTGTATCTAAGTACTAACTATATCATAAATAGTTATGATATCTGTTAACTATAATGTAATTACATCACACAATTAATCTTAATATCCAATAATGTTGGGTATGATTCCTAGTAATTATATTGTTCAATGTACTAAGTCACTCTCTTAGTACCAGAAAAGTATATTAAATAATATACAATGGGTCTGTCACCTCAAAGGTAGACTATAAGATTATTTTATTTGGTCAATATATATATATTATATTATTATTATTATTATTATGCCCTAGGCATCTCTTATAAATTGTAGTGCTAATTTCTTGGACTATCACTGCATAATTATGCAATGTCCCATATTAACCTTAAATGTCAGAAAAAAATTAATTAAATTAAATTACAGTGTATTATTGAATATAATGTCATATTATTAATGTAGTATTTAATATATATCATGAGTACAAACAAAACAATGATGCAACTAAAGGGTACAAACAATGTCAAGACGCAAACAAGACATTTTCACAATTAAAAATGAATTTATGAACTAAATAAAACAAGCGGAAGTGTCACACGGAAAACGAAGGGTCAAAGATTGACCCGAGGTCAACTGAATATGCAAAGTACACAAAAAAAATGACTGCAAAAAATGATGACATCACAGGACTCATAACGGACGAACATTTAACAATCATCAAATAAATGATAGTAAGAGTAGACTGGACGAAATAGTTAACGAACATGATACAAAACTGAATAAAAATGTGAACTTAGTACAAATAAAATACACCAGTTATCTACGGAACGGTACAGCTAACACAATCGTCAAACGACAGCAGATTTGGACAGGCAGTCCAGTCGGCAGAGTCTTCGATGGAGCTCCCAAAAAGTGCGATCGTTTAACTGCCCTAAGAAACGACCGAAATCAATTCAGGCATCGTGAGAGCCACAGAATCTAATTTCGGTTCATCCTCCCTACCGCCCACTAGTTAACAACACCTTAAAACAACAAAAAGTACATTAAACATAGGTAAAAACATGCCTATGTAGGCAGAAGGCATGGACTCAGTTAGCACTGTCACGTTAACGACAATAGTTATTGAGCTAAACTTATCTTTATTTGCTGCTTCACTTGATGCTCGTTGTCGTCGACGGCTAGGCCTGTGCCTTTGACTGTCTGCTCCTGATGGGCAGGCAACGGTAGTCCATCTTGTGCATCTTGATAAATTTAAAGCGAACTAGAAAGGCGTTGAAAAGATGTCTTCTTCACGGCGACAATGCAACAGTGACGTCATGTTGCTATTCATGATCACGTGCGTCACGTCAGCTTCGTAATGGTCATGTGATTTTCATTCAAACGTAAATATCGTGGAGGCGTGTGGAACACAGAAAAAAATTTTTCTCTTCTGTCGATCCCCGCAATCGACCGCCAGTTTTGTTGAAGGACTTTCGTGAGTGGTTACTGGTTGTGTTGCCTGAATTCTGATCGTGCTAATGTTCTTACGCGAATGGGGTGAACCTCACCTTCGGTTTGTCGTAATGCCTGAACTTGGCATCAAGATGTAAACAACTGCTCATCTTATTAACTCAGCAACTTGACATAAAATACGTAATTCATAAGGTTGAATGGTGTAACGTGATTCAACGAATAATGCCTCCGGTTCGAGTCCTTCACAATTTAATATGGATTACACACATACATAAACAGTTCAATTCACACATGAGGTACATGCATCAATCAATCAATAGCGTAGACTGCTGTTTTACGTGTCAATGTCCGTTTAAGGATACAATGCAGTAATTGTCGTCAGAACATCACAGCTATATGCACGCGCAGATAGAATGGCTACCTGCCGACAGTGAGACTGTGAGTCTAATTACTTCGTATAAAGTAGACGATTATCTTTCTCCTTCCAAGGATTTAGTTAATCACTAACCTCCATAAGTTTCCTCTCTCGTAGAGTTCTAGGACTGACCCTGGTCCTGCATAAATACACATATAAATGGCTATATCATGCCATTAATTTGGAAGGCTAGAAAAACGCAGCTATTCAGCTTGACGGTCAAAGTAACAAAGGGTAGCGTCTCCTAGTTACCGACTGTGACCCAAACAACGCTAGACATGTCATAATCGATCGTGTACGGAGCGTTCAATAATTGAAACATCTATCGCAATATATTAAATGTCTTAACCTTTACAATTGCACGTCTGCTAACCTTTAGCAGACGGCGTTAATAACATATACCGTAACACCTGGCCATGTGGACTTCAGAACAATACATCACCACAGCAAGAGTGCGCATGCAGGATTCACTGCTAGCCCTTGAAAGTTGGTCCAAAAAGTGGTAGCTCAAAATAAATGAACAAAAAACTACACACACTATTTTTACCTTGTCAAATAAACCACAGCAAGCAAAGCTGCAACTAAATGGGCAGGCAGTACGAGAAGATGAAACACCAACATACTTAGGAATCACACTAGACCGCCGAATGACATGGAAATCACAGATTAACAAAATACAGCTAAGGGCAAAACTTCGCATGGCCATCATGAAAAAGTTAGCAGGTACCACATGGGGTGCTGATGAGAATATCCTCAAAAAGCTGTACACAGGCAGAGTCAGACCTGCTATGGAATATGGCATCACAGCTTGGTCGACGGCAGCAAAGTCAAATTTTGACAGAGTAAACAGACTCCAAAACCAAGCAGCACGTATTATAACAGGGGCCCTAAAGTCTACACAAATCAACCATATGGAAAACATCACAGGGCTACAGTCAATGGAGGATAGACGTGACAGCAGAGTCTTAAAACAAGCTGAAAAATTTAAGAGGCTCGAAGGACACCCCATGTACCAAAGAATGAATAGGCTAGGAAGAGGCAGGCTCAAGAGAACTAACTTTGTCGCCCAAGCAAAAGAAAAAATTAACAATAATACCATACTAGCAAGCTCAGTTGCAAAGAAAATCCCAACAAGCTCAACTATCCCACTGTGGAAAATAAGATGCTTTCCTAAGTTAAAATCTGATATTCCAGGCATTGAAGGTAAGGGAACACAGACAGAAACACAAAGAAAGTGTATAGCAACCAAGTATATTGACCAAACATTTCCAGCAAAGCTTTGGACACATGCATATACTGATGGTTCGGCAACAAATGCAGTTGAAAATGGGGGTGCCGGCATCCTCATAAAATTAAAGAATAGAATTCACTCTATGGCAATTGCCACTGGAAAATACTGCAATAACTTCTGTGCTGAAGCAGAAGCCCTGAAGCAGGCAGCTGAAACTCTTATTGAATGCAAAGCACAGGCAGAAAAACAGATAGTAATCTTTTCAGATGCCCTCTCAATAATATCAGCGCTGAAGAGCCACCAAACTAAAGGATTGAAAGATCTGATAATCTCCCTTGAAAGACTAGCCGAATGCTTCAAGAAGTGCACTATCCAGTGGATACCAGCCCATTGCAACATACCAGGAAATGAGGAGGTAGATAGACTTGCTAAGGAAGGAGGTGCCTTACAACAAAATGATATAGAGACAACTTACGCAACGGCAAAGACTACTATAAAGGCTACATTCAAGTCCAAATGGGAAAGAGAGCACCCGGGACATTTGAAAAATGATGCATATCATCAACTATCCAGAAAAGAACAGGTCATCATTTTTTCGGCTACGCACTGGTCACAACAGATTGAGATACCATCTGTACCACAAATACAAAATTGGTGCAACAGATCTCTGCACCTGCGGTACCAGCCCAATGACAGTCGAACACCTGCTGCAATACTGCCCAACCTACAGTAATGAACGGAGTAGCATATGGCAACAACCCACTTCTGTCAACGAAAAACTGTTTGGAGATGTTGGGAGCCTTGGGTTGACTACTGCCTTTATTAGAGTCATAAATGTGGAAGTTTGAAGGCGAACGAGGAAGAAGAAGAATAAGACCATGTCCAAGGTTATCTTGCAGTTTTTTGAAAACATTGTTCTGTCCTTTCCTATCAGCACCTCCAAAATTGGAAT
This sequence comes from Oreohelix idahoensis, assembly GCA_024509875.1. Classification (NCBI taxonomy): domain Eukaryota; kingdom Metazoa; phylum Mollusca; class Gastropoda; order Stylommatophora; family Oreohelicidae; genus Oreohelix; species Oreohelix idahoensis. The sequence goes on along the minus strand of JAMPIV010020462.1, from coordinate 66,098 downwards.
TTGTGTTGTCTGCGCATAAATCCAACTACTTTCCTGTCTAAACCATTTTCAGTTATGCAGTCATTAAGAAAACTACTTACAATATCAGATGTTTCACCTGGCACTGACTTTAACTCTAATATTTTAATTTTCACTCCATTACTGTGATCAAAGTATCTGACAAGCAAAGGAAAAATCTTGAATTCTTTGTGGTTGGATGCATCTGTCAGTACAGAAATAAATGTAGACTTTTCTAGGTCACACCTTAACTCATTTAGAATATGGGGTGCCAAGACATTTCGAATAATGGCTTCTGTTTTCGTACGTGCATATGCAAATTTTGGCTCTAAAGTAACCTGAAGTAATTTTGATGTGCAATCCATAGACCTGAAAGTATGATTGTGTAGCACTGTATGGTATGCAAAGGCGCCTTCTATAGCAGCTAATTGCTTTTCTTGGTTACCAATTTTATCAGCTCTGAAGAAAGTGCTTAATGACGAGCTTGATGCAGCTGTAACGACGGCTCTCTTATGTTTCTCCCTGCTTATGTGGTTCTTAATATCACCACGTCCACTATGGCTTATCGAAAACCCGGAGGCACATATATTGCATCGTACATTGAAGTTTGATGTACTCTTTTTAATAAATGGATATTCCTTTTGTAAATCTTCATTGAAACTGCATTTACGCTTTGGTACCATTTTCTTACAACAATAACAAAATATGCACAAATAGTTCACCGTTTAAATTAAATAAACGTATACCGTACGCAAAATCTTGGTACTTTACCACTACCTAAGATTTCAAATAACTGCAAATATCACATTGGAACTACAAAACTAATTCGCGGTTCTGACAACCTCTTGAGCTGTTTCGGCGCCAGTTCACTAATAATTAACAATTCCCTCAAGTCAGCCACGGAATAATAATTTTTTTTTTAATCTGTGAGATTTATGCCTAATTGGCAAATTCTTCCCAAACCGGGACAAATTGGCGTCCCGGATTGCATCGAAAAAAAAGTCGGGACAAATTATCAAAAATGGTCGAAAACCGGGACTGTCCCGGAAAGACCGGGACGTCTGGTCATCTTATTTTTAATGTAGTTAAGGGCACCTTTAACTCTGTTACTGGAAGTTAAGGGCACTTCTTAATATATTAGTGAGGTTATAGGCACTATAAAAAGGGTGAATGCGGAGATTGTTCTGAAGGTATCGCAGAGACCATTATAGATGCACTTCGAAGAATTGAAGACGGAGACGAGACCCTTAGGCTCGCTCTTCAAGAAGCGATAGTAGAAGTAGCCCCAGGCGTGCTGGACATCGAAACCACTGAGAAGCAAGCTAACATTCCTGGTCCTGAGGAAACAACAGCTGACAACTCAAGGGCGCAGACGCAAGATATGACACCTTATAACAAAGAACAGGAACAAGATTCGAATCAAGCCTGTAGAAGGAAACAAAGACCAAACACCAAGACAAACAACTTAGAAACGACACAGGAGAGGATCGTAAAGATCACCCAGACGTCAGGAAGTGAGGCCTCACTCAGGGCCCTACCCGACAACAAAGTGATCAACATCCTCAAGGTGATAACTGGAAGGAGAGGTATCGCCAAAGTAGGGAGGCACGAAAAGGGAGTCGTGCTTTCGCTCAACATCACAGACAAAACCACCTCGCTGATGATCGAACTGGAATCCGGTCCAAAAGAAGTCCAGTTGCCCCACCAAATAAAAGTGGTGGTGGAAAAATACAAGTCAACAAAGAAGCTAGTCATAAGAGGGGTGGATACGAGATGTCCCGCAAGCGAGGTCCACAGACACCTTCAAACTGAAAACGCAGATGTAAAAATCATGCAGGTCGAAAGGCTAAAAACATGGGCCAAGAAAGACACCAATCTGATGATAGTAACGATTGAAGGAACGACAAGACCCGAGAGACTGACGCTCCAAACAACAACCAAAAAGACAAAAGCCTATATCCCTCCGGTGATGCAGTGCTCAAACTGCCAGCAGTTTTCACACACAAAGAAAACATGCAAGAGAGACGCAGTCTGCCGATATTGCGCGGGAAACCACCAATATGGCGACTGCCCCAGGGCGAAGGAGGACCACAACTACAAAACAACTAACGCAAACCGTACCTGTGCAAACTGCCTCGGAAACCACGGGGCAAGGTACCGAGGCTGCCCGATGTTCCAAGAAACAAAGAGCATCTTGAAGGTGGCCGTGTCAAAAAACATTCCCTTCAGAGAGGCAAAACACAAAGTGGTTGCGGATGCTGCAGAAAAACAGCGCATGATTGATAGACGACAGTTACACAAGCTGACCGCTGAAGTCAAAGAAATGAAACTACAGGTCGAAAACAGAAACAAGCAGGCTCCCGAAGAACCAACCGACAGCAGTGAAAACGTAATAGATCTACAGAACGTCAGAGATATGATGGAAGAAATGAAAAGAATGCAGCAGCAGATAGAAGCAGATGTCAAGAAGCTGATGCAGCTGAAAGAAGAAAATACGGAAATACTCAAAAGAATCGAGACAGAACGAAGAGCCATTGAATTAATAAGAAACAAATATAAAGGTATGTTATAAGGCACTCGTAGGAAATAAAGAAGTAGAACACTAGATAACAGAAAAACAACAGCTATGCAAGCGAATCACACTGTCCTCCCTGCCATCTACGCATCCCCAAAAAAGGATGTTTCAATGACAGGTCATTAGTGCGAACCTCTATACATAACACCGGAAGTTTACCATGGGCAGTTCAGCCTATTAATGACGCAATCACTTCTGTTGTTCCCCTATATATCAGTATTGGTCAGTCCAACAAGACAAAGGTATGTTATAAGGCACTCGTAGGAAATAAAGAAGTAGAACACTAGACAACAGAAAAACAACAGACAGGAAGGTCTAGGGTTCAAATCCTGGGTAAGCCACTCATGTCTGTTGTTTGTCTAGTGTTCTACTTTTTTATTTCCTACGAGTGCCTTATAACATACCTTTATATTTGTTTCTTATTAATTTACTGTTTGCAGGCCTCGTGGTTTCCCTTCCTTATGTGTTATAGAAGAGCCATTGAGGTCATTACACCAAACAACACGAGAGAAACTAACACGAACAACCAAACAGAAGAAGAAATCATCGAGGAAACTCTAGAAAGACTACTCCCAGCAATCATAGAAAAAGCACTATTACATATACAGGAAAAGAAGCAGAAACGAGGAGGACAGAAACGAGGAGGGCAAAAACTCACAAAACCTAACAAGAAAGATAGGGAGGCAGCAAATGAACACCATGAACACGCCACGACACCAAGAACGGACAAGAGCAAGGAGGTATCCTGACAGGCAGCTAGTGGTCTTTTTTAGGACCAGTCCTTTTCAGGACTAACAACAGGCTAGCACCGAAGAAAGTAAACACACAATATACCCCAATTATAACCAACTTTCAGGTTGAACAGGGTATTACAGCAACATAGTAGACGAAAACAACAACAACAACATTGTTCTGAAGGGGTGTGCCTGACCTACAAAAAAAAAAAAAAAACTAGAAATAAAAACTATTACCGTAGTTATTTGTGAAACAATTTTTGTTGTGTCGGCTGTTAATGCCGAGCCAAAAAATGAACTCCCATTTAAAAATAATTTTTTTTTAAATTTAAATTTTTAAAGAGATTTTATTTCGTAAGAGATACATTCTTATTTATAGGGTAATTTCCTATCTTTCGTACCTTTTTGCTCCACAGTGAATATGTATAGTTAGGTGTTGTTTCGTAGCGCTTAGGGTTAGGATTAGAATTAGGGTTAGGATTAGGGTTAGGACTAGGGTTTGTGTTAGGGTTAGTGTTAACCATAATCCTAACCCTAATCCTAACCCTAACTGCTACAAAACAACACCTAACTACATATATTCACTGCGGACCAAAAATGTACGAAAGATAGGAAATTACCAAAAAATGTATATGTAAGGCAGTTACGCCGTCAAAAAAACTTCCTTTTTTTTTTTTTTTTTTTTTTTGTTGCACAAAAAATTTATGATTTATTACACAAAAAATTTCTGATTATTACACAACCACATTTCTGATTGATTACATACCCATGAGAATTTCATAAATGTTTTGTATTTAATTCTCAATTGTATATAATCCAGCGTACGTTTTCTAGCATGCTGACGATCACTATGGGTAATATCTTGCCAAGTATATTGACAAACTGTTTGACTCACAATTCTTTCTATAATGCTTTGACTTACTTAGTTCGTTTTCGAATTCTGTTACATTTTGTGCTAAAATGTGAGCTACGCAATTTTCAATAAAATAAAGCTTGGACCACTCATGTTATTTGTATTAGTCAGGGACAGCGCGAACGCAGTTCCCCCCTACGAAAAAATTACGCACCCGAGTCACCCGCATTTAAGGTGATCGCAGGGGTCAACCCAACCGGAGTGCAATGGAAGGGCCTCAACCTGGGAGCACTTTTAAAAAAAAAAAATCTTTATTCGTATTCAGTTTGAATTTACAAAGGTTCCAAAGGTTGTTATTGCCGGGAGTTGTAGTGAGGATAAGCTCTCACTGCAGATAAAATACTTCTATGGCACGCGCCTCAAACAGCCTCTGACATCCAAGTCCAGCTCCCGGCCTTCACGTGTGGCTCAATTTGAGCCCGGCGGAACTGTTTCCACTGACGGGAGAAGGGGCAAAGGCGAGCGACTGGCGCCTTAAAACCAGCAGCTTCGGGCAGATAGGGCTCGTGATCCTTGGTTGGTAGCTTATCTAAGAGAAGGAACTCTGAATTCAAACCACCGCTGCCTTGCGGGAATATCCATTTATGGAATTGGCTTCGGGAGTAAACCCTGAGGATAAATCCGGAGTCGGAGTCCCTAAGGCAGTCTAATGTCGATTCGACGTTATTCTGCCAACTCCTGCGACATGGCTGGTACCAAACTGTATCGGCTACTGCCGCTCCTTTGGATCTACCGGCTGTGTGGAGAGGGGGAACATGCTGCATGGGCAACAGCTTGATCTCCATATAACTGTGCCCAAGCTCGCGCCCTGGAGAGGACACTCCAGCTTCACCCTATAGGTGTCGGCAAAACACGGGAAGTAGCAGTTACCGGTTATAAGCATTTTGCCCAATTGGGGTAGGGCATGGCGCCAGGGGCTACTTCCAACAGTGGGAGAGATTCTAGGATCTCACTGGACAGCTACCGCCCGCTTCAAGCTGGGCAGCCCCCAGTCAATAAGGTGTTGTCCCGCCACTGTCTGCTTTCCCCATTGGGTGCATGGGGATTAGGGTCAAACCCGAACTGTGGACAGAAAATTTTGCACCAAGCAATTATCGAAAAAATAGAAATAAGCAAACTCTCAGATTGGGATGCTGGAACGTCCGGACTATGTTGACTGGACTATCCGAAAACCTACAGGATGTAAACGATGTAAGGAAGACAGCCATAATTAATGATGAGCTTAAACGACTTCAGGTGGATATAGCTGCACTTCAGGAAACGCGCCTGGCGGGCTCTGGAACGGTGAGCGAGAAGGACTACACATTTTATTGGCAAGGGAAAGATCTTAATAAAGCTAGAGAACACGGAGTAGGTTTTGCGGTCAAAAAATCGCTAACTAAAATGGTTGAACCAGGCGAGAATGGGTCAGAACGCCTGTTAACGCTCCGCCTGCAAACTAGCACGGGTCCCATCACCCTTGTCAGTGTGTATGCTCCTACTCTGTACTCTGCCTCAGAAGCTAAAGATGAGTTCTACGAGAATCTAACAGCAATTATCAAAAGCATACCTAGGCAAGAACAGCTTGTTCTCCTTGGTGTCTTTAACGCTAGAGTGGGTGCCGATAATGTTTCATGGCCTTCATGTCTGGGCAGGTTTGGTATTGGCAAGATGAATGAAAATGGACAACGGCTCTTAGAGTTGTGCGTCCACCATGACCTCTGCGTAACCAACACCTACTTTCAGACAAAACCCCAGCATAAGGTGTCATGGAGACACCCACGATCCAAGCACTGGCACCAACTTGACCTGATTCTCGTCAGAAGGCCACTCCTCAGGTCTGTGCTCTCCACGCGCTCGTACCATAGTGCAGACTGTGATACAGATCACTCCTTGGTTTGCTGCAAAATCAGAGCACAACCAAGAAAACTCTATCGTGTCAGACATGAAGGAAAACCACGCATTGATACCAGCAAGATGTCAGACCCTTTCATGATCGCTCAATTCACTGCGACCTTCGAGAAAGTGCTCAGTAGCCCTCAGCATGGTGATACTATTACAGAGAACTGGGAGCATCTACGGAACACCATTCAAAGTACTGCACTTGCCACCTTTGGTAAGAAAACAGCAAAGTCAAATGACTGGTTTGATGCTTCATCAGATGTGATGGCACCTGTCATTGAAGCTAAGCGCAGTGCTATGAAAATGACTACTGGCTCCAGCTCAGTGAGAGCATCCAGATCGCAGCGCAAACAGGCAACATTAGACAAATGTATGACGGTATAAAGAAAGCACTTGGCCCCCATAAAAGTAAGACGGCACCGCTAAAAACCATCAGCGGAGAGAAGCTAACCGATAAGGGTAAGCAGATGGAGAGGTGGGTCGAGCACTACTCTGAGCTTTACGCTAGAGACAATACCGTTACGCCTGCAGCCCTTGATGGTGTGAACAGTCTGCCAACTATGGAGGAGCTGGATGCCGAACCAACATTAGAGGAACTCAGCAAGGCCATTGATAGCTTGGCCTCTGGCAAAGCACCAGGCAGTGATGGGATTCCTCCTGATTTAATCAAATGCTGTAAGAGCACGCTATTACATCCCCTGCATAGGATGCTGTGCCAGTGCTGGGAAGAGACAACTATTCCTCAAGACATGCGAGATGCCAAGATTGTAACACTGTATAAAAATAAAGGAGACAGAAGTGATTGCAATAACTACAGAGGCATCTCTCTTCTTAGTATTGTTGGTAAGGTTTTTGCCAAAGTCATCTTAATGCGACTACACAAGTTAGCTGAGCGCATATATCCAGAGTCACAGTGTGGATTCCGAGCTGGCAGATCAACAACAGACATGACCTTCTCTCTCCGCCAGCTTCAGGAAAAATCAAGAGAGCAGAAAAGACCATTATATATCGCCTTTATAGACCTCACAAAAGCATTCGACTTGGTTAGTAGGGATGGACTCTTTAAAATCCACCTGAAAATAGGCTGCCCTTCTAAAATGCTGGAAATGATAAAGTCATTCCATGACGGCATGAAGGGAACAGTCCAATATGCTGGAAGCACGTCACAGCCCTTTGATATACGAAGTGGCGTTAAACAAGGCTGTGTTCTGGCTCCGACCCTCTTCGGAATCTTCTTTGCCTTACTCTTGAAACATGCATTCAGAGATGCAACTGAAGGAATATGCCTTCACACTAGGTCAGATGGCCGTCTGTTTAATCTTTCAAGGCTGAAGGCAAAAACAAAAATCAGAAGGGTCACTATAAGAGACTTGTTGTTCGCTGATGATGCTGCAGTCGTCACTCAAAGCCAACAGGAGCTTCAGAGCTTGATGAATCGCTTCTCTAAAGCATGCAAGGACTTTGGCCTCACAATAAGTCTAAAGAAAACGAATGTGCTGAGTCAGGATGTGGATGCTGCACCAGTTATCACTATCGATAGCTATGAATTGGCAGTGGTGCACCACTTCACATACCTAGGGTCTACCATCAATGACAAACTCTCACTGGATACAGAAATCGACAGCCGCATTGGCAAAGCTGCAGCTACCTTTGCCCGCCTCACATCGCGTGTTTGGGGGAAACTCTAAACTCACAATGAAGACCAAAGCTGTGGTATATAATGCCTGCGTCACCAGCACACTCCTATATGGCAGCGAGACCTGGACGACCTATGCTAAGCAAGAAAGAAGGCTCAATACCTTCCATTTGCGGTGTCTACGCCGCATCCTCGGCATCTCGTGGAAAGATAAAGTGACAAATGTCGAGGTGTAGTCACGTGCTGGCCTTCAAAGTATGTATACGCTTCTTAGACAGCGCAGACTTCGCTGGCGTGGCCATGTTCGCCGCATGGAAGATGGTCGCATCCCAAAAGATATCTTCTACGGACAATTAGCAGATGGCAAGAGAACAGTTGGGCGACCACAGCTGAGGTTCAAAGATGTGTGCAAGAGAGATATGAGGGCACTGGACATGGATCCAGCAACATGGGAGGATGAAGCTGCCGATCGCACTAAGTGGCGATGCTATTTACGGCGCCACCTCAGATTGGGCGAAGAGAGGCTCACACAAGAAGCAGAGGTGAGGAGAAAACGTCGAAAGGAGCACCAGGAAAATAAGCAGCCGAGGGCTGTCACCTCAGGGGCGCATTCCCATAGTCAGTTATGACTGAAGGGGCTATTATATATTGAATTTACAAAACATGTTGATTTTACATATTTCAATAAAGAAGTTTCAATCAAAATATAATGAGCAGCTGCTTAGAAAACCTTTCACTCCATCGCACACACTTATTTACACACTCTTTCTTGCACTCTGAAGTTGTACATTGCACATTTTTTGTGATGATACTAAAGATTGAAAAGAGAAGGAAAAAACGGATAAAGAATTCACACACCCTCGTTCTTGAAATTTTAAAGCGCCTTCTTTTTTACAGTGGTAATAGTCAAAACAAAGGGATGAGGACAAACACATAAAAACACCTGAATGGCGAAGAAGTTTCAGTGAAGGGATAATGAAAACACGGTATTTCGTTTGTGTTATAAACAAATAACCTTGTCTTTCTTATGTGCGATTCCATTTTATTTCCACAGTCGTGCTATCCTTGCTGAGAGCTGGATATATCATATATAACTCGTCTTTGTCACAGGAAGCATGCATACAGATCTGATTTCACGGCCGAGTGGGAATTGCTCGAATCGGCCTTCAAAAAATATATATATATATATTTTTTTGGAAAAGTTTTTTTTTTCCAATCTTTATTGGCATTCCATTTGAGTTTACAAAACATGTGTAACCGGGCTGACTGGTTATGGGACCAAATAGACTTTATGTAGCCGCTGGGCACGGGACCAAATCAACTAATGTGACAGCTGTGTCAATGATGCACTAAATAGCAATATGTCGCCGGTGGGGCTGGTTACTGCATCCAAATAAACTTATGTGACCGTTGATTGCAATCTATCAAAGTTATATGACAAATCTTCACCCCAGGTAGACGTTTCGTCACAGGTGGTTTATATTTTATCCTGAGCTCATTGATATTGCATTTCCCAGGGATCGTGGGGTTTACAAGTTTGCTTTTAGATCTTGTGGGTGGCAACTGGCGACTGCCAGAGGTGGAGTTACCCAAATGAATGTTGGTTCGAACCCAGGTCCTTACTACTCACGTAAGTTGTCAGTGATCATTTGTATCTCATATCTCCCTAGTGCTTCCATACATGAGTAAGGGACAACAATAAATAATGAAAAATGGTTTATTAATAGACTAAAAGGCAATGCTCATTACACATCTCCATAATCTGGCTATCAGCGGCCGGAACGCCTGTGGGTTACATGAAGCATGAGCTCTCTGCAAAAACAAGACATCAACATAACAACATGTCTGCTTGACCCTACTAAAAAATGTCGATAGGCTCTTGCCTTGGGTCGCAATATACTTTTCGTAGCAGACTAATCGTTCTAATAGAAAAAATGTTTGTCATACCAACCAGGTGAACACATCCCACAAAACTAGAAAAACAGTCTTCTCAATTAACATACTTGTGAATCCCATTGAAACTTTCAGTCGTCAGGCATCTCCTTGACCAAAGATTAACTACACCACCTTTAAAAAACCCGGCCCGCACTAAGGCTGAAACACGTCTCTCTCACTTAACAGTGAACCCCGTGACTGAACTGTGTTCTGACCGCGATGGTCAGAAATAGCTATCAACGATTTCATTGGTCAAGCTCGACCAGTGAAGTTATCTTAACAACCAATCTTGCTCAAGTTCTTTTACTACTGTTACAAATTCGGTTAACGTGTTATCTTACGTTAAACACAGGCCCTCCGGTGACATACGTCCCGGGGCTACAAAAATGTATCCTAACAGGAGACATTTTAATTCTATCAAAACCCAAAAATACTCGTATGTGCATAGCAAACTCAAATATAAACCAAAAACATAAAACAAAATATCATGTCAAAACAATCATGGTCAGTATAAAGGCATCATAGACCTATTCAAAATCAATGGGTCTAATAATATAAACATTTAATGAAAGGGCAATGTAGGATAGCATGTCAGGACAGTGGACATAGGTTGGGGAGTAGGAAGAGCCTGTAATGGAATAGCTCCAGGGATATCGTAGTTCATATCAACAGAAATCTCCATAAGTGCGATTCATGTATCCTAAGAATATGACAAAGGATAATAGCGAATAAACAACCTAAGTGTAGAGTCCATATGAAACGTCTGAAGGGAAGAGTGACGAGAACTGGTTGAACTCTATAAATCTGAATAGACGTCGAACTGGACAATATTCTACGATACAATGTACGTGAGTTTGTATAGAATCATTAATAAAAAACAGCAGTTAAACATCAAAATGTTTTACCAATATGATACAATGACTGACATATCATTTAAAAAAAAATCAACAGTATTAGTAATACCATCAACAGCATTGTAACGCAAAATTAAATGCATAATGGGTGTGTGCGTGGTTAATTGCAATAGCACAAGTGAAGAGCAATGCTCTACGTAATGTATGTGGGAGTATAGAGAGGAGCTAAAGGTCCGTGTAAGGTAATAGTGTAAGTGATAAATGAGGTGTATATAAATGAGTCTATGTGGCTTTCCAAAAGTAGTGACAGTGTGACATGAAAAAAATACATCTCTATTCTTATCCATAATACATAACACATAGAAAAAATAATGTCGCACAAACATATCAGTACATTGAGTAGCATCCTGCAACTCAAAGAATAACAAAATCCGGCAAAAAATAAAAAAAATTTCAAGTTATGTAATAATACCTGCTACAAAAAAAATGTTTACAATTATGAGGCTGGCGTTTAAAAAATGATAGATAAGCTGTTGATTTGCAGCTATAATCTACACTTGTGAAGTGAAACTATTAATATTAACCTCTGTGAATGCTCCAAATAAAAAATTTATAGATAAAAAATTGGAGAGCCTGTCCTACAAAAGGAACGATCGCTCTGCGCTATCTATGTACATTACATAGATCCTGAAATCTAGTCTGTAATACGGTGAGAGTCTGTCGTAACCGTATTAACTCTCTGTGTGACATGGCCAAAAGAAACAAAAAAAAAAATCAACGTAAGGAATAATATACAATCTACTATAAAGGTGCATAGTCGCAGTAATATACTATTCAATCATATCAAAAGCATGCAATATGTCTTGTAACTCTGTTCGCAATGGTTGCAGGGAGGCGACTAAAGTAATAGTCCATGTGGAAAAGGCTTCAGAGGCATCTTTGACTTCTTCCAATAATATTGCATCTCGCCACAGTAGTCGGCTATACGTCTGAGTGCGGACTATCTCAAACTGCAAGGCTAAGGGAAGAAAGGGACCAACCATTGTCAACCTGTAATAGAAAAAAAATATTGCATAAAGTTAGTGCTTGTCAAGAAACATTTGCGCCAGTTCCAACAAGGCAATGTCCTTCGATGACAGTCGCTGATCATACGTGCGTCCTTTAGGATGGGAAGCAGTTGCTGTGAAATGAGCAACGTGACGACTAGCAGTACATGGTTCAGTACTGTCTTGACGGTTGGAATGCATAGAACGACGCTTCTTGCGAATCTGTACACGAACATGTTCATGTGAGGGACGAATCAACTTTGCTAAAGGGACGGAGTCGTCAGACGATGATGAATAGTGGCGTTTAATGGCTGTTCTGGATTGTGTTTCCATGGGAACAATATAGGAATCATCATCAGAGGCTACAAGATGTGTCGTCTGGTCAGGCGTAATGTCTTGCCATGAGTTTTCTGTGATGGTTGCCGAAGAATCCGAATGGACAGTTGATGAATGATGTGAATCAGTAACTGTGGATGGCATCAAACCAGAGTGTTCAGCGTTTGGAGATGTATCCTCTGTTTGTAGTTCATTGTCATGGAGTAAACGGTCGTTGCGGTGTTGGATCCGTTGTCGGAGCTCTTGTAAAGGAATGTCATCCTCTTCAGATGAGTTATCTCGTTCGCGTCGATATCGTTCTATCGTATCTCTGACTAACGTGGGGGCAGTTGGTTGTGGGGACATGTCATCAATGCTAGAGGCAAGTGAGGTGGAGGACGAATAATGGCAAAGGGTGGATTTCCTGACAGGTCGTGAGGAGCGAAGTTGTAGAATTTCAACAGGTCGGTGATCATCTAATTTCATTTGAGAAACGTGAGCTTTCATAGTAACATTCTGTCTCTCAAGCCATAGGATATAATCTGTAGGAGCAATCTGTTCGAAGACTTTGTACCCGTCATCAAGCTTTTCTGCCGCTAACCAATCATCAATAGTCTTATACGTTTTCTTCTTGATTACACTTCTGTTTTCTTTCTCTTCTGCTTTTTCTCTCTCTTGGTATGTGTTTTGTGGGGGTGGGGTTGACCGACTAGATAATATCTTGTGTTTTGTATGCATCTCTGTCGTTGTGGCAATCTGACTGCTTTGTAGGTGTCTATGCTCTACGCTGGGAGTATTTACCTGTGATGCACACTTGTCGCTTTGCTCTGGTACTTCTGTTTGTGTGCCAGTGTGTTTCTTTGTTTCTGTCTGTGTAGCAACACTGACCATGTCTCTCTGTATGTTGTCATGTTTTCTAACCTGACTTCTCCATGATCTGTGCCTATCAATGTCATATTCTGTTTTAACTCTCGGCTGGTAGGATATGTTCTTACTGTTCTCATATGATCTTACTTGGTTCACGTCTATCTTCCAGCCATTCTCAGTTCTTATTCGACATCTTTGGTGGTTGTCTATGTTGATGCTATTTATTTCAAATACCTTTCCTTTCTTAATTTCTGCCAGAAAATTTCTGACAGCTATGCGGTTGTGTCTTCTGTTGAGGCTACTCCAATCTGAGCCTGATCTATGGTTGCTATTGAAACTTGGGAGTATTCTGTCATACGTGTGTTGTCTGATGTTTAAGCAGCTTCCACAATTGTAACATGTAATCTGATTAACATGGTGAACTGGAGAAGGACGCGAATTCACTGGGGTAGTGCGTCGGTTGTGTCTCTTGTCGTCGTTCCTGTGAAATGAGTCATTTTGTCGTACATTGTGTGTATAAGATGAGCGTTGATGATCGTTGAAGGTTGCATTGTCTCTCCGCCATCTTGGACGATAATGGTCGACTTCCATTGGTTCGGGAAGATAGTCTGATTGCGGTTCTCTGCCGATCATTTGATGAAATCTTTTCCTAACGTTCTCTTCGTATACAGCCGTTTGAATTGTTTCTGTGATCGACTTCGAGTCTTTTCTCAATAGGTGGAGTTTCAAATTGTCTACCCACAAACCATCAATAAATATGCCTACTAAGTGTCGCTCTAATTCTTCCGTGGGGATGGAACCTCCTAAAAAAGCATCTTCGGCTAGGTTAAGCAACCGGTCTCCGATCATTTGTACTGGCTCATGACGTTCTTGCTTTATCTTCCTTAAAAGCGTCCAAGCATGATGACAGTCTGTGATGTTTGAATATCGACTTACCAATTCCTTGCGAAGGCTCTCGAACGTTTCCTGTGGGAAGGCTTTACTGCGACGACGTAGAAAGTCTGTAACCAACCCATCAGAAGATAAAAAGGCAATTCGCTTGCGGTCGGAATCAGTAGCTGTGTCAATGATAGATGAGAACTTATCCATGTCAATAAGCCATTTGCGGAATAGTGCGGGGTCTCCAGAAAATGGTGTAACAATCGATCTAATTGAATGGAACTTAGCATAGTGATCTACCTGATGAAGCGATTCTGTGATCTGCATCAGTGCCTGCATTGTCGGTTCTAATTCATTAGGCAACGCTATATTTTGAGGTTGTATACCCTGTTGCTGTTGATTTTGTGGGTGCATTTGTTGTTGAGCCAGGGCCTCATGAGCACTTTGAAGATCCATGATAATTATTGCTTACAAAGTACGATCACAATGACAAGGGCGTGAGCTGGTCACGAGGCACCAAATCAACTTATGTTCCAGGGAGGCGACTGGTTTAGGCACCAAATCAACTTATGTAACCGGGCTGACTGGTTATGGGACCAAATATACTTTATGTAGCCGCTGGGCACGGGACCAAATCAACTAATGTGACAGCTGTGTCAATGATGCACTAAATAACAATATGTCGCCGTTGGGGCTGGTTACTGCATCCAAATAAACTTATGTGACCGTTGATTGCAATCTATCAAAGTTATATGACAAATCTTCACCCCAGGTAGACGTTTCGTCACAGGTGGTTTATATTTTATCCTGAGCTCATTGATATTGCATTTCCCAGTGATCGTGGGGTTTACAAGTTTGCTTTTAGATCTTGTGGGTGGCAACTGGCGACTGCCAGAGGTGGAGTTACCCAAATGAATGTTGGTTCGAACCCAGGTCCTTACTACTCACGTAAGTTGTCAGTGATCATTTGTATCTCATATCTCCCTAGTGCTTCCATACATGAGTAAGGGACAACAATAAATAATGAAAAATGGTTTATTAATAGACTAAAAGGCAATGCTCATTACACATCTCCATAATCTGGCTATCAGCGGCCGGAACGCCTGTGGGTTACATGAAGCATGAGCTCTCTGCAAAAACAAGACATCAACATAACAACATGTCTGCTTGACCCTACTAAAAAATGTCGATAGGCTCTTGCCTTGGGTCGCAATATACTTTTCGTAGCAGACTAATCGTTCTAATAGAAAAAATGTTTGTCATACCAACCAGGTGAACACATCCCACAAAACTAGAAAAACAGTCTTCTCAATTAACATATTTGTGAATCCCATTGAAACTTTCAGTCGTCAGGCATCTCCTTGACCAAAGATTAACTACACCACCTTTAAAAAACCCGGCCCGCATTAAGGCTTTTTTTTTTTTTTTTCCTCGCTTGAGGTCGCATATTTTTTTCCTCGCTTGAGGTCGCATTGTCCCCGCCCAAACCCGGCCCTGGTCAAGACCACATGTCCCAACACAAGAAGACCCAATGACAAACTGTGTCACTGTAGTGATCTTCTGTGTTCTCACACAAGAGACCTAATGACACATGAATGTCACTGTACCGGTCCCTGTGTCTAGACACATGATCCTAGCCAAAAGCCAGATATTAGGGCGTTGGGTTTCACAGCGTTATTTGCGCTGCTTAATATGTGGTAGAAATTCCCCGCATTAAGGCTGAAACACGTCTCTCTCACTTAACAGTGAACCCCGTGACTGAACTGTGTTCTGACCGCGATGGTCAGAAATAGCTATCAACGATTTCATTGGTCAAGCTCGACCAGTGAAGTTATCTTAACAACCAATCTTGCTCAAGTTTTTTTACTACTGTTACAAATTCGGTTAACGTGTTATCTTACGTTAAACACAGGCCCTCCGGTGACACATGTTCATTTTACATAAAGAAAATTTCCGTGAAAAGACAATTTAATTACACAATGAACAGTTGTATAGAAAGAAAGAGAAAAAAAAACTTTCACTTCCTCGCACACACTCATTTAAAAATAAAACTCTTTCTTGCAAGGGTTATACATTGTACATGTTTTTGTAATGGTAGTATTGATTGAAATTATAATGCACATTTGTTTTTATAGTGATAACAGAGAAAAGGGGGGGGGGGGAGAGAAAGAGAGAGAGAAATAAGGAGGAAAAAACTGAATAGACAAAACTTCCACTAAAATGTTTCAGTGAAGATACAATTAAAACCCTTCTTTCGCGTTTTGCTTTCTAAAGTAACGCTGACTTTCACTTTCCGATTCCATTTTATTTCCTCAATCGTGGTCGCCTTGCTTTGTACTGGATGATAAACAATCCTCCTTTCATTCATTCAGTGACAGATACATTCTTATTTATATAATTATAATTTTATTTGACATATCAAAGGCCGAGAGAAGCGATAGTGCAGAGATTACTGGTAAATACACTAATGTTAACGTACACACATATACATAATGGTACCATACTTTCATTGCAATGTATGCCCTATAAAGTAAGGCTTGAAAAATAGTTTATAGACTCATATTGCTCCTCTCCATGGAAATCTTTAGTAAATTATTATTTTGTTTGTTTCTTTGTTATTAGGCTTGTTTATTCGATTTCTCAAGATGAAATTGAGCAAATTTAAATTTGGCCTCAATAATGTTAAAGAATAGAATTGTCCCGGTTTGTAAAATATTCCCAATGGAAAATAAAATACAATCGATCTCAAACACACACTCACCTACACACTTGCCGCTATTTCAACAACCGCTATTCACGACTTTCAATGCTGACATTTGTGACTCTCCGGGTCCCCATAATTAAAACGGTGTCGGATACCGTTGGTCATAAATCTTCAAGCGTGTCACTGCGCTCAGTAGATTTAGAAACTGGCGCTAAAAGACCAGGGTCGGCATTTAATTATTATTATTTGTGTGTGTGTGTGGAAATTTCTTGCCAAGTATATTGACAAACTGTTTGACTAACTATTCTTTCTATAATGCTATGACTTTCTTAGTTCGTTTTCGAATTGTTACATTTTGTGTTAAAATGTGAGCTACACTATTTCAATAAAATAAAGTTGAGAACACTCATGTTGTTTGTATTAGTCAGGGGATAGCGCGAACGCAGTCCTCCTTCCAAAATTCACCTGTCACCCGTTTAAGGTGATCGCAGGTATGTACCGATAAGACAAAATTGAAAATGTCAGACACCCCGAAGGGTAGGATAATCAATTGAGAAGAGATGTTGTTGTTGTTGATTTCGTCTACTATGTTGCTGTAATACCCTGTTCAACCTGAAAGTTGGTTATAATTGGGGTATATAGGGTGTTTACTTTCTTCGGTGCTAGCCTGTTGTTAGTCCTGAAAAGGACTGGTCCTAAAAAGGACCACTAGCTGCCTGTCAGGATACCTCTTTGCTCTTGTCCATTCGGGGTGTCATGGCGTGTTCATGGTGTACATTTGTTGTTTTCCTATCTGGCTTGTTAGGTTTTGTGAGTTTTTGCCCTCCTCGTTTCTGCTTCTTGTGTCTTCCTTTTCTCCTGTATCTGGGAAAGCGCTTTTTCTATCATTGTTGGGAGTAGCTCTTCCCACGTTTCCTCGATGACTCCTTCGTTTGATTGGTCGTTCGTTTTAGTGTCTTTTGTGTTTGATGTAATTTCTTCAATGGTCATTCTTTCTGCCTCTATTCTTTTCAGTAGTTGTTCGTTTCCATCTTTCAGTTCTATCAGTTTCCTTACATCTTCTTCTACCTGTTGCTGAATTCTTTTCATGTCTTGGTGTATTATTTTCATGTCGTTTATGAATTGTTGTTGTTTCGCGCTTTCCGAGCTGTCATGTATTTCTTCACATCTGTCAGTTGAGGTTCTGTTTTTGTGTGGCTGGCGGTTTTCTCTCTCCTTTCGCAGTTGTTGTTTCAAATCTCTCATTTCAGTCGTGAGTCGTCTGACTTGTTCCGTTAGGCTGTCTTGGCGCCTATCACCTAGAGTACTTGCCTTCAGTGTGTTTTTTGCCTCTTGGTACGATACTCCCTTTCCAATGGCAACTGTAATTATTTGCCTTGTTTGTTGGTATTCGGGACATCCTCGGTATCGTGCTCCGTGCTTTCCGAGGCAGTTGGTACATTTTCTATTGTTATTTGGTGCTTTGTAGTCTTGGTCTTTTTTTTGGCCTTTGGGCAGTCTTTGTATTCGTGGCTGCCCGCACAGTATCTACAGACCGTCTCTTTTCTGCATGTGTTCCTTGTGTGAGAAAATCCCTGGCACTTTGAACATTGTATCACTGGCGGGATGAAGGCATGTGTTCTTCGAGGTCTATTCTGGATAGTGATGTTTTCTGGGACTGTTTTCCCCTGTAGAGTCACTATTATCAGTCTGGTGTCTTCTTTGTTCCAGGATTTAAGCCTTTCTGCGTGTGTGAATCTGTACCGAGGGTTTTCGGCCTGGATGTAGCTGAGGGCCTCTGTGTCTGACAAGCTGGTGTCTATCCCTTTGATGACTAAACTCTTGGTTTCAGTGTGGATTTCTGCTTGGATTTTGATCCGGTGTGGTAGCTGAAATTCTTTAGGCCCGGATGCCAGAGCAGTCATCAGCGATTTAGTTTTTTCTGTATCATTCAGGGCAAGTGTCACTCCCCGTTGGTGCCTTCTGATACTTATTATGCCTCTTTTGCCTACTACTTTCTCCAGGACATTGATTACTTTGTCGTCCGGGAGTGCTCTGAGTGTGACTTCTCCTTCGGACAACTGCGTAATTTTTATTTTGCGCTCTTGATCCTGTTCTTTGTGAATACTTTTTCTTAGTTCGCCTGGGCGGCATCTCCCATCTGCTACCACTGGTTGAGTATTTGTCTTTGGGCTCGGTGCCCTGTCCTCTTCTGTCTGCTCGTGATTTTGCTTCTCTTGTTCACCTCGGAGGACTTGGCTGTTCTTTGTAGGATTCCGGCGTATCTCGATGTCTGACACTGGAGCCGCCTCAAATAGTGCTTCTTTCATCTCGGCATCGTGCAGCTTCTCTGTGGTAGACAGGGCTTCAGTTGACGATTTGGGTACTTGTGGTGGTGGTCCCTGGGTTTTAGGCTCCTGTCTTCTTTTTCTTCTTTCCAACATCTGTTTTATCGGTTCTAACGCTTTCATCTGGTCTTCTTCTTCTGACATCTGTTCTATCTGCTCTAATGCGCTCACAATGTAGTCATATTCTGGGTCTTCATCGTCAAGAGAAGAGGCTTTTTTTTTTTTTTTTTTTTTATTAATGTGTTTGCTACTTCATTTTGTAGCACGCCCCTTTCAACCATCTACCATGTACATGGATTTGTTGGTTATATCAGGACGTGTTTCTTTTATTGTAATATGTTTATGTTTGTATTTGTTTTATATTATATTATCTCTAGTCGGTATTTTTCCTTTTGTAGTTATAGTTCAACATGGTTTTTAAAAAAAAAATTCCAATATATGCTATTTTCTAAGTTAGTATGTTTTTGATTTTTACTGGATGGTTTATTTGGTTAATCTGTATGTTTCTGGGGCGAGTCTTTCACCAGTTTGGACTACTGGTTCAATTCCTTATTTGATTTTTATATGTTAGCTTTAGTTTTTGTAATATAGTGTTTTATTAACTTTTGCATTTCTGAAGGGCTCTTTGTGCCTATGAGATTTTCTACACTCATTTCTACCTTGTGGTTACTACAGTATGTCTTAATGTTTTGCCTCTGTTGGTCATATTTTTTGCAGTCCACTAGAAAGTGCCTAATTGTGTTTGGTTCTTGACACTCTTCACATGTGGGTTCCTCAATCATGAAATATCCAGTTCCCAGCTTGAGTCTCAGCAATTTTTTATTAATTGGTATTTTTAGTTCATCTTTTATTTGACATTTTTTGCTTGGTTTTTTAAGGATTTTATATGAGTGTCTTGCTTTTTTACTTAGGTCCCATGCTGTTATCCATTCTTTAGTTATTTTTTGAGCAATTAAGCTCTTAATTTCAAACTTCCCTAAGCCTACTTCAATTTGGTAAATTTTTAATTTTGGTATTGCTATTCCTGCTCCTAATTGTCCTTCTTCATCTTTGGACCCATCTGTATATATAGTTAGGCTATTATTTGTATACCGTTCTATGTACTCTAGTGTTTTACTTTTTGCTGAGATTATGTTGTTAGATTTATTTATGATCTTTGATAAGTGGGAGTCAGTTTCTGGCACTTTTAATTCCCATGGTGGGATCTTTGCTTTATACAGAGCACTACTGTTTATCGCATTAAACAGGTCTGGGTATTGATCCACTTCATCCATTGTTTTCCACCCTGACGGGTATCTATTATGGTTTAATGGAATGTGGCCTATGTACTGGTTACCCCTATCAAAGGTTTTATGTGCCGGGTGAGTTGGATCTTTTGCCACTCTTGCCCAGTAGCTGAATCTCAGTTCTTTTCTCCTTAGCTCCAGGGGTATAATGCCTAGCGCTACTTCTAGTGCTTCTGCTGATGTTCCCTTTGAGGCACCTGCTATTATTGACAGTGCCTGGTTTTGGACTGTGTCTAGTTTCTTCTTATTGCTTGGGGCGGCTGATGCATAGACAACACTGGCATAGTCAAGTTTGCCTCTAATAAATGATTTATAGAATGTTAACATTGTCTTATTGCAGGCGCCCCAACCACTTCCTTTCATATATCTTAGCATATTAAAATTAAAAGAAGAAAATATGGAAACCACACAGGATGCTAAGTATTTAAATGTAGATATTACAGTAGATGAAATAGAAAGAGCTTTAGCAGAAAAAACCAATACTACCTCTGGGGAAGACATTCTGAGCTATGAAATCCTCAAAAAGGTACCAAATACAACTCTAAGAGTGATTGCATCCCTCTACAACAAAATCTGGCACACGGGAAAAAATACCATGTTCATGGAAGACAGCAGTAGTCATCCCCATACTAAAGCCAGATAAGGAAGCACATGATGTCAGCTCATACAGGCCAATATCGTTAACGTCACATCTAGGAAAAATTCTAGAAACAATAGTCAACAGCAGACTAAAATTTCATCTCGAAAAGCATAATTTGTACAGTCCAACCCAGGCAGGCTTTAGAAGCCAACATAGTACAATAGAGCAACTGCTGAGGCTGGAACATGATGTTAAAACAGGCTTCAAAAGGAATGAAAAGACAGTAGCTATATTCCTTGATGTAGCAAGAGCATATGATGAGTGTTGGAGGGAGGGTGCACTACATAAAATCAGGAAACTAGGTATAGTAGGCAGAACCTACAATTACCTAGAAAACTTCCTGCAGGATAGATACTTCATGGTACAAATAAACAATGATAGATCTGAGGTATATGAGCAACAGAATGGAATTCCCCAGGGATCAGTAATATCACCATCAATTTTTACGATTATGGTCAACGACCTAGGCGACGAGTTTAAGGACTTAAAAAACAACCTATCTCAGTTTGCAGATGATGCTGCGATATGGAGAACGGGAAGAAATCTCCCATTCCTCTATAAAAACAGTACAAAAACAAATAGATAAAGTATCTGACTGGATGAACAAGTGGGGATTTAATCTAAACGTTAAAAAAACCATAGGAATGATTTTCAGTAGAGGGCGTGTAATTAAAAAACAATATAATTGACATAAGCATTAATAAGCAAAAAGTATGCACAGCAAAATCAACTAGATTTCTTGGCATGGTACTAGACCAGCAACTAAACTGGAACAAACACATAGACCTTTTAGTGCAAAGCAGTAGAGGAAGAGAAGAGGCAATTTTTTAAGTTAATATATGTAACAATTAAATAATAAAAGATTTTGTGATAAAAACTTATGGTTTAATAAAATTTTAAAACATATTTTCTAAATTTTTATTTGTTTCTATAAGCTTTTTAAATACTGTTATAATTATGTAAAAAGTTTTTTAGTTTTTAAAAAAATTTTTTATTTTTTGCTTTTCTGTACGTTAATATTTATCTGTATATATTTATTAAAAGAAAAATAATGTTTATTTCCCTTAGGTTCTAAAGAAGTAACTATTAATTTCCCTTTATTATATATTTGCACTGCTATGTATTTTATTTCCTTTTTCTTTTCTTTTAAAAAAGTAGTTTTGCATTGTTTTAGCTATGTGGGGAACACTCAGCATAGACACGAGGTCCGTCGGTTATATTAGGGCTCATGTTCAAATGTATAACATACCTTTTGTGTCTAATAATAGTTTGCTAACAATTCTTTCTATAATGCTATGACTTTCTTAGTTCGTTTTCGTATTATGTTACATTTTGTGTTAAAATGTGAGCTACACAATTTCAATAAAATAAAGCTGAGAACACTCACGTTATTTGTATTAGTCATGGGATAGCGCGAACGCAGCCCCCCTTCCAAAAAATTACGCACCTGAGTCACCCGCATTTGGGGTGATCGGAGGAGGCGGCAAGAAAGATAGCTGTGGCTGTCTCAGGAGACGCCGAGGCGGAAACTTTCCAGTTAAAAAATGCTATGGACAAGTGGGTCCTGCTTTGCAAACCCAAAGATCCCCTCCCCCATTTCGTGGATTTAGAAATCAACGGGCAGGGGCAAAAGACACACACAATTTTTGTCACCATACCAGGACGGAAGACGGCGTGCCCTTTTTGCATGCAAGAAGACCATTGGGCAAATAGGTGCCACCAAAAAAAAAATAAAGGACAAGAAGTAAATACACAACCAGATAAACAAGCACAACAAAAACTACCTCCCCGCCAGCCTGCAGACAAAGAGAAGTTCCAAATAGTCACGAGAAATAATAAACGAAGAAGACACCACTCTGAGAACAACGTCACTACACAAGACACACCGAATTTTACGATGATAGACCCCACGCATTTTCCTACTCCAGCGCAAGCGTATAAAAACAATAGCCCAACAAGTCCAAACAAAGCAAAGACACACAAGCAACATATGGAAACACCACCCAGACGTAGAACGCTGTCAGACACCAGCCCAAGGCTCGTCATTGTGCTGGATAGCCCTGGTAACACAGAGTAAAGACGTTTTCCCCTGACCTTAAACATCAATTTTTATGTAATTGCACTATAACACAAATACCACTTTTCAAGAATGGCGGCAGAAATTAAAATAATTAGTGTAAATATTCGTGGCCTTCGCACAAATTACAACATTTCATAACACTCATACCATCCAGATTTTATACTGGTTCAAGAAACCAACACACACACAGACGAAAACGCAGCCCATATCACGACAAAATTAGGACTTAGACATTCATGTTTTAGCCCTAGTGTTCAGAATATAGGTTCAGGGGTAGCTATCGTACAGACATCGGATAGGTGGGAAATTATCAGGAAAAACAGAGATAGTAAGGGTAGAATAGCCATAGTTCAGGTAAGGAAAAACACACAAACATAGTAAACATACATGCACCACCAGATTACAGACACCAACCCTTGTTTTATGATAGCCTAGAAAGCCTACTCACTTTTCTATGTAGCACGCCCCTTTCAACCATCTACCATGTACATGGAGTTGTTGGTTATATCAGGACGTATTTCCTTTATTGTAATATGTTTTTGTTTGTATTTATTTTATACTATATTATCTCTAGTAGGTATTTTTCCTTTTGTAGTTATAGTTCAAAATGGATTTTTTTTAAAATCCAAAATATGCTATTTTCTAAGCTGGTATGTTTTTAATTTTCACTGGATGGTTTATTTGGTTAATCTGTATGTCTCTGTGGGGGAGTCTTTCTCCAGTTTATTTTTTATATGTTAGCTTTAGTTTGTGTAATATAGTGTTTTATTAACTTTTTCATTTCTGAAATGAATTTCTATGAGATTTTCTACACTCATTTCTACCTTGTAGTTACTACAGTATGTCTTAATGTTTTGTCTCTGTTGGTCATATTTCCTGCAGTCCACCAGAAAGTGTCTAATTGTGTTTGGTTCTTGACACTTTTCACATGTGGGTTCCTCAATCATGAAATATCCAGTCCCAAGCTTGAGCCTCAGCAATTTTTTATTAATTGGTATTTTTAGTTCGTCTTTTATTTGACATTTTTTGCTTGGTTTTTTTAAGGATTTTTTTTTTACGCCCACTAATACTCGAGGCGAATCTCAGGTTATTATTTATGTCTAGCCTGACATTGATTTTACGTGAGTATCCCTTTATTTCTTGTACAGAGATAGGTGTCCCTCGCCATTCAGGCAAATACTCGCCGATTTCGGAGGTACCCATTGCAGCTGGGTCGGCTCAGGAGCCGCCAGTCCCTGGTCGACGACACTCCTTCAAATGTTCTCGCCAGGTCTCGAGTTAATCCAGTCCAAATCCCGGTCGACGAAAAATCCTCAAATGCCGTCGCCCGGGTTTGATCCTGTATCACCCGGTCGCCAGAGCGGTGTTGTAACCACTACGCTAGCGCGGCTCCCAGGATTTTATATGAGTGTCTTGCTTTTTTACTTTGGTCCCATGCTGTTATCCACTCTTTAGTTATTGCTTGAGCAATTAAGCTCTTAATTTCAAACTTCCCTAATGTGACAGCGCCATCTTGAGATCTGTCGTTCTCGGCGCTGGCCCCATCTTGTCAGCCATATTGTCTCTGTGGTGTAGCGCCTTTTCATCACGTTATCTTCAAGAAGATTTATTACAAGGCCATAATAAATCCTACAAATTAGTTGTGTTTTTGCTCTA
Source organism: Oreohelix idahoensis (assembly GCA_024509875.1). Lineage (NCBI taxonomy): Eukaryota > Metazoa > Mollusca > Gastropoda > Stylommatophora > Oreohelicidae > Oreohelix > Oreohelix idahoensis. Next base: position 41,773 of record JAMPIV010020462.1, on the reverse strand, counting down.
GAAATAGTTGTGTATATTCGTGTTTTCATGCCTTCTAGAGCAATAATCGCGTGTGTTATTTGTGTGGTGCAAATTAATACGCTCAGCGCGCAGTAAGTTGAGTGATTAGCCTAGGGCTTATAAAAGAGATAGCAAGCGGCGAAACAGGCCTATTTTTGAGAGAGCCGCCCAGAAGAGAACAGGCGAAGTTAGACACCAGAGTCAATCTGTGTCAATCTGTAGATGCCTTGAGCACGTGAGTTAAGTTAGATTAGCATTAGTGTTCTATAATTCTGTAATTATATTGAGCGTGGCTATTTCAATGTTTAGTTAAATAGATTGATAAATGTGAAAGTTTAAGAGCGATTATTTCCTTTATCAGAAAGGCAAATACGGTATGAAGTTATTTCACGTGAATTTAGATGATATTAGCTAGTTAGCTAAATAGCAAGATGACAGCCACGTGGTGATGACTTTAGTTTTAGTCGTTAAGTTAAGAATAATTATATTTTTGTTCTTGAATGTAAAAGTAATTAAGTGTATTTCACGATTATTGATTATTCTACTGTTTATCGTTTGTGGGTTACTTTGAGTGAGATGAGATATGTATTTAGATTTCTGGAGAGCGCGAGGCCACTCCTTTGTTGAGACAGGTGTTTCTCTGGCTGCTCCTAGTGGAGCATGGACACAACAATGCGGCTGGTGTCCACCACAAGTCCACAAGAAGCATTTTTATGCTATTACAGTGGTTGTTTCTGTAACCTTGTGTTTCATGTGATGAGTCCCCAATCTCATCAGGGGTCATATACGACACGCTTGTGGCCAGGCGCACCAGTCGTCACTTACGACACGTTCAGAGTACAGGAACGAGTATTGATGTGGGTCGGTTGAGAGGTAGTAGTTTATTCTCATTATTGAGAGTATTTGGTTACATGTAGTTGAAGAATATTATTTTATGTCCAGTTGTTTATTATTTAATGATTGTTATGTGAAGGATGGTTTGTGAGAGCACGTGGGCGTACTTGGAGATGTATATTTCTCTTCTCCGCTCCTGAGGGAGCATGGGGCCACCAGTGTGGTTTGCCTCCGCATGAAGCATTCAGATGCTCTTGCAGTAGTGGTTTCGGTAGCAACCTATGTTACACGGTGAGATTGCCAGCCTTATGCACAACACCATACTAGTATCGCTACACAACATGCATGAGTGTGTGTGTGTGTGATAGTTGAGTGTGTGCTCTTGCAGTAGTGGTTTCGGTAGCAACCTATGTTACACGGTGAGATTGCCAGCCTCATGCACAACACCATACTAGTCGCATTGGATGACACGCATGAGTGTGTGAGATAGTTGAGGGTATCAGGTGGGCACATGTTTGCCGTATGGTAAGTGTTATTATGTATGCTATTGATGTTCACTTAGACATTGTTTTGTATATTGTTTTTTTTCAGACAGTCTATGAGCACTGAGTTGGTGTTTGATTGTTTGTTTGGTGTTCGGTTTTGTTCGGTAGAATTAAATGTTGATCTGCATAAGGCTTTGGGTTGCTTGAATTGTTAAGTCTACTGCTGAGAGGGTTGCAAGCAACCAATAATTGCAACCCCTGTGTCGTGTGAAATTCTAATCCACATATATAAATTAAAAAGTAAATGTAAAGCCTAACAAATAACTTCAATAAAAGGAAAGAAGAATGGTAAAGAACAGTGCTGTCACCATGACTGTACTCGAAATCCCCCTTGTTTTCTACTTCGTCTGCAAATTGTAACGTTTCACGTTGATAGTAAAAGCCTACTGTATCACTACACGCTTTCTTCAATAAAACGTGTACTGCCTTTCTAAGAAAAACCTTGAGATACGCAAGCTGACCTATATTTAATATTCCATTCATGTTATTTTATACACTACGTTACCATAAACGAAAGACAGATGGACTTAGGATAGAAAGAAAGGGAGGGCTGAAAGCCGGGACGCATACAACACTAAACACGCGTCTCGCTATACAATTACTACCATCACGCGTGTAAGGCCACAAGCACTAGCTTTTTTCTAATCGACAGTGATAAAAAACACTACCCATACGAGAGTTAGGTTTAAAAAACTTACAAAACGCTTATTAGGAAACATGACATTCTACTGTTTTATGTCTGAAATCCTGACATTAGTATGACAGTACACCAGACACCATAAAGTTTGGAAGTGAGGAGGTGGCAACAGCACGACTATCCTAGAAGAAAATGCATATTTTGAACGCAGCCACTTAGCTCCTTTAAATTTGTATATTTGGGTTCCTTAGGACTTGCTGACAAAGAATATGTTAAACGTTACGCAAATAGTCTAGGAATTAACAAATTATAGCCAAAAGAAATAGTGAGGGTGTCAGACAACCCCAAAATCAGAATCGCTCAGTGGCAGATTTTGACACCACCATTGTACGGGAAATAGGCCAACATGTTACCTCCTATTTGATTGGCGGAAAGTAAATGTAAGGCTAAACACGATTAGTCGGACTATAAATACTACTTCTTTGTTGTTAGGGGAAACAGTAGTAGAGGTACTTTTTTGAAAAGCTGTGTAAACATGGCTCGATTGGTTAGACCCGCCAATATAGGCAATTAGAAGCGTCAGTTTAGCACCACATTTTCAAATAAACTTACTAAAGAACCAGTGCGTTGAGCGCCAGTGCATATTTTTCTAAATAAAAGCCTGGGACATCGGCAGATCGAAATTGTGCTATATTCATTGCCAGTCAACGTAACTGTGTATTATTCCATGAATTGTGGTAAGCTTGATATATTCAATATCTTTTAATGAAAATTGAATGTAAATTGATAATTTATGTCTGTATATGTGTGTGGTTCAGTAGCGAACATGAGGCAAGGCCTATATAGTGCTCCAACCTGAACAGAAGGTGTCGGAGAAAAGTAAAACTGCATGGAATGGCCAAACAGTACACTGACACCTATCTTATTCACTAGAAGAACTAATGCTGGAATTGCAGAGGCGTAGTGATCATTAGGGAGGAGTATACTGGTGTAAATTATTTCAGATGAAGCTGACAGTTGGCCTACCGCTCTGAACTCAGTGTTTGTCATGTATTGTGTTCAGTCTAGAAATAGATTATAAATTAGTTATGAAGTAGGAGGTACAACCTTCTTGTTTCAGGGACTGTGGTCCTAAAGTTATTGAGCAGCACCTGGTCTGAGCTTTGCTGAATCTGGAGGCTGACAGCATACTCCTGGGTCCAGATAGCGACTAGTGAGGTGTCTCCAGAACACAGGGGAGCAATCGAGCAGAGGAGTCTTTTCCTGCCGCCATCACGAAAGTTAAGCCTCTGTGGCCAGTGGAGCTCAACATTATGTGTCCCCTCAAAAATTGACATTTAAAAAAAAAAAAAGAGGGACAAGACCTTGTTTAAATTGACAGGAACTGTGAACTTTTCCCCCATACTATTTCTCAGATAAACAAACACTTGAAGTCATGATGACAAATAACAACAAAACCAGTATTACCTCATAGTACTACTACACACTGACACACATAGGATAATATTAATAAAATATGTCACTACAATGTTCATATTTATAAATTCTGTACATATAAATTGTGATTACATTTGAATGTGATTCCTGGTTCACTTTGTAGCTGAATCAGGATATATAATAGTGAAAGTAATTAATACATAAATATTTGAAACTTTACCAGTGACTCATTTAAGATAGTCTTATAGAGTGTTAAATGTGTGTGAGTGTCACAGTGTTGTCAAGTGTGGTGGAATAAATTAAATTGTTTATCTGTCTGTTGTTGTTGTGACTTACACTTCATCATATACATACCCTAGACATTTAACGTAGTCATCACAATATTCCAGAATAATTCTGACTGAGTTATAAATGTGGTAGCAAGTAAGGTTATCTGTAAAACACTACACCTATTAGATACAGGTACCTTCACAGCTGATCTCAGTCAGTACACTAAGTCCCCTATAAATATTTATATCATCCCACTTTACCACATATATTGAGGTCTCGCTCCCGGGATTTTGAATCTTTCCCTATTAAAAATATTGGGGGTAATTCACTTCAGGGAATAATAGAAATTAAAAAGGTATCCTTGGGTGAAAAATAGATAACGTTGAGCTCTCAGTGCCTGTGGTGTCTTTGGATAAGTAATATCAGATTGTATTGTTTAGTTAGACATTATATAAATTTACCTGTTAGAAAATGGCGGACCTGGCCAAATTTCGATCTGCTGCTGTACAGACTGCGAAAGAGTTAGGAATGGACGGGCAAATTATGATTGCTTATGTCACTGCTGAATGTGACAAATATATTGAACGGGAAGAAAGAAGATTAGAAAAAGAGGCCGAAAGAAAGTTAGAGGCTGAGGCTAAGAGGTTGCAGATTGAGGCTGACAAAGAGGCTAAGAAATTGGAAGCCGAGGAAAGAAGATTGACTCCAGAAAGGGAAGACAAGCGATTAGCTGCAGAAAGGGAAGCAGAAGATAAGAGATTACAAAGGGAGCACGAGTTACGACTAAGGGAGTTTGAGTTTCAAGGCCATGCTCCTGAAAATGGTGCCAGCCCCTTTACCTCTGATGCCACTGCTAGCCAGGGAGCCTCAACCTCAGCTATGAATTTTCATTTAGATCATTTTGTTGAGAAAGACGATGATATTGAGAGCTATCTAAATAGATATGAACTATTAGCTACCACATATGGGTTAGAGAGAGAAAGGTGGAGCTTAAAGTTATCTCAAGGCCTTCGTGGGGCAGCTTATGAAGTTTTTGCCAAAATGAGCAGAGGTGATCAAGAAAATTATGACATGCTAAAGCAGGCTCTTTTGTTAAGATATGAAAAGAACGCAGAATTTTATAGGAAAAAAATTTAGGAATGCTAAACTACTGTCAGGTGAAACCTATCACCAGTTCTCTGCACGGTTAGAGACATACTTGGAGAAATGGACTTCTCTGGGGAAAACCCAAGATCTTAAGGAAATGGTCCTTATAGAACAATTAAGAGAGTCCATGGCTCCAGACCTGAGAAAGTTTCTCATGGAACAAGGTGCAGAGAGGCTGGGTGAGTTGCTAAATGTTGCAGAAAGGTATCAAGCGGCTCAGGCAGAGGTATCAGGTAATAAAAAGAAACAGGTGGATAATTTTAGGGCACCACAGAACTTTAATAAATTTGATCCTAGAGATCAAAACAAAGGTAAGCACCAATTTGATAGGCCACGGTATGACAATAAAAATAAAACCCCACAATTCGATGAAAGGAAATATGATGAAAGAAAATCTTTCAACCAAGGGAAAAGGTGGTGTAAAAATTGTAAGATGAACAATCATGACACTGACCATTGTAGAAGGAAACCTCCTCATTGTGCTGCTATGACATCTGGGAAAAAGGAAAAAAAAAGGTCAAACCTGCAGAACTACAGGAACCATACCATCCCCCAGTGTGTGAAGATGTCATCTGTAATGGTGTCACTATAAGGTGTTTATATGATACCGGTTTAGATTACGATTCCGTTGTGAGTTCTCACCTGGTGCAGGCAGATCAATACACCACAGAAACAGTGGAGATTCAAACTGCAACCAAGGATGTAGCTACCATGACACTTCCCGTCGCCCGGATAAAGGTGAAAACGCGATATGTGGAAGGAATCATAAAAGCAGCAGTGATAAATGAGCCAATCTACCCTCTGATATTGGGGTGTAGATATGTCTTCTTGGGAATCCCAAGAGACCTGTGATATTGGCAACAGTGCAGACCAGATCACAGTCTAAAAAGGAGGAGGATAATCCAATAAATACTCATCCAGATGAGATGAGGAAGGCACAGGCTGAGGACAAAACACTCAAGCCGTGTTTCAAGAAGTTGCCCAAAACCCATACACCTCCAGGCAAGGGAGAGTTTTATATGAAGAACAAGCTGATATATAGGAAGGCTGGATCTGAATCCAATGGTCACGGACAGCTGGTCCTTCCCACTTCATATAGGACTAAAGTGTTGGAACTAGGGCATGCGATTCCCTTCAGTGGTCATATGGGGATCAGCGCAACAGGACAGCGTATAGCTTGTCACTATTTCTGGCCAGGGATAACTGAAGATATCAAACGATATGTAAAATCCTGTCCAGAGTGCCAACGAGTAGCACCTAAACATTGGACTGCACCAGCAACTCTGGTAGAAATGCCCATAGTGGGAACACCCTTTGAGAGAGTTGCCGTGGATCTTGTGGGACCTCTCACCCGAACCAAGAGAAGGAACAGCTACATTCTGACTCTGGTGGACACTTGTTCTATGTGGGGAGAGGCGGTACCCCTGTCATCGATTGATTCTAAACATGTGGCAGAGGCATTGCTCACAATTTTCACAAGGTTAGGCTTTCCCAATCAAATCTTGACTGATAATGGCTCTCAGTTCAAGGGGAAACTAACAGAAGAAGTTTTCAGGATCTTCCAGGCCAAACACTTCCATTGTAGTGTGTACCACCCACAAGGGAACGGCCAAGTGGAAAGATTTAATGGCACGTTGATGTCGATCCTGAGAAAGTTGGCACACGAAAAACCAGATACATGGGATCAGTACCTTCACGCCGCCCTCTTTGCTTATCGGGAGGTACCCCATAGTTCAACCGGAATGGCCCCGGCAACATTATTATTTGGAAGGCCAATAAAAGGTCCACTCGAAGCTCTGTTAAGAACGTGGACTGATGAAAAGGCAGAGGAAAATATTACATCCTCATACCAATATGTGAATGAGCTGACCACTCGTTTAAAAACTGGCTGGAAACTTGCCAATGAAAATTTGAAACAAGCCAGGAAGAAACATGCTGCCTATTATAACAGGAAAGCTAAAGACAGAGACTTGGCTGTGGGAGAGAAGGTACTGCTTCTTCTACCCGGTAGCCAGAATAAGTTACAAATTGGATGGCAAGGTCCATATACAGTTCTAGAGAAGGTGTCTAGAACCAATTATAAGATAGATGAGAAGGGGAAAGAAAAAATCTATCATGTGAACCTCCTGAAGAAATATTTGGAAAGAGAACATCAGGAAGAGACACACTTGTTGACCTTGTCCATTGCAATGGAGATGAAAAAGGAACCACTTTCATCATTTGAATATCCATTACACTCCTGTGAGACAGCGGCACAGGTGAAAATCAGTACACATTTAACGAAAGAGCAAAAGAAGAGAGTACAACAGGTTCTAGATACTCATACAGAGGTGTTAACAGACCGACCAGGGAAAACAAACCTATTGGAATATGATATGAAACTGATAGACCCCACACCTGTCTGTATGAAACCTTATTCGATTCCTTTTGCTAAGGAGAAAGCTTTGAAGGAAGAGATAGACTATTTGTTGAAGGAAGGAATTATTTCACACAGTGAATCTTCGTATAGTTCCGGTATTGTACTCTTAAGGAAGCCCTCTGGAGAACATAGACTCTGTATAGATTACAGGAGACTGAATGCTATTACAGAAGGACAGGTGGATCCATTGCCGGATACAAATCAGTTGTTTGCCAGGGTAAATAAAGCTAAATATTTCTGTTGCGTGCATATTTTGACGCACATATTACAAAAATCGATATGGCTATTTAATATGGAAAAGATATAGACATTCATTCATTTGTGTATGAAAATGCTGTCTATGGGAAAGCTAGATAATCCATGATTGTTTTACACTTTTGATTATAGGTGTAATCATTCTTGATATTGATTCGGCGCATGGATATGGCACTCATGTCCGTACTTATTTGTTAGGGCCAGAAAATAGATTAATTTGCTTATTATGTTAATGGCCTGAATTCATATGTATTACATATTATTAGTACAAGTAGAATCAGTCCTATATTGTATATTTTGGATGGGTAGGCAGGACTATATTCTTGTTATGCCGCTCTAGCGGAAGTAGGAGTTGTCTTGACAAGTCGTGATGAGTTCCGAGGTACCGTTTACAATGGCGGTTACGCATTTTCCAGGGCTGGTACATTCTTCAGTAAAAATGATTTATGAAGTGGTTTTTCTTCTGTAGGAGATTGTGTCTCTACTAGAGTTTGTGTTAGAGACTCTCCTAATGTACGGTACCATGTATGATTCGGACTCCAGGTAATGCCAGACCCTATTTTTGATGATCTCATGTCGGTTAGACCTAGCTGGAATTTTTGTGCTTCGCAACGCTAGGGTCATGTTTGTATCGACGAAGATGACGGGCTTCCATACAGCAATTATGTCTACGTGAAGTAACTGGATTACTGTAGAACTGTATGGAGGAACTTTAAGAAATTATTCATATGCATTGCAAATTAACTTTGGCTTATATATACCCTCCTGTGAGTGAGTGAGCGACAACTCAGGAAGGCGGCCATGTTACATTCCTGTCATCATATTTTTGAATCACTGTCCAAAGAACGGGGCATGTATCTTATTATTCGGACAGTGGCAATGAGATCTCGATTTTGATAGAAACCCCTTATCGTGGTTTCATAATATGATATAAACTATGAACATAAAGCAACTTTAGTTACTTACCGATCCGCCTTCACTGACGCGCTTAGTCAGATAGGGGATGCGGCCATTAGGTATCATGACATTGGAAGCTATTGATGTACTACCCATTATTTATGAATGTGTCATGACATGGGATCTACTATGTATGCCTGCAAATTGATGTCTCAACATATACCCATGATTTACTCGTTATGTCCCAGTGTGTGCGTCTAAATAAACTGTGTAAACAAAGATTCCAGCAGTCTGCATTGGTGCCTTGTAGACACAAGTGAATGAGTGATTAGATTGGACAGAACACGAACAGTACAACATTCGCGTTAATCACACTCTACACTTCTACTCCATATATACACCATCCTGCGTCGGTTGAATTGACCAAGTTTAGGGCCTGCTTCCCCTGGAACCTTAGAGGGAAACTACTGTTACAGCTGCCTTTGCCTTCCCTAACTCAGGACTAGGGTGAGTTACCCATTTACAGCTGGGTAGACTGGAGCATGCCTGATCTCAACAACTCTGTACACTACAATGGACATATACAGTAGTGGCACCACAAACCACATGCTACAGTGATTGATAGTGGAGCTTTACAGAAGAAAGAGAACACACCATACACCACACTTCTTTACAATGAGCACTTTACAGTGGTGGGCCAGATTCCTGGGTCCAGCCTATGCAGTCTTGTTGTGTTGAGAATCACATTTTACAGTTGCAAGAACATTTGTTTGACCACATCAACACCAGTAGGACAGCTATACAATCAATGTCAGCTTGACCTGTTCTGACAAGTGTAGCAATATCTGGGTCAGCACTTGTTGACATTTGGCACAGTACAGTTAGTGTTCTAAACTAGTGATTGTTTATCCTGCTGTAATAGAAGAGCAATGTTGAACATAAAGTGCAAATTTCATCGGTGGATCTTCTAATGTGCTCAAAAAAAAAATTGAACAGTGTAACAGTTAGAAAGCTAATCTATTACTCAATAAAGTGGTAGTCTAATTTGTTAAAACTGAGCATACAGTACAATACATTGCAACTACAACACATTTCATTATATGATACACACATTGATGATTTATATGTATTTATGTTTATATATTATTTGTTTATATGTGTGATTGTTATGTGTTTGCGGGCCTGGATGGGAGGTGACTAGAACAGGAAATACCAAGTGATATTGGTCTTGTTCTGGCGTTCTATAGTGAGCAATTTCTTAATTGAAATTTGCATGCAACATAGTTTGCAAATATTTGGTTAGCTGTGACGACTGTGTTCATATTTGTATTTGTAATATTTTTCTGTTCTTTATTTTTGTTTGATTTGTTTGTATAATTGTAGGTCTCATCTTTCCTTTCATTTCAGTTCTTTACACCCTTATGTTTATACACTGTGGCGTTATTTGTCTTGTTATCTTATTGCAGTTATCATCACGGTTTCTGTGATCATTTTTTTCATTTCTCCTATTTAACTTAATTTGATCTCTGCAAATGTTTTCAGATTGTCTTTTCTTGTTTGTCCTTTGTAATGTCTTTAGTTGACATATGACATAGGAGGTATAGTTGAATACACTTATATTATAGTACAGATCAGTACTTTATGATTATTATTGTTATAAAACAAAGTGTACAAGACCTTTATAAGGCTTGTCTCCCAAAGTGATTGGTATAGGAAATATTATTTTCCACAGGTACTCAAGTGATCATTGATTACATTAAGTTATACAAGACCTTTGTAAGGCTTGTCTCCCAAAGTGATTGGTATAGGAAATATTATTTTCCACAGGTACTCAAGTGATCATTGATTACATTAAGGTATACAAGACCTTTGTAAGGCTTGTCTCCCACAGTATTTGAGATATACAGTTATTGTTTCCCACAGGTACTCAAGTTATCTTTGGTTATATGATAAACAAAATAACCATACAAGTTTTTCACTAAGACTAAGTCTATGGTATAGACTTGTCTCCCATTAAAGTGAAATAAGGTAATTTATTTACTTTTTCAGGTTTCTGATTTAAGAAGACAAGATGTCTACATTAGATTACTTTATTGCACAAGGAAAATCCCTTGATAAGACTGGGAAACAGTTAGAAGAATGGGCTGTTGCTCAATATGACAAAGCATTAGCTGCAGAGGAGAGAAAAGCTGCTGCTGAAGAGAAAAAAGCTGCGGCTGAAGAGAGAAAAGCTCTGGCTGAAGAAAAAAGATTAGAAAAAGAAGCTGATACTGCTGCTGAACTAAAGAAATTGCAGATGCAAGTGGAGGAAAGGAGATTTGATGCAGAACAGAAAAAATTAGAAGCGGCTGCAGAACAGAAAAGATTAGATAGAGAAGCTGAAGAGAGAAAAGCAATAAGAGAACATGAGTTTGAATTAGAGAAATTGAAATTGACAAGTATGAGTAATATTAATCAGGCATCTGGTGGTAATGGTAAACCCTTTGTGTACAAGGTCAAGGTACCAGCGTTCAACCCTACCAGTGATGACATAACATTTTGGCTTTCTAGATTTGAACGTGCTTGTCGAGCTCATAATGTTGACAAATCACAGTATGTGAATCAGTTGTCTGAAAATCTAAAAGGGGAGTCTCTGAGTAAGTTATATTTCCTTGAAGAGGCCGACAAGGATAATTATGAGGCTATTAGGGCAGCTTTGATAAAAAGATATCAGCTGTCAGAAGAAGGTTATCGTCTTTTGTTTAAAACAATGAGACCTGAGGTAGGTTTAGAATTCTCAGATTTCATTTCAAAAGCACGAACTACACTTTCACGATGGATTGAATTATCCAAAATAGAGAAAACATTTGATGGTCTTACGGATTTATTGCTAAGAGACAAGGTCATGTCTTCTGTAAATAAATCATTCCTAGAGTTCTTACATGAGCGTAAACCTAGTACAATAAAGCAAATGGAAGAATATTGTGACCAGTATGCCACGGCACACCCTGACATGATTCTTAGTAACTCTAACATTAAAGAGAGTATGCCAGTTGCTTCGGCAACAGAATATAATCAGAATTACTCACACAAATTCCAAGGAGCTAAAAATAAATTTGATAAAAAGGTTAATTGGAATAAGTATCAAAACCAAGATAACCACTCAAATCAGGGTTCTTCTTCGAAGAACCGGAATCGGGCTGATAGTCCTCGACACGCGAGGGGTACCCATAATTTTAGACATTCTCGAAAGGGGAGTAGCTATAGGAACTACCCAAGTGCTTCATGGAGAGAAAAGAACCAATATTACAGGGATACTCAGTATAATGAGCGTGATGATTATGATCATGAATATTATGATTCAAACCCAAATAGGGGTTATAACAGAGGAAATAATAATTATAGAGACAATCATAACCGAGGTAGATCACAACATAAAAGACATGGTAAATCTTATTAACAGGCTAACTCTGCACAACAGGAGTTCCACGACGCCGGTAATCAGAATAATGATAAAAAAGACTCCAATAGTGTAGCAAATTCCGCTTTCGATTTTGCTAGAGTATCTCAGTGTTCGCAATGCAAAACATTATTCGATCCAACCACAGTTTCTACTTTAAGCTGCGGTCACCCGCTTCCCGCTCTCCCTGCGTCAATCGCGCATAATGGAAGGGGTGCTCTTGTTTTCAATAGAGGCTTAATAGATGGTACTCCGGTATCAATTCTTTTCGATTCGGGGTGCACTACCATCGGAGTGAGGCAATCACTCGTAAATCCTTCTCGAGCTACAGGCAATGTAGTCAAATGTGTAACATTTGGTGGCACATTGGAGAAGTACTCCACTGCCATTATCAATATTGCAACGCCTTTCTTTACAGGAGAGGTGCAAGCATGTCTCTTGCCGAATCCGATCGCTGATCTTATCATCGGTCGCATTCATGGAGTGAAAGAATGCACTCCACAGCAAATTTCTAATTGGGAAAATGTTAATATGCAATCTGCTAATGCAGTAATCACTAGGGCTCAAGCTCTTAATATGCCGCAATCTTCACATTCTGAAGATAATGAGGCGCAGACCCAAGATGATCCCTTGGAGATTTCACATGATTCCTTTATAAAACAGCAGGAAGATGATCCTACTCTAAAGAAATTCTTTACTCTGGCAACAAAAGGTGATCCGAATAAGGATACAAATCGTAAATCTTGGATTGCGATGAAGAATGGCGTACTTGTACGTATGGTACAAGACTCCGCTAAGTCCATTCATTCTCAAATCCTTGTGCCTAAAAATATGAGAGTTAAAATCTTACAGCACGCTCATGATTCGCAGTGTGCTGGACATATGGGTTTTTCCCGTACCAAAACTAGAGTTCTTGAATCTTTCTTTTGGCCTGCTGTGAATAAAGACATACGAATCTACTGTCGATCTTATAAAGTATGTCAAGAGATTAAATCCAGAGGTCCACGCCATGATGCACCTATTCAGGCTGCAGACATTCCCATTCGACCATTTCAAAAAATGGTGATAGACATCATTGGTCCATTTAAGATAAAGTCTGCTAGAGGACACCAATTTATTTTGACGTGTGTTGATATGTGCACACGTTGGCCGGAGGCTGTTCCTCTAAAGAGCATAACTACTGCTGATGTCGCAGATGCTCTTTGGTTAATATTTTCTCGTCTGGGATTTCCAGCAGAAATATTATCCGACCATGGTACCCAACTCATATCAGATACCATGTCTCAAGTAATGTCAACTCTTAAGATAGAGAGATCGCTGAGTAGTATTTATCATCCTATGTCCAATGGGATGGTGGAACGTCTGAATAGAACTCTGAAAAACCTACTAGGTAAGATAACAGAAGATCATCCTCAGGATTGGGATAGGGTTTTACCCGCGGCTCTCTTTGCATATAGAGAGGTCGCCAACGAACATACAGGATTTTCTCCCTTTGAACTTGTCTTTGGCGTGAAACCGCGAGGTCCTATGTCCTTACTTCATGATCTTATAACTGCTGATAATATTGTCGGTGGCACAAAATCCTCTTATGAATATGTCATCGCACTTAGACACAAGATTATTGAAGCATGCAAATTGGCAACTGCTTCTTCTGAATTTGCGAAACAGAAGGCAAGGGAATTTGCTAATAAAAAGAGATGCTTGCGACAACTTTGTCCAGGTGACAAAGCATTTGTCTTGCTACCTTGTAGGGAAAATAGACTTCTTATTTCTTGGAAAGGTCCGTACGACATAATATCAAAAGTTTCCGATGTTGACTATATCGTCGATATTGACGGGAAGCGTAAAACCTTCCACATCAACATGCTCACGGAATTCCATGAACGTCCGGATTATTTACAACCTGTTTTCCAGGCAACGGACGATTTTCCAGTCCAACATGGACAGTACTCATCTCTGTCAGTAATACAGGATGAGGAAACGAGTTTCTCGGATGTAAATCTACCTTTTCCAATGATTCCTCTTCACTCTAATGAATCGTGGAAAGGTGTTGCAATTTCTCCCGAATTATCTCCAGGAGAGCAGAAACAAGTTTCTACTATGTTAGAACAATTTCAGGATGTCCTTACTGACATTCCTGGTCAAACTGATGTCATTCAACATGACATTATTCTTACTGACCATAGTCCTATAAGAGTCAGACCGTATCCTATCCCGATACATTTTCAAGCACAGGTAGAGAAAGAGTTGGATGAGATGATAGAGTTAAAAATTATTGAACCATCCACATCAGCATATTCTTCGCCGGTGGTTATTGTACGAAAAAAAGACAATAACATACGTCTTTGCGTGGATGTCATGAAATATTCTAATCCACATATATAAATTATTAGGTAAATATGAAGCCTAACAAATAAAATTAATAAAGAGAAGAGCAATGGTAAAATGACAGTGCTGTCACAAGGAATGTACTCGAAATCCCCCTTGTTTTCTGCTTCGTCTGCAAATTGTAACGCTTTCACGTTGATATAAAAGCTTACTGTATTATTACCCGCTTTCTTCAATGAAACGTGTGCTGTATTTCTTGGAAAAGCATTGAGAGGCCCTGCGTAATGACCTAAATTAATCCTAACATTAATTATATTACGTTACCAAAACGAACGAACAGATGGACAAAAGGATAGCGAGAAGGGAGAGGCAGAAAGCCGAACACTAAACACGCTTCGCGCGATACGCAAATGCTGCCATCACGCGTGTAAGTCTACATGCACTAATTTTTTTTCAGACGGACAGTGATAAAATACACTACCCTTTCCCAGAGTTAGGTTTATAAATCATAACAGACTCTTATTAGAAAAGATAACAATAGATGGGTTTACGTTTGAACACATAACAGTACCCAGACAGCACATCTTCGAAACAGGAGGTAGAAGAAATTGCATATTTTGAACGCAGCCACGTAGCTCCTTTAAATTAGTATTTTTGGGTTCCTTAGGGCTTGCTGACAAATAATATGTAAAACGTTACGCAAATAGTCCAGGAATTAATAAATTATACCCAAAATAAAATATTGGGGGTGCCTGACAGCATAAAATCATTTCTGCTCATAAGATTTTTTTTTAACGTGTTTGAAAAAAATTTACGTTACAGAAATAGCCTACCATGTAAACTCCAAATTGATTGGAGCGCAACAAATGAAAGCCTAACCACGATTGGTCGGGCTATAAATACTATCTTGGTTGTTAGGGGAGACGGGAAAAGATAACATTTTTTCAAACACTTATCGAAACGTGGCTCATTGGCCAGTCTCGCTGATATACACACTTGGGAGCGTTAGTTCGAGACCACTTGTTTAAATGATCCTGATAAAGCATCAGTGCGTTGAAGCCAGCTAAAATTTTGCTCAATAAAAGCCTGGAAGATAAGCAGATGGAAATTTGTGCCAGTTTGTGCCAGAATTCATTGCTAATCAACGTATCTGTGTTATTCGTATGAATTGTGGTAAGCTTGAACCATTTAATATCTTTTAATGAAAATTGAATGTGAATTGTTGATTTATGCCTGTATATATATGTGTAGTTCAGTGGCAAACGTGAGGTAAAGCCTAAAATGCTCCAGCCTGAACAGAGGGTGTCGGAGAGAAGTAAAACGGCATGGAATGGCCAAACAGTACACTGACACCTGGATGATTGACTAGAAAGAAATAATGCTGGAAGTGCAGAGGCGTAGTAACCATTAGGAAGGGTAATACTGGAATAAAGTATTTCAGATGAAGCTGACTGTTGGCCTAACGCTCTGAACGCAATGTTTGTGATGTATTGTGATCAGTGTAAAAAGAAAATATAAATTAGTTATGAAGTAGAAGGTACATCCTTCTTGATTTCAGGGACAGTGGTCTTGATGGTACTGAGCAGCACCTAGTCAGAGCTTTGCTGAATCCAGAGTCGGACAGCATACTCCTTGGTCTTTTTAGCTATCAGTGAGGTGTCTCCTGAACCCAGAGGAGAATTCGAGCAGAGGAGTCCCTTCCTGCCGCCATCACGCCAGATAAGCGAATTGGCCAGCTGAGCTCAACATTATGTCCCCTCATATTGAACTGACTTTATAAAATTAACATTAAGAGGGGAATTTACTTGTCTTAAAATCAGGAACTGTGAACATCTCCAATACTAGTCCCTAAAGACAAACTATTGAAGTCATGATGACAAATACCAACAGAGCTTGAACAAAACAAAACCAGTATTACCTCATTTTACTACTACACAACTGACACACATAGAACATTTGTAATAATATATGTCACTACAATATTCATATTAAATACATTCTGTACATAACTTGTAATTTAAATTGATTGTGATTCCTGGTTCCCTTGTAGTTGAATCAGGACACATATTCATTCATGCCAGTAATGAATACATATTGTTATTCGAAAGTTTATCAGTGACTCTTTTAAGATATCTTTGTAGAGTGTTATATGTATGTGAGTGTCACAGTGTTGTCAAGAGTAGTGGATTAAATTAAATTGTTTATCTGTCTGTTGTTGTGACTTACACTTCATCATACACATACCCTAGACACATAACGTAGCATCACACTATTCCAGAATAATTCTGACTGAGATATAGAGATATGTGGTAGCAAGTAAGGTTATCTATAATACACTACTCTTAATAGATATAGATACCTTCACAGCTGATCTCAGTCAGTACACTAAGTTCCCTATAAGTATTTATAACATCCCACTTCACCACATATATTGGGGTCTCGCTCTTGGGATTTTGAATCTTTAACTATTAAAAATATTGGGGGTAATTCACTTCAGGGAATATAAGAATTAAAAGGTATCCTTGGGTGGAATTAAATAAGGTTGAGCTCACGGTGCCTGTGTTGTCCATTAGATATATAGTTAGAAATTGAATTGTTGGGTAGACATTATAAAAATTTACCTGATAGACAATGGCGGACCTGGCCAAATTTCGATCTGCTGCGGTTCAGACTGCAAAAGAGTTAGGATTAGATGGGCAAGTTATGGTTGCCTATGTTACTACGGAATGTGACAAATTTATTGAACGCGAAGAAAGAAGGTTTGAAGCCGAAAGAAAGTTAGAGGCTGACAGGGAAATTAAGAAGTTACAATTTGAAGCTGAGGCTGAGACTAAGAGGTTGCAGATTGAGGCTGACAAAGAGGCTAAAGCATTGGAAGCCGAGGAAAGAAGACAAGCTGCAGAAAGGGAAGAGAAGAAATTAGCTGCAGAAAGAGAAGAGAAGAGATTAGCTGCAGAAAGGGAAGCAGAAGATAAAAGATTACAAAGGGAACATGAATTACGACTAAGGGAGTTTGAGTTTCAAGGCCATGCTCCTGAAAATGGTGCCAGTCCCTTTGCCTCTGATGCTACGGTTACTCAAGGAGCCTCGACCTCAGCTATGAACTTTCATTTAGATCATTTTGTTGAGAAAGACGATGATATTGAGAGCTACCTAAATAGGTATGAACTATTAGCTACCACGTATGGGTTAGAGAGAGAAAGGTGGAGCTTAAAGTTATCTCAGGGACTTCGTGGGGCAGCTTATGAAGTTTTTGCAAAAATGAGCAGAGGTGATCAGGAAAATTATGACATGCTAAAGCAGGCTCTTTTGTTAAGGTATGAAAAGAATGCAGAGTTTTACAGGAAAAAATTTAGGAATGCTAAACTACTGTCAGGTGAAACCTATCACCAGTTCTCTGCACGCATAGAGACATACTTGGAGAAATGGACTTCTCTGGGGAAAACCCAAGATCTTAAGGAAATGGTCCTTATAGAGCAACTAAGAGAGTCCATGGCTCCAGACCTGAGAAAGTTTCTCATGGAACAAGGTGCAGAGAGGCTGGGTGAGTTGCTAAATGTTGCTGAAAGGTATCAAGCAGCTCAAGCAGAGGTAACAGGTAATAAAAAGAAACAGGTGGATAACTTTAGGGCACCACAGAACTTTAATAAATTTGATCCTAGGGATCAAAATAAAGGTAAGCACCAATTTGATAGGCCACGGTATGACAATAAAAATAAATTCCCACAATTCGATGAAAGGAAATATGATGAAAGAAAATCTTTCAACCAAGGAAAAAGGTGGTGTAAAAATTGTCAGATGGACAATCATGACACTGACCGTTGCAGAAGGAAACCTGTGTATATGGCAACCCTTCAGGTCAGGTCGACCTCAAGACAGGAGGAGGATATTATGTTAGATACCACTCCAGAAGAGATGAGGAAGGCACAGGCTGGGGATAAAACACTCAAGCCTTGTTTCAGAAAATTGTCAACTTGTCATACAACTCCAGGCAAGGGAGAGTTTTATATGAAGAACAAGTTGATGTATAGGAAGACTGGAGCTAGATCCAATGGTCACGGACAGCTGGTTCTTCCAAAAAGATACAGGACAGAATTAATAAGGAGCCTACATGTGAAACCAGATGGGGACCATGAGAAGATAGGTACCATCATTCAAAAGGTGGCTCACAATTATTATTGGCCCAAAGCAAGATGGGACATTGAGAATTTTGTAGAAAGGTGTAGCATAGCACATGAGGGAACACCCACAAGTGGGAACATGGATCAGGACCTGGACACGCCATGGGGCAAAATCAGGCCTAACAGTAAAAGGAAAAATAAATTTGATAAAGTGGACCAAATGGAATGGGAAGCCCCTTTTCACGGACAAGCTTCACTTAACTGTTTTACAATGGCCACTATGCGGAGAGTGCAAAAAGATGTCTTACCCCAGGATAAGCCGACAATCCCTCAATCGGACTTAAACAAACTGGAGGAAGAGGATGTAGGGAGGAAATCTCTCATCAAGAATTTTAAGAGGGGAGAAAGCCCCAAAAGAATTGGTAGCGGTCGTTTTGTGAATGATAATTCTGGGAGGAAAAATCATCACTATAAAGCTTCGAGTGGAAGAGACCATACCGGTGCATGGACAAAGAGGTCCACACAATTAACGGTCCATATGTAGCTTTGTTAAGAACGTGGACTGATGAAAAGGCAGAGGAAAACATTACATCTTCATACCAATATGTGAATGAGCTGACCACTCGGTTGAAAACTGGCTGGAAACTTGCCAATGAAAATTTGAAACAAGCCAGGAAGAAACATGCTGCCTATTATAACAGGAAGGCGAAAGACAGAAATTTGGCTGTGGGAGAGAAGGTACTGCTTCTTTTGCCCGGGAGTCAGAATAAGTTACAAATTGGATGGCAGGGTCCATATACAGTTCTAGAGAAGGTGTCTAGAACAAATTATAAGATAGATAAGAAGGGGAAAGAAAAAATCTATCATGTGAATCTCCTGAAGAAATCTTTGGAAAGAGAACATCAGGAAGAGACACACTTGTTGACCTTGTCCATCGCCATGGAGATGAAAAAGGAACCACTTTCATCATTTGAATATCCATTACACCCCTGTGAGACAGCAGCACAGGTGAAAATCAGTACACATTTAACGAAAACTCAGAAAGAGAGAGTGCAACAGGTTCTAAAGAATCATGCAGAGGTGTTAACAGACCGACCAGGGCATACAAACCTATTGGAATATGATATGAAACTCATAGACTCCACACCTGTCTGTATGAAACCATATTCGATTCCGTTTGCTAAGGAAAAAGCTTTGAAGGAAGAGATAGACTATCTATTGAAGGAAGGAATTATTTCGCACAGTGAGTCTTCGTATAGTTCCGGGGTGGTACTCTTAAGGAAGCCCTCTGGAGAACATAGACTCTGTATAGATTACAGGAGACTGAATGCTATTACAGAAGGACAGGTGGATCCATTGCCGGATACAAATCAGCTGTTTGCCAGACTAAATAAAGCTAAATATTTCTCAAAAGTGGATCTGAGTAAAGGATACTATCAGATTCCAGTAAAGCCTGAGGTTAGACCATACCTAGCTTTTAGTACCTCAGAAGGACACTATGAGTTTAATAGATTGCCATTTGGATTGAAGAATGCGCCTAGTGTCTTCTCTAGAATGATGAGAAAATTATTGGATCCTCTGAATAATCCCTGTATAACAAATTTTATGGATGATATCCTTATAGCAACAGAAACATTTGAGGAACACATTGACTCTCTGAACATGCTGTTTGATCGACTTAGGGAGGCAAATTTAACAGCCCGTCCAACCAAATGTTGCGTTGGATGTAAAGAATTGGAATTTTTGGGACACACAGTTTATCAGGGAAACATGACCCCTGACCCAAAGAACTTAGAGAAACTACAGAAAGCCCCGAGACCACAAACCAAGAAGGACGTGAGATCCTTTGTCTCATTATGTGGTTTCTACCAGAAGTATATCAAAAACTTTAATTCCATATGTGCACCGTTAACTGAATTGACACGTAAAGGACATCCAGATCGCATTACATGGACTCCACAATGTGAAATGACTTACCAAGAATTGAAGGAAAAGCTCACAAGTAAACCCATTTTGAAATTACCTGACTTAAGTCAAGAATTCATAGTAAGGACGGATGCAAGTAATATTGGGTTAGGTGCAACTTTACTACAGAAATCAGATGCATTGGATGGGGAATTAAGCCCAGTGGCATATGCTAGCAGAAAGTTGAATAAAGCTGAAATCAACTACTCAACTAGCGAAAAAGAATGTCTTGCAGTAATATGGGCAATAAAGAAATTCAATATTTATCTATATGGGAAGGCATTTGAGTTGCAGACTGACCACAAACCTTTATCGTTTTTAGCACAGGCTAAGCATGAGAACTCTAGGTTACTCCGATGGTCTTTGCTTCTGGCTCCATATAATTTTAGCATTGAATATATATCTGGAAAAACCAATCTGGGAGCGGATTTTTTAAGCCGCCATCCGTGTGATGAGAATCACCGTAAACCCCAGAAATAATAATAAATTTCTCTATGTGTATATAGAATAAAGGACTGACATATAATGTCTGTTTTAAGAGGGGAGGTGTCATGAAATATTCTAATCCACATATATAAATTATTAGGTAAATATGAAGCCTAACAAATAAAATTAATAAAGAGAAGAGCAATGGTAAAATGACAGTGCTGTCACAAGGAATGTACTCGAAATCCCCCTTGTTTTCTGCTTCGTCTGCAAATTGTAACGCTTTCACGTTGATATAAAAGCTTACTGTATTATTACCCGCTTTCTTCAATGAAACGTGTGCTGTATTTCTTGGAAAAGCATTGAGAGGCCCTGCGTAATGACCTAAATTAATCCTAACATTAATTATATTACGTTACCAAAACGAACGAACAGATGGACAAAAGGATAGCGAGAAGGGAGAGGCAGAAAGCCGAACACTAAACACGCTTCGCGCGATACGCAAATGCTGCCATCACGCGTGTAAGTCTACATGCACTAATTTTTTTTCAGACGGACAGTGATAAAATACACTACCCTTTCCCAGAGTTAGGTTTATAAATCATAACAGACTCTTATTAGAAAAGATAACAATAGATGGGTTTACGTTTGAACACATAACAGTACCCAGACAGCACATCTTCGAAACAGGAGGTAGAAGAAATTGCATATTTTGAACGCAGCCACGTAGCTCCTTTAAATTAGTATTTTTGGGTTCCTTAGGGCTTGCTGACAAATAATATGTAAAACGTTACGCAAATAGTCCAGGAATTAATAAATTATACCCAAAATAAAATATTGGGGGTGCCTGACAGCATAAAATCATTTCTGCTCATAAGATTTTTTTTTAACGTGTTTGAAAAAAATTTACGTTACAGAAATAGCCTACCATGTAAACTCCAAATTGATTGGAGCGCAACAAATGAAAGCCTAACCACGATTGGTCGGGCTATAAATACTATCTTGGTTGTTAGGGGAGACGGGAAAAGATAACATTTTTTCAAACACTTATCGAAACGTGGCTCATTGGCCAGTCTCGCTGATATACACACTTGGGAGCGTTAGTTCGAGACCACTTGTTTAAATGATCCTGATAAAGCATCAGTGCGTTGAAGCCAGCTAAAATTTTGCTCAATAAAAGCCTGGAAGATAAGCAGATGGAAATTTGTGCCAGTTTGTGCCAGAATTCATTGCTAATCAACGTATCTGTGTTATTCGTATGAATTGTGGTAAGCTTGAACCATTTAATATCTTTTAATGAAAATTGAATGTGAATTGTTGATTTATGCCTGTATATATATGTGTAGTTCAGTGGCAAACGTGAGGTAAAGCCTAAAATGCTCCAGCCTGAACAGAGGGTGTCGGAGAGAAGTAAAACGGCATGGAATGGCCAAACAGTACACTGACACCTGGATGATTGACTAGAAAGAAATAATGCTGGAAGTGCAGAGGCGTAGTAACCATTAGGAAGGGTAATACTGGAATAAAGTATTTCAGATGAAGCTGACTGTTGGCCTAACGCTCTGAACGCAATGTTTGTGATGTATTGTGATCAGTGTAAAAAGAAAATATAAATTAGTTATGAAGTAGAAGGTACATCCTTCTTGATTTCAGGGACAGTGGTCTTGATGGTACTGAGCAGCACCTAGTCAGAGCTTTGCTGAATCCAGAGTCGGACAGCATACTCCTTGGTCTTTTTAGCTATCAGTGAGGTGTCTCCTGAACCCAGAGGAGAATTCGAGCAGAGGAGTCCCTTCCTGCCGCCATCACGCCAGATAAGCGAATTGGCCAGCTGAGCTCAACATTATGTCCCCTCATATTGAACTGACTTTATAAAATTAACATTAAGAGGGGAATTTACTTGTCTTAAAATCAGGAACTGTGAACATCTCCAATACTAGTCCCTAAAGACAAACTATTGAAGTCATGATGACAAATACCAACAGAACTTGAACAAAACAAAACCAGTATTACCTCATTTTACTACTACACAACTGACACACATAGAACATTTGTAATAATATATGTCACTACAATATTCATATTAAATACATTCTGTACATAACTTGTAATTTAAATTGATTGTGATTCCTGGTTCCCTTGTAGTTGAATCAGGACACATATTCATTCATGCCAGTAATGAATACATATTGTTATTCGAAAGTTTATCAGTGACTCTTTTAAGATATCTTTGTAGAGTGTTATATGTATGTGAGTGTCACAGTGTTGTCAAGAGTAGTGGATTAAATTAAATTGTTTATCTGTCTGTTGTTGTGACTTACACTTCATCATACACATACCCTAGACACATAACGTAGCATCACACTATTCCAGAATAATTCTGACTGAGATATAGAGATATGTGGTAGCAAGTAAGGTTATCTATAATACACTACTCTTAATAGATATAGATACCTTCACAGCTGATCTCAGTCAGTACACTAAGTTCCCTATAAGTATTTATAACATCCCACTTCACCACAGTGGATTATCGCAAATTGAATCAAGTGACGAAATTTGATGCTGAACCTATGCCTTTACTAGAAGAGCTACTTACGAGACTATCGAATTCTCATTTCTTTACTAAACTCGATTTGTCTAAGGGATATTGGCAAGTTCCATTATCCGAACACGCCAAACCGTTTACTGCGTTTTCGACGCCTAGGGGTCTATTCCAATGGAATTTCATGCCTTTCGGTCTTATGAACGCCCCTGCAACATTCGTACGCATGATGCGTCGAATCCTATCTCATCGCTCAGATGTCATTGCGTATCTTGATGACATCTGTCTTTTCAGTGATACTTGAAACGATCACTATAATGGGATAAATGAACTATTGTCTATCTTACGCGAGCATAACCTGACAGCGAAACCATCGAAAGCATGTATTGGTTTTAGCGAAATATCTTTCTTAGGACACCGTTTTGGTCATGGGTTCCTAAAAACAGAAGACCATAATACAAGTAAGATACTTAACATTTCTATTCCTAAGACTAAAAAGCAAGTGCGAAGTCTCTTAGGTCTAATACAATTTTATGGACGATTCATTCCGAATCTGTCCTCCATTATGTCACCTCTTTCTTCCTTGCTAAAGAAAGGGTCTCCTAATGTAGTCCATTGGACTCAAGAATGTCAATCCTCTTTGGATAAGGTTAAAACTATGTTTTCTACTTCACCTATCCTAGTATTGCCTTCTAAGGATAAGACATTTATTCTTCGTAGTGACGCTTCATCCACCGGGATTGGAGCAGCACTAATGCAAGAGTACTCTGGAACTCTGCATCCTGTGATGTATATTTCTCGGAAATTAAATGCCGCAGAGAAGAATTACTCGGTCCTAGACCGTGAATTATTGGCTATGGTTTGGTCAATCCTTAAACTACAAAGATTTCTTCTTGGCGCGCATTTCATCGTGGAAACTGACCAGAAAGCTCTTACGGCTATTCAGAGTAAAAATCTGAAGAGCGTGAGATCAACGCGATACGCGATTGCTCTACAGCCATTTCATTTTTCGGTGCGAGCTATCCGTGGGTCAGAAAATGTGATGGCAGATATTTTGTCTAGATGCCCACATGATTCATAACTGTTATACAACTTTGATACAGTTGTTCCTATGTTGAAATGTGTACACATATCTAATATATCATATATTGATTGTAACACTACTTAGCGGTTCATTGATGTTTATTCACCGCTGATCTCTCAATGTTTTTTCGTCTTTGATGATCATGATGTTAAGATATCTTAGATGAAATTTATGTATAAACTAATATAGAAATTGTGTCATTGCTAATATTGTAGTATGCGTTGGTGACACCTCTCTGGAAATATTTATACTTAGAGAAGTACTTTCTCTAAGGTCAGAAAACTTATGCTTATCATCTGCGCATTGTTATTGGTGCGTTGTGAGCCTATTGTATGTTGCTCCTAGATGTATTTCAAAAAAAAATGTACCATTTTTTTTCCCGAGGGGTGTGGTAATCTGTTGCGTGCATATTTTGACGCACATATTACAAAAATCGATATGGCTATTTAATATGGAAAAGATATAGACATTCATTCATTTGTGTATGAAAATGCTGTCTATGGGAAAGCTAGATAATCCATGATTGTTTTACACTTTTGATTATAGGAGTAATCGTTCTTGATATTGATTCGGCGCATGGATATGGCACTCATGTCCGTACTTATTTGTTAGGGCCAGAATATAGATTAATTTGCTTATTATGTTTATGGCCTGAATTCATATGTATTACATATTATTAGTACAAGTAGAATCAGTCCTATATTGTATATTTTGGATGGGTAGGCAGGACTATATTCTTGTTATGCCGCTCTAGCGGAAGTAGGAGTTGTCTTGACAAGTCGTGATGAGTTCCGAGGTACCGTTTACAATGGCGGTTACGCATTTTCCAGGGCTGGTACATTCTTCAGTAAAAATGATTTATGAAGTGGTTTTTCTTCTGTAGGAGATTGTGTCTCTACTAGAGTTTGTGTTAGAGACTCTCCTAATGTACGGTACCATGTATGATTCGGACTCCAGGTAATGCCAGACCCTATTTTTGATGATCTCATGTCGGTTAGACCTAGCTGGAATTTTTGTGCTTCGCAACGCTAGGGTCATGTTTGTATCGACGAAGATGACGGGCTTCCATACAGCAATTATGTCTACGTGAAGTAACTGGATTACTGTAGAACTGTATGGAGGAACTTTAAGAAATTATTCATATGCATTGCAAATTAACTTTGGCTTATATATACCCTCCTGTGAGTGAGTGAGCGACAACTCAGGAAGGCGGCCATGTTACATTCCTGTCGTCATATTTTTGAATCACTGTCCAAAGAACGGGGCATGTATCTTATTATTCGGACAGTGGCAATGAGATCTCGATTTTGATAGAAACCCCTTATCGTGGTTTCATAATATGATATAAACTATGAACATAAAGCAACTTTAGTTACTTACCGATCCGCCTTCACTGACGCGCTTAGTCAGATAGGGGATGCGACCATTAGGTATCATGACATTGGAAGCTATTGATGTACTACCCATTATTTATGAATGTGTCATGACATGGGATCTACTATGTATGCCTGCAAATTGATGTCTCAACATATACCCATGATTTACTCGTTATGTCCCAGTGTGTGCGTCTAAATAAACTGTGTAAACAAAGATTCCAGCAGTCTGCATTGGTGCCTTGTAGACACAAGTGAATGAGTGATTAGATTGGTCAGAACACGAACAGTACACCATTCGTGTTAATCACACTCTACACTTCTACTCCATATATACACCATCCTGCGTCGGTTGAATTGACCAAGTTTAGGGCCTGCTTCCCCTGGAACCTTAGAGGGAAACTACTGTTACAGCTGCCTTTGCCTTCCCTAACTCAGGACTAGGGTGAGTTACCCATTTACAGCTGGGTAGACTGAAGCATGCCTGATCTCAACAACTCTGTACACTACAATGGACATATACAGTAGTGGCACCACAAACCACATGCTACAGTGATTGATAGTGGAGCTTTACAGAAGAAAGAGAACACACCATACACCACACTTCTTTACAATGAGCACTTTACAATTTCTCGAAAGTGGATCTGAGTAAAGGATACTATCAGATTCCAGTAAAGCCTGAGGTTAGACCATACCTAGCTTTTAGTACCTCAGAAGGACACTATGAGTTTAATAGATTGCCATTTGGATTGAAGAATGCACCTAGTGTCTTCTCTAGAATGATGAGAAAATTATTGGACCCTCTGAATAACCCATGCATCACAAATTGCATGGATGATATCCTTATAGCCACAGAAACATTTGAGGAACACATTGACTCTCTGAACATACTGTGTAATCGACTTAAGGAAGCGAATTTAACAGCCCGACCAACCAAATGTTGCGTTGGATGTAAAGAATTAGAATTCTTGGGACACACCGTTTATCAGGGAAACATGACCCCTGACCCAAAGAATTTAGAGAAACTAAAGAAAGCCCCGAGACCACAAACCAAGAAAGACGTGAGATCCTTTGTCTCATTATGTAGTTTCTACCAAAAGTATATCAAAAACTTTAATTCCATATGTGCACCGTTAACTGATTTGACACGTAAGGGAAATCCAGATCGAATTACATGGACACCACAATGTGAAATGGCTTACCAAGAATTGAAGGAAAAGCTCACAAGTAAACCTATTTTGAAATTATCTGACTTAAGTCAAGAATTCATAGTAAGGACAGATGCCAGTAATATTGGGTTAGGTGCAACTCTGCTACAGAAATCAGATGCATTGGATGGTGAATTAAGCCCAGTGGCATATGCTAGCAGAAAGTTGAATAAAGCTGAAACCAATTACTCAACTAGCGAAAAAGAATGTCTTGCAGTAATATAGGCGATAAAGAAATTCAATATTTATCTGTATGGTAAGGCATTTAAGTTGCGAACGGATCATAAACCCTTGTCGTTTCTAGCGCAAGCTAGACATGAAAATTCTAGATTACTCCGTTGGTCATTACTGATGCAACCATATGAGTTTAACATAGAGTATATAAGTGGAAAAACAAATATGGGAGCGGATTTTTTAAGCCGCCATCCGTGTGAAAGATAATAAATTTCTCTATGTGTATATAGAATTATAGACTGACATATAACGTCTGTTTCAAGTGGGGAGAATTTGTCGTGTGAAATTCTAATCCACATATATAAATTAAAAAGTAAATGTAAAGCCTAACAAATAACTTCAATAAAAGGAAAGAAGAATGGTAAAGAACAGTGCTGTCACCATGACTGTACTCGAAATCCCCCTTGTTTTCTACTTCGTCTGCAAATTGTAACGTTTCACGTTGATAGTAAAAGCCTACTGTATCACTACACGCTTTCTTCAATAAAACGTGTACTGCCTTTCTAAGAAAAACCTTGAGATACGCAAGCTGACCTATATTTAATATTCCATTCATGTCATTTTATACACTACGTTACCATAAACGAAAGACAGATGGACTTAGGATAGAAAGAAAGGGAGGGCTGAAAGCCGGGACGCATACAACACTAAACACGCGTCTCGCTATACAATTACTACCATCACGCGTGTAAGGCCACAAGCACTAGCTTTTTTCTAATCGACAGTGATAAAAAACACTACCCATACGAGAGTTAGGTTTAAAAAAAACTTACAAAACGCTTATTAGGAAACATGACATTCTACTGTTTTATGTCTGAAATCCTGACATTAGTATGACAGTACACCAGACACCATAAAGTTTGGAAGTGAGGAGGTGGCAACAGCACGACTATCCTAGAAGAAAATGCATATTT
This sequence comes from Oreohelix idahoensis, assembly GCA_024509875.1. Classification (NCBI taxonomy): domain Eukaryota; kingdom Metazoa; phylum Mollusca; class Gastropoda; order Stylommatophora; family Oreohelicidae; genus Oreohelix; species Oreohelix idahoensis. The sequence goes on along the minus strand of JAMPIV010020462.1, from coordinate 13,699 downwards.
TGAACGCAGCCACTTAGCTCCTTTAAATTTGTATATTTGGGTTCCTTAGGACTTGCTGACAAAGAATATGTTAAACGTTACGCAAATAGTCTAGGAATTAACAAATTATAGCCAAAAGAAATGGTGAGGGTGTCAGACAACCCCAAAATCAGAATCGCTCAGTGGCAGATTTTGACACCACCATTGTACGGGAAATAGGCCAACATGTTACCTCCTATTTGATTGGCGGAAAGTAAATGTAAGGCTAAACACGATTAGTCGGACTATAAATACTACTTCTTTGTTGTTAGGGGAAACAGTAGTAGAGGTACTTTTTTGAAAAGCTGTGTAAACATGGCTCGATTGGTTAGACCCGCCAATATAGGCAATTAGAAGCGTCAGTTTAGCACCACATTTTCAAATAAACTTACTAAAGAACCAGTGCGTTGAGCGCCAGTGCATATTTTTCTAAATAAAAGCCTGGGACATCGGCAGATCGAAATTGTGCTATATTCATTGCCAGTCAACGTAACTGTGTATTATTCCATGAATTGTGGTAAGCTTGATATATTCAATATCTTTTAATGAAAATTGAATGTAAATTGATAATTTATGTCTGTATATGTGTGTGGTTCAGTAGCGAACATGAGGCAAGGCCTATATAGTGCTCCAGCCTGAACAGAAGGTGTCGGAGAAAAGTAAAACTGCATGGAATGGCCAAACAGTACACTGACACCTATCTTATTCACTAGAAGAACTAATGCTGGAATTGCAGAGGCGTAGTGACCATTAGGGAGGAGTATACTGGTGTAAATTATTTCAGATGAAGCTGACAGTTGGCCTACCGCTCTGAACTCAGTGTTTGTCATGTATTGTGTTCAGTCTAGAAATAGATTATAAATTAGTTATGAAGTAGGAGGTACAACCTTCTTGTTTCAGGGACTGTGGTCCTAAAGTTATTGAGCAGCACCTGGTCTGAGCTTTGCTGAATCTGGAGGCTGACAGCATACTCCTGGGTCCAGATAGCGACTAGTGAGGTGTCTCCAGAACACAGGGGAGCAATCGAGCAGAGGAGTCTTTTCCTGCCGCCATCACGAAAGTTAAGCCTCTGTGGCCAGTGGAGCTCAACATTATGTGTCCCCTCAAAAATTGACATTTAAAAAAAAAAAAGAGGGACAATACCTTGTTTAAATTGACAGGAACTGTGAACTTTTTCCCCATACTATTTCTCAGATAAACAAACACTTGAAGTCATGATGACAAATAACAACAAAACCAGTATTACCTCATAGTACTACTACACACTGACACACATAGGATAATATTAATAAAATATGTCACTACAATGTTCATATTTATAAATTCTGTACATATAAATTGTGATTACATTTGAATGTGATTCCTGGTTCACTTTGTAGTTGAATCAGGATATATAATAGTGAAAGTAATTAATACATAAATATTTGAAACTTTACCAGTGACTCATTTAAGATAGCCTTATAGAGTGTTAAATGTGTGTGAGTGTCACAGTGTTGTCAAGTGTGGTGGAATAAATTAAATTGTTTATCTGTCTGTTGTTGTTGTGACTTACACTTCATCATATACATACCCTAGACATTTAACGTAGTCATCACAATATTCCAGAATAATTCTGACTGAGTTATAAATGTGGTAGCAAGTAAGGTTATCTGTAAAACACTACACCTATTAGATACAGATACCTTCACAGCTGATCTCAGTCAGTACACTAAGTCCCCTATAAATATTTATATCATCCCACTTTACCACACCCTGTCAAACGATCCTTTATAAATTTTCTTAGTGCACGGGTCTTGGGTGTGAGGTACACCTAGCCCCTGTCACACTAAGCCTACTTCAATTTTGTTATAGCTAGTTCTTCCCCCTTTGGCTTCTTTGTCTGCAAGCTCATTTTCTGCTATCCCCACATGTGATGGTAACCATGTTAGTGTTGCACTGCATCCTATAGTGTGCAGATATGTATTTACCTGTAGTATTTCCTCTATAATATCTGGCCTGCTACATTCATTTCTGGCGAGTCCATTTTAGGACTTTATGCATTTCAGGACTTAGTATCTATCAACGCTGATCGGGTTAGCAGTGAACGGAGTTCACTTATTTTTGGATGGTAAATGCGCTCTGATATTACCAAATAGGTTGAAAGGAACGCGCCTCGCCTCGAGAAGGCCAAAAAAAAAAAGAGTAGCAATAGCTAGTTGGGTCAATGTATGTGCTACTTTCAATGTCAATACCCTTTAGCTCTCCGAGGAGCATAGGCCTTCAACAAACACATGTCAAGTATTCCTGTCCTGCTCCATTCGCTTAAGTTCTTTCCATGTTTTCCTCATCATTTTCACCTTCGTATCCAGTTCTCTTCTCCATGTGTTTTTTGGGTCTACCTCTGTCTCTCTTTCCCTGTGGATTCCAGAACAAGGACTGCCTTGTAATGCTATCAACAGGTATCCATCGCCAGCGTCTTCATCTGGTCCAGATGGCATTCCAGCAAAGGCCATCAAAACATATATTGATACCTCTACAGAGATATTATACAAACTACTTGGCAAAGTCTGGGAGAGAGAAGCAATGCCAGCAGAGTGGAAGGAAGGTTATCCGGTTAAGTTGCCTAAGAAGGGAAATTTACAAGAGTGAACAAATTATAGAGGAATAATGTTACTATCAGTGCCAGGAAAAGTATTAAAAAAGAATCATCATTGATAGATTAAAAGAGACCATAGACAAGCAACTGAGAGATGAACAAGCAGGTTTTCGACAAAACAAATCCTGTACAGACCAGATAGCCACTTTGAGAATAATAGTTGAACAAAGTCTGGAATGGAATTCACCGCTAAACATCGGATTCGTGGACTATGAAAAGGCATTTGACAGTGTAGAGAATCACTTTGGAAATTGATGAGGCATTATGGAGTTCCCATGAAGATCATTAACTTAATAAGGAAGACCTATGAAGACATGATTGCAGAGCTCTTCATGAAGGACAACTTGCAGAACCGTTTAGAATTAGAACGGGAGTGAAGCAGTGTCACTAGATAAAGTTGGAGCGACCCCTTCTCGGTCTCTCTTTCTCTCCGGCAGTACTCATTTTTAATTGTTGTACTGACTAATTGCGTGCTTTTCCATGGCCAGCACTCTTTTCTTTCTCTGCTATGTAGCAGATATTCTGTATTTTCATTCTTACACCGATTTTAGTAATAATTCATCTTGTCTGTTTACCTGCCCCTCCTTGCTGAGTTAGTAGACATGTGATGCAATATTGAAACGACAGTCATGTTGGTAAAATTCTTGTGTACCAAACCTTGGCCGCGACAGATTAACACTAAAATCGGCACAGCGTATTTGTTTAATCGCTGATACGGCAAGGGGAGGCAATCCGTGACAACTTGTGCGACGCGTGCCGGGATTAAGAAACCTGAAGATTTGAAAGAATATTATCAAGAGTGTATTTATAGTAAGACTGAGCATACATTGTATGCATAAATAACAGTAAAAATAAATTTTGTAAAGAATAATTTGATAATCAGAAAGAAACAAATTTTTTTGGTAACAAAAGTTAAAGTTAAAGGTAAATAAGAAGTTCACTTGGTGTGACTAATTAAGTGTTGTAAACTTGTAATTTTATTAGTTAAGTAGCTATTGTAATCTTATGTAGCGTTGTAAACAGACTTTTTGCTCAGAATGGCAGAGTCCCGAAACCTCCATGCCTTTTACCTTAATCTAGGCCGCGAACTAGGGTTTTCAGGCAATGAACTTTCTGACTTTGTTCTTACTTTGGTGCGAGAACAGAAAGAAAAAGATAAAGAGGACAAAGACAGGATGGAGGCAGAAAAAGCCACACTCCGCGAAAAGAAAGCGCCTGAAATTCACTTTGTGCCCGTGTCAGTTAAATGCGCAAGTAGTTATATTGATTTTGTTTTTAATCAGAGCTAATCCTTTATATGTTGTTGTTGTTGTTTAAGTGCTACAGACCTGTAGCGAGATTTGGTACCACTTGCTTCGTTTGTGAAGAAACGTGTAACGCGACACACACACACACACACACACACACACACACACACACACACACACACACGCACGCACGCACGCACGCACGCACGCACACACACACACACACACACACACTCTCACACACATCGCAGGGATAGCACGAGACGGATCTTGCTTTGAAGTTTGAAGAAGGCGGAAAAATGTGAATTACGTTTAGCCGGACGGTATTGAAGAAAGTAGGAAATAGCGAATATAGGAATGGCCGACTTTAAAAGTTTGCATTTACAGGAAATTAAATTTAAAGCTACAAGAGCACGCCTGATTGGAATACATTTAAATAATAATAATTCACCAAAGGAGATAGAGTATGAATGATATCCAAAAGGATATTATTCAAATATAAATAGTTTTAAAAATAATTAACATTTTTCATCGTCATCACATCTGCTAAAAGTTAGCTAATAATCTTTAAAAATGTATTATAACTACATGCCTAAACGGATTTCGATAAAACGTGAATAGAATGAAAGCCTCATATGGGGAAAATGAAAGGATACCTAGGAAAGAAGGACGGATATAAGTGTGTAGTGAAAAGAAGAGAAAACAAGTACAGAAAAAGCACAGATCGCCTCAAACCAGGAGATAAAACGAAATCTTATGGGACTTCAAGAGGTGCTTTCTCGTACGGGAGAGATGCCTAAATATAAGGACAGAGCGGCGCGTTGAAAATCACACACACCAAATCCAGAAGCCAGAGTGAGAAACTGGAAGACAGTATCTGCAAGAAAAGTTCTTTTTTCACGCTGCATGCAGAGCAGATTAACTTCAACCAATACAGCTTCACCGTGAGCTTATTAATCCTAAGAGGGGTTTTATGATCGAGTTTTATGATCTTTCTTGATCAAGCTCATGTTCGAGTTTAACTAAAGACTTGAGGACCGTTGATCCTGCTAGCTGAAGCCTAGAGGTCAACCAATCTTCAACACCTTAGTCCCCCGTAGTTATAGGGCGGGCTGAAGGACAGTCTATTGATTCAAGTGTGTCTCAGGAACCTAGAACAAATACCAGATGAGTTTATGTGTTATTCAATCCAACAAATCCTGTGAGCAGTTTCTAAAACGACTGTCGATGATGATAACAGCTAGGGACTAGATAGCTATATATATATATATATATATATATATATATATATATATATATATATATATATATATATATATATATATATATATATATATATATATATATATATATATATATATCTTCTTCTTCCGTCCTTAGCCACCGACCGTCAAAGCAGTCAGTGGCCATTACGCCTAGTGGCGTCTTAGGGCAACAGCAGATAGGTTTTCTTTGCCATTGTTTCCCATCACGCCTATTGGCGTCTTTAGGGCAACGGCAAATCAATCCATTTGCTGTTGTTTCCGTAATCGAAGTGACTGTGACAGACGGTTCTAATTTCATTGGAAGATTCATCCAAGATTTTTTACTATTATTTATTTTAATTTCTAACTATAAATAATCATACATTTTACCATCTTCCAACACCCATTTCTCATTACAAGAATATATAGATGTACATAATAAATTATGAAATTGTACTCATTTGACTTGGTAAATTTTTAACTGTTAAATTTTGAGTTACTTTTTCTAATTTAAGTATATTATCACATAGGGTTACTATAGCAAAAGTGGCACCATATACTTCTGAAGCCTACATCTATTGTCAGCTCAGAGTATTCACAGCCGTAACTCAATTGTGATACCAGTGTACTTCTCGGGCACTGGAACTTCATACTTTCTGGAGAGAGATTCTACTTCTTCTCTACCACTATCATCACACTAGGAAAACCTTTCGCTACAAGGCCTTCCGCCTGAGATGGAGATTCTTGATTTTTGCTAATTTTCCTTTCCAGGTTCGTTCTTACCCTTTATGGTCTAGTGATAAGCAAAACGGCCTCAAAATGACAAGGTTTATCCAAAAGAAAAACTGTAACGTTCCAAAAACAGCAATGCAGTAAATTAAACCAGAAGTTTATTGAACGCCATTCGACAAGCACTGGTATTTTCATAATGACATGATCGTTTACTTACGTATAAACAAAATAGTGAGTTATATCCAAAAGAAAAAACTACTGATCTTCATAATCTCCAAGACGAAACTCGAATCTGGCTTGCCTAACACTACACAATGAATACCTAGCAAATCTCTCCCTTTTCTCGCATTTTCCCACCTTTTATACAGCTCCTTCTTTTTCCCGCCATTTTACACACGTCTCGCTCATTTTACACACGTCTTTCTGTTTTCGACATTTTGCACACGTCTTTCTATTATTTCGACATTTTTCTCACGCCTCTCTTTTCCACCTTAACAATTGGAAAAAAACCAAGATCACATCTCTCACTTCACAGTTCCCGCGCATAACACCAATTCATTATTATTTTTTGGGACTGCACTACCTTGCCCTCTCAGAGCCGTGAACCTTTAATGATACTGCGCTTTGTGTGAAAACGCCGTATCTGCTTTTAATGTCTGTCATTCTTAAATGTAGCATTATAGCACGTATAAATGCTAGTGTAGGCCAGCCGGTCACGCAAGTCCCAGGGCCACAAAAATGTATCCCATGGGGAGATATTTTCGTCCTATCAACTAAAAATATCAAGTCCCTAACATACTTAATGGAGCTAGATATCAAATGGGGGCATATACTTATGAGCCAATTGGCAATGGACAATGGTTGAGAAAAATTTATGTTACTGGTACAAGTAATTTAATGGGGGCATATGCATGTGAGCCAAATTAAAAAAAAAAAAACTTTTGTACAAGGTCTCAGTATACATGTTAGCAAAAAGCACAAAAAAAAAAAATTTGTTACAATATATCGTCTGGGGCGCACACATATGGGCCAAAAATAAAAATAAAATATTTTGTAAAAGGTCTCAGTATACATGTGAGCAAAAAAGGGAAAAAAAAATTTTTTTGTTACAATATATCGTCTGGGGCGCACACATGTGAGCCAAACGAAAAAAAAAAAATGTTTTACAAGGTCTCAGTATACATGTGAGCAAAAAAAAAAAAAAAAATTGTTACAATATTCATTTTTTTAACATTTACAATGTGACTAAATTAACAGTATGGGATATGGATAGCATGTGCAATACGCAATATGTAAATGATATTCATGTATTAATACAATCTTTACTTAACAAACGCTAGTAGTAATACATAAAACATGGAGTTATGATACTCAATATACAAACAATATAAGACTTAAGAACTTTTCTCAAGCAACACAAAGAAGTTTTGGTCATGCCAAACAAAACTCGAACTTTTAATCAGTACTTCAGGACAATAATTGTATCATAACTTAATACATGCATCTGAATCGTAACTGAACTAAAACTATATTTACGTTTCACAATCACCTCCGCGATTGTCACCGAGAGCATGGAAGGCAACGCTGTCTGGATGTATGATAATTCCATTGACGGGCACAGTGTAGCGTCAACAAGGGGAGAGCGGGGGTATAATGAAATAGCTGAGGGATTGCTGGAGTAATGTGAGGTGTGGGAGAGAGAAAAAAAAACTTGCAAGGGGATGTACACATTTAGTCTGTTTACTGGTGTCCCTTCTTCTTCTTCTTCCGTCCTTAGCCACCGACCGTCAAAGCAGTCAGTGGCCATTACGCCTAGTGGCGTCTTAGGGCAACAGCAGATTGGTTTTCTTTGCCATTGTTTCCCATCATGCCTAATGGCGTCTTTAGGGCAACGGCAAATCAATCCATTTGCTATTGTTTCCGTAATCGAAGTGACTGGCAAACGGGTGATCAGCCCGTTGTAACTGGTGTCCCTGTGGTTACTTTATTATCGCCCACTCAGTAGTCGCGATTTTATTTCTTTTGCGAATACAATTAATACGTTGACAGATACTATTTCTGTACATCAGATAAGTTATTCTAATTACTACAATGATGCTGATAAGTTTGACTAATCCTAAGAAGTGTGTTTGTTAGACCATGACTTCCGGAATTCTGTACATTGTTCAATTCAGTTATGGGAGAGGTTATGTCAAGATAGTGCAAAGATGGCAAGGTAGGGGTGGGGGGAGAAGTAGAAAAAGTAGTTCCGGTTTGGATGGATGAATTTGAGAGGTTGCCATGCCACAAAAGTAGAGAAGTGAAATTGAATAGAAATATTCTCAGTGGTAAATACATCTTGAGAACGGAAGATGTATGGAACGGGTTATCAGTCCCAAAATAGTTATAAGAAATCGAGCAAGTCGGGGGAAGATGAAGGACGTAAAACGGAGGTTGGACCGATATGGCGAAATACACAGAGGTGTTGTTAAGTATACAACGTCTCTTTAGGGTGTGCGTAGTAAATAGGGTGAACAACCAGAGGTGTGGGTTAACGTTATAAATACGCATGAGAGCATGAATAAATTTCACTGTACGAGTACACCATCTGTGTGTCTCGGCCGCAGCACTTTGGTAAATTGACATGATACATGATGCATAGTTACTTATGCGATAGAAAAGACTGCCAATCTTACAGAAGGGAAATGGCGATGCTATACATATCTCATAATTCTTTTGTGATACAATGGTGAAGTACGTGTAAGCTCTGTTCACTGCAATAGCAAATGCGTTCGTGTCATAGATAGCTGCTGGATACGCAGTGGGGTCATAGTGAGAAATGATATGGGTAGACAAGGGAGTAGATATGGGATGCACACGATAGAAGCAATAAATAGCGTCGATAATAATCAAAGGCATTTTTACGAAGACTAGAAGTTCGGAGTGAGATAGAAGTGCTTCAACTGATAAGCTAATAAATTCCGTGACGGATTACCAGAAGTACGAAGTGAAGCGTTTGAGGTATCAGAGAAGATACTGGTTAAAGATAGTATCAATGAAATTCAACAAGGTATAATAAGTAATCATAAAATAATCCATAGTATTTGTCTGGTTTCGCAACTCCGGAACAGACAAGCTGAAAAATTTGTTAATTGAGAAAAAACTGCTCTGAGTATTGTTCACCATTTGTGATGCTCAAGCTACTGTGCATATACCGCCTGTTGTTGCTGCTGTTGTTGCTGTAGTGTATTCTTGACTTGGATCCATTATAGTGATTATTCCTGTCTGCTTTCACTAAAGAAAAGGGCTGGTCACGGCACCAAAATGAATGGATATGTGCCCGTGTCAGTTAAATGCGCAAGTTGGTATATTGATTTTGTCTTCAATCAGAGCTAATCCTTTATATGTTGTTGTTAAAGTGCTACAGGCCTTCCGCCTGAGATTAGGATTCTTGACTTTTGCTAATTTTCTTTTCCAGGTTTGTTCTTACCCTTTATGGTCTAGTGATAAGCAAAACGGCCTCAAAATGACAATGTATATCCAAAAGAAAAACTGTAACATTCCAAAAATAGCAATGCAGTAAATTCAACCAGAAGTTTATTGAACGTCATTCGACAAGCACTGATATTTTCACAATGACATGATCGTTTACTCACGTATAAACAAAATAGTGAGTTATATCCAAAAGAAAAAAACTACTGATCTTCATAATCTCCAAGATGAAACTCGAATCTGGCTTGCCTAACACTACACAATGAATACCTAGCAAATCTCTCCCTTTTCTCGCATTTTCCCACCTTTTATACAGCTCCTTCTGTTTCCCGCCATTTTACACACGTCTCGCTCATTTTACACACGTCTCGCTCATTTTACACACGTCTTTCTGTTTTCGACATTTTGCACACGTCTTTCTGTTATTTCGACATTTTTCACATGCCTCTCTTTTCCACCTTAACAATTCACACTTCCCGCGCATAACACCAATTCATTATTATTTTCTGGGACTGCACTACCTTGCTCTTTCAAAGCCGTGAACGTATCATTAGATACTGCGATTTGTGCGAAAACGCCGTATCTGCTTTTAATGTCTGTCATTCTTATATGTAGCATTATAGCACATATAAATGCTAGTATAGGCCAGCCGGTCACAACTTCTCTGCACCAGACAACTGGAGGCTGACAGTTGAGAGTCATAACCCAAGTGGGCCCGCCCACCTTAGAGTGTAAAGGAGATTAAGGGGCCGAAACACTTGATAGATGAATGGGTGGGGGGGAGGGGAAATCTCTGATGATGAGATTGCTTCTTGTTGTATCACTCTGTATAGAGTTTCCTATCATCACTTCTGGCTTTTACACACACCTTTTTCCTTCTTTGTTTGCTTGGGTTTTTTTTTTTTAAATATGTTGTTTGCTGTTTATGTGTCACACATTGACAAGTATGACAAGACTGTCATTATAACCCATCAAGGGTTGAACAGGATACCTTTTAAAAAAAATGACACACAAGACATAAGATTCAATTTTCGCATATCAGCAGCTAAACATATTATTTGGACATGAAGACACTATATATCGTAATTATAACCCAACAGTGGTTGAATGGGATATTTTTATTTTTCAATATTTAAAAAAAAAAACTAAGTAAAAACAAAACGTAAATCATAAATACACTTTAAAAAAAAACTAACGCTGTTCTAAGAGAGTCAAACACAGCCATCATACAACACAGGAAAGGAACACACAAGGAAAAAAAAACAGACTGCGTACGCCGCCTCAAGAAGTGAGGCAATTAAAATAAATAAAGAGCAGAACTATAGCTACGTCTTGCTTGGAATGTTTTACTGAACAATGAGTAAACTGCTGTCTACGCGTTGAGTATTGTCATTAACACATGGATATTACTCTACGTAAGGGAGGAAGGGGTGTGCCCTACACCTACATGCAGCGCCTTGGTACGTTTTCCTGGCATTAATACTAAATAAAGTTGGATGAGAACTCATAACCAATCCAACACTGGCGGTATTACAATAGCACCACGTGATAAGTTATGCTGGGTCAACCGCCATTGTGAATTCTAATATGGCCAAAGATTCGTACGTAAGTAACCAAATCAGCCATTGATTAAAAGTAGCAACTAGATTTCGTGGCTAGAACTATTCGAGGGTTAAGATATAAAACATATATTCGCACTGCAATTCTTCCGCAGCTAAGTTCTTAAAGATAATGTAGTTGTCTAACCCCCCCCCCCCCCCATGATTCGTTACATTCGGTGGTCCATGTGTTGCGTCATTACATGCATTGTAAAGTCAGTTGACTTCGGCAGTAGTGACGGACATTAAAAAAATAATTAGCCTACAAGACTACAAAACGAAACCATGAATATAGAAACGATGAACTCTGGGGTAATTTCCTATTACTCGTGGGTTTTTGCTCCGCAGTGAATATGTGTAGTTATGTCTTGTTTCGTAGCAGTTAGGGTTAGGATTAGGGTTAACACTAATCCTAACCCTAACTGCTACGAAAGAACACGTAACTATACATATTCACTGCGGAGCAAAAACCCACGAGTAATAGGAAATTACCAACGCTGGAATACACATAGCATCTTACCATAAATCTTCCTAAAAATCTAGGTCAATAAAAGTATTGATCCATGTTTGTCCAAAGTGGCCTGATTTTAAAAGGCCTGAATCAAAAAAAAAGAAAGAAAAAACTATCCTGTTCAGTCTCTCATGGGTTATAATTGTGATATCATCACCATCACCCTTCAGCTCCTCAAGGAGCATAGGCCTTCATCAAACACAAACCAAGTCTTCCTGTCCCGTGCTATCTGCTCAAGGTCTTTCCATGTTTTCTTCATGTCTGTCTCCAGTTTTCTTCTCCATGTGTTTCTTGATCTCCCTCTACCTCTCTCCAGAACAAGGACCACCAGGAAATCCTATCAGCAAGTTTCCTTAATGGGCGTCTTATCCATCATTAGTGTTTTCTTCTTATCTCTCGTTCCACTGGTACGTCTAGTTCTTGTCATCAGTTCCAAATTAGTGACCTTAATTAGGATGTAGGCCTATAGTGTCGCTATTTCAAGATAATAATTTTGATAGCCTATCTGAATATGGCATCATTTTGTTTGTCCAATCAGTGCAAAGAGATTAAATCAAAAGTGTCAGATTTTGTGTAGGCCTATGTGTTTATGTGTCCTCCTCAGTCACAAAAATACTTTATCTCGTGCTACAAAGAAAAGATTTTTTTTTTTAATTTGATGACTAGAAATATCCTGTTCAACCTCTGATGGGTTATAATTAGGATATATATTGTTTTCAATTCCAAATAATGTGAATAACTGCCGATGCGGGAAAATGGCATCACATCTGTCGAATCATTGTAAATAGGGCAAATCGAAATCTTGTGTGTATGTTTAAAAAAAAACCAAACAAACGAAAGCAAGATAAAATAAAACAAACAAAAAAACACCAAACAAAAATAATATTGTGGAAGGGTGTGTGTGTGTGTGTGTGTAAAGGCCTAGTGTTTCCAGTTAGATATTTGACTTTTACTTGCTATAAGTCATATGTAATGTAAGAACATCATCAGACCTTCACCTTCCCAATTACTATGTATTAACTTTTGTTCTTGTTAAATGCTGTTTGACAATATTTTATGCAGTTCCCTAGGTATGTCTATTTGTAACACCTCTTCTACATTTACTAGTGTAAAAGCCCATCATAAGACAGGGATTAAGTTCAAAAGCACCAATACCTAACAGCAATTTTACTTATTCAAATGTATTAAAAAAAAAACCAAAATATTTGTTTTACATCTGATGTTAAAAGTCTGAACATGACAGAAGAGCATCTTGATTTTCTGTTGTTTTAATCTGGTACAATTTAAATCATGGATCTCCGCATCTTCCTGTCTCCAGTTCATGAACTGTTTATCAGTTGTGTTGTTGACTTCTTTCCATATAGTATAATCAAACTGTTCAGTTCTTCGATGTTTCGTGCCCAGTCTCCTTTTCTTTCCTCGTTCCTGCTCTCACAATATATAACAGCATTATTCTTCTCACAACATGCCAGAAAAAAGTGAATTGCTTCCTCCTGTTAGTAAGTAAGCTACCTGTGCATCACCACACTACACGAACCCCATAGCACCAGTGAAGATCCCAATGTATGTATATGGAATCGCACATTCTATAAATATTTTTGTAACATTCTTGAATAATAATACAATTTTACTAATACTGTAGTTTTACACTCTTTAATATTAATATATTTTTAAGTACTTTTTTTAAAATGACAAAATACACCGATATAAGGGAACCAAATAATTTTGTACAAAGTATGAACATGCATGCCGTTGACAGAGAGATGTTAGTGGCACATGCACACCGTCCTTTGTACATTCTTCTTTGGTAAGTGTTACTATTTTTGGGAGAGTACATATAAGGGAAACAATACAATTAATGTCTAACTTTCAACCAAAATAACTTGTTGCATCCCTTAGCGTTACGAAAGCTTCTGACAGAAAAAGCTGGCATTTTATATATATATATGATAGGTAAATTTGATGCCTGCAAATAATTTAATACTGGATTAACAAAACAAACAAAAGATAGGACATGTGTCAGAACTCAGTGTACCATAGAACACATTTCAGCAGAACTGTGGGATGTGTGTTCAACACCGCCTTAAGAAATAATTAAGAGATGTGGTAAAAAGGGGTAGTAGTTTTCTTCTTCCTATTTTGCCTGTCAAGTCTGTTGGCGTTGCACTGTGCTGTGCGCATTGCAGCCCAGTTCATCCATCTTCAGCATGCATTTATTTGGGACTGCTTCCCTAGTCAAAAAT